>LNAC01000112.1:222182-375475 GCA_002007465.1 Ailurus styani | reverse complement strand
TGGAGGGGAGGGGGGTGAGGGATGGGGGAGCCTGGGGGTGGGTATTAAGGAGGGCAGGTATTGCATGGAGCACTGGGGGTGGTGCATAAACAATGAATCTTGGATCGCTGAAAAATAAAATAAAATAAATAAAAATAAAACACCGGTAAAGCAGATACAGTACACTTTTATCTTTGGACGGCTTCCCATACATTTCTCATTTCACTTTAGACAAATCGCTTGCCTGGTCTGTACTTCGGTTTCTATTTCTATGAAAGATGAAATTTAAACTGATTCCTCTCCATCCTCATGTTCTAAAATGAAAAGTAACCAGCCCCGTGACATGTTTCACATAATCACACATACTAGGTTTAGTGTGGAGATCATTTACTCTTCAGTGGGGTGGAGTCCTCCTGACCATGGCCTCTGCTTACGTTTATCCCATTTCATTGTCCTTTCTTCATTCTCCTTCTACTAACAGGAAGTAAATTCTTATATCTGACTTCTCCCATAACTTTTTTTTTTTAAAGATTTTATTTATTTATTTCACAGAGGGAGAGAGATCACAAGGAGGCAGGGAGGCAGGCAGAGAGAGAGGGGGAAGCAGGCTCCCCACTGAGCAGGGAGCCCGATGCGGGCCTCGATCCCAGGACGCTGAGATCATGACCTGAGCCGAAAGCAGAGGCTTTAGCCCACTGAGCCACCCAGGTGCCCTCCCATAACTTTATCCATATCTTGCTTTTGGCACGTGCCACCCTCTGTTTCCTATGGTGGTTAATGGTGGGCATATCTTATCTCTCCTACAACCCTGTAAATTCTATGAGTTTCCCCCACTTCCTCACAAGGAAGGGCTGGTAGTCCCCAGGATACCAGACCCGTGTCATCCCTGCAGTACACTGCTGATATTCTCTGTTTGTGTTGAAATAGAAATCTGAAGTCTCATAAGATCTTTACCTAATTTTAACTTGGATTCCATATGCACTATTTTGAACAGGAAAAGAACCTGAGAAGTTAGGTAGTGCAAACTTTCAATAACAACACATCTATGATGTTTTACAGCAGAGCTCTCCTTGTTGTCGGGGCTGAAGGGTTCCGTCTTTAAAAATAATTTATAATCTTTCATGGTCTGAGGCTTTGTAGAGTATAAAAGATGAATTACTAGAAAAATGAAATTTAAAAGATATCAAAATACAAACTCAAAATCTGCATTATTAGATTCAACAGAAACAAAACTATTCTGTCAAATTGCTGCAAAGATTCTAAACACTTTCTCTCAATTTCTGTCCTTAACTTATGGACTGGCAACAAATGACTATTTAGAGTTATCACCCTTGGACCACTCTTCAAGAGCATTGTCTGCTTTGCCATTTACACAACAATTCAAGAAGACTAATAGAGGCTGGGTTGTATCACCTGAGTGAAAATTTCAGGCATTAGATGAAGAAGAAACTACTAGGGGCCAAATGTGTATCTTTAGCCTCTCACTGGTTTTTGTAAAGGAAGACCAAGAAAAGTCAAGGGATTTTATCTTTATGCTTTGTTCTCCAGCTGAAGAAAATAGGATCAAAATCACTTCTCATTAAACCCAAATCTTGGTGGGGCAAGTGCAATAGTCAATGTTGGTTCCATATTCTTAATAAAGAAGAAACCTTGTAATTATCTATTTATGAAGTTTTAATAAATTTAATACTACCACTCATTTGTAAACCTTCTACTATTACTAATTTGTTTGTATTCTATGTTTTTTACCCTTCAAGACACTTCACAAAAACATTTATTTAATCCTCCCCAAAACCCAGTGAGGTAGGTACTAGCATTGTCCTTATTTTACAGGTGAGAAAACTGGCTCAGAAATGTTAAATGACTTACTCATTCACTCAGCTACTAATCTGTTGAACTGGAATTCATACGAGACCTAACTCTGAAGCCCATTCTCTGTCCACCAAATCCATTGTTTCTAGTTAATCTCTTATGATACCTAGGGAATCTAAGAGTACAAGGAACTATAGGGAGGTTGGTTTTTTTTTTTTTTCAATAAGCAGGAAGAAAATATCTTCCTGCAAAGCTGTGGGATAAGAATCATAGGCACTGTATTTATCTTATAACTTTAAACACCACAGAGTGTAATCAGATATATTAGTGTCATAGGTAGATTCTTAATAAGCTGCAGGTGCCACCCTTGCAAACTCTTATTTATAGACTCTAATTATCATTAATGAATAGTAAAGTGTATCCAATGTGATTGTCTAAAACAATTGAAAAACAGACCCATTCATTATAATGATTCACTTAGTGCATACTAAGGAAATATCTGGTATTTTTAACTTCCCTAAAATTGACCACATTGTCCTAATTTACTGTGGAAAGCATCCATCAAGAGAGGAGAGATGGTTTCACAAGCTCCTCATGTGTTGCAACTGATTTTTCTCTCCTCCCCACCTGAGTATGTTTTCAAACTATGGGGTAAAAATCTTTGACATAGACTTATGGTGAGAATATTTTTTTAGAGTCTCCCATGAAATGGTGCTAACAGGAAGGATGCTGCCTTCCATGACACTCCAAAGAAATAAACTGCTACATACACACTTATTCAACAGTGGGGATTTATGACTATTAGTTCAGACTCTCAACCCAGACTTCCAGTTCCCAGGTTACCCTCAGCAGATACTTATCCAACAGAGAGGCTCAAATGGGCTCTGTTTATAGGTGAGGAAACTGAAGCCTCCAGGGGTAAACTGACTTTTCCAAAGTTACATAAATAATTAGTACCAAAGGTGAACTGCAACTATATCTGAATCTACTTGGTACAAATAATCGAAATTTCACTTAATTCATGAACCAACTGTATGTCTCTACTTCCTATTTCTACTGGCAATGACCATATCTACTTACTCATTTCTCTATCCCCAGCACCAAGCACAGTGCCGAGTACTTAATAGATGCTCAATAAATGTGTTAATTGAATTAAATTAGCAAAAATATCAAGGTGACACCTTTTGAAACTGATTGTGATTATGCACATTTGTAGGCCTTGTCTGAATGCTGATAAGATGGGGTAGAAGCATGTGTAATTCCTCTTGCCTTTTATAATCTTTGCCGTGAAGGAAATATAATAGCACTCAAGATTCCCATTACCACTGTCAGAGGGATGAATGACTCAAAGAACTATAAACTTAATATACAATTAATATCCTGCCTCTCTTTTGTCATGGATTTATTGTTCCACATTTTGACTGTCAAGACAGGTATCTCAACTTTGACCTTCTGAGCTAATGAGACTACAAAATAGAAGATACACAGAAGAAAGAAAATCAAAATTATGGTAAGCTTAAAAGTCAAAAATGCAAGTCTATTACTATTCTGTCATTCAAAGAACCAGGAAGCATTCTTTCTTTCTTGCCTCAGAATTGAAATGTAAGTGAGACTGAGGTACTGCATGTATCACCAGGAATTCCTAATAGCAGGTATTTTAAATCAAGGTGGTATTTAACCAAAGCAGTCACTAGGCCTTGTCCAGAACTCATTGACTCCCCATAAAATAGGACAGGTTCACATGAAAGCACTTTACCTTTCTGACTATTCAAGGGACTGTTTGTGATTCTTGCATATACATTTCTCTTTCTATTTTCTGGGTTGAAGGGGATAAATCAATGAGCATAGACACACACACACACACACACACACATACACACACACACACACACACACACACACAGAGTATTGCAAGGAAATACAGAGAGTGAAAGCTTTCAACCAAAGCTCACAATGAGGGGTCATTTGATTTCTACCTGATATTAGATCAGATCATGCCTTTTTTTTTTCCTGCTTTTAGAAATATCACAGAACCATATGCTGGGCCAATAACAGGATGAAAGGATTTATGTTATCTGAGCCTTGCAGAGGGTTTTGGGTAATTCCATACATTTTCAAGAGAGAATTTCCATATTTGTCCATGCATCCATGCTTGTATCTGTCCATCTACACACCCACCTATCTATCCCTCCATCCAGCATTTGACCCTCCACCTAGATGCCAGTCATGGAACCTGACACAAGTAATCAAGTGATAAACAAAGTAGACATGATCTTTGCCTCCAGGAAAGACTGACATATATACAGACATAATTAAATCAGATTATGTGTTTGATAAACAGAGACTACTATAAGAGCATATAAGAGGTAAAGTTTCTCTGGAGGAGATGATGTTTGATCTGAATACTACCTTATGGATCAGGAGGGGATAAGCAAAGACAAACAAAACGAAACAAAAAACACAAAAAGTAGCAATATAGTTGGAATTACAGGATTAGTATGTGTTATATGTCAAAGCAAAGAGTCTTGAGAAAATATCTGGGGATTTGCAAAGAGTTCAGTCTGGTGAAAGGGAAGGAGTTGGTGAACCATGTGGAGAGCACTGGACTTGTACTCTGCCACTAAAGTAACAGTGTGAACTTTAGGAAATTTCTTTCCTTCCCTGGGCCTCGTCTTCTTCATCTGTCAACCATGGAGGCTTGTTCAGATGACCCCTCACTTCCTTTCCAGCTCCTGTAGTCTTATGAAATCTCATAGGAACAATGAACTTCTTGAAATACAGTTAGCCTCTAAACAAACCAGAAAGCCTATAAGCCAATAACTCAAGTGATGCTCTTAACATAATTGTTCAATAATCAGATTCATTAGTTCCACTTGCTTCATTTATAAAGTGAGCTTTCCTTTTGGAAGAACTCTCTTACAATATTTCTTGTTATTCTAGAACTGTCTTGAACCACAGTTGTAATACAGGCCTGGTAGAGGGTGAGGAGAAGGTGGGAAATAGGAGTCCAAGGGGAAGGAACTCCTAAATTTTCTTCAGCAAGGGGAAGACCCATAATCAATGGTTCAGTGATGTGGTCTTGGAGAATGATTCTGCTTCAAATGTTCTTTTTTTCCCTTTTGAGGGGGTCTCATCCCCACTCTAAAACAACAGAGATATCTCTCTTTACGGCCACTTCATGAAGACTTGGACTTATTAGCAATTGAGTTAGGAACCTCAGTTTCCTCATCCATAGAGTGAGGGTAGCAAAACTGGCCTCAGAGACTTGTTGCAAGGATGGAAGGAAATAGTTCAGGTGAAGAACTTTCATACTGACTTGCATTTCTAAGTGCCTTCCATGATTATTTCATTTCATCTTCACAACAGCCCTGTGAGGTATTGCAATTATTGTCCTCATGTTTTAGGAAGAAATAAGAAGGCCCGAAGTTAAATAACTTGGTCAACATCACCTGGGTCTTGTAGAATGGTACCAGGATTCGTTCCAGATTGCCCATAATGATTAAACTAAATCTCCTCCCCTATTATCTGAAGACAATTCGCCTTTTGTCCTAATGGTAGAAATGTCATACCTTAACTGTGATAACAGGATTTTGTCTCTACCACAATGCCCCCAAGCCACCATCACCAAAAATGAAAGGTTTTGGCTAGGATTTGAGGTCAGCTGCTCTTTATGGGGTCTGGTCATAACTATTGGCTGCTACATGACTAAGCATGATGCCTACCCATAGAATCAATGTAGTACCCACTAAGATCATTTCAATACTTCAGGTTTCTTCCTGCAGAATGGCTTTGTGCTAATTGTGTTTGCTTTCCTCTTTGCATCACAATGGTAGTTTCTATTTTGGATTTTTATTGTTTATTGCAGCTTGGAGAAATTCCTATTCCAGTTCGAATCTGGCCTTGGCCATGTTTCAAAGGCTCTGAAACCTCTAGTCAATCTGGCTTCATTCACCCTCTGGCACTGGCATGTGTCCTTCCCAGAGAGGAAAACAGACTCTCTACCCACCCCTTAAAAACAAGTAGGTGAGAAGGGGAAAAAGATCTCCTTGGATTATACCAGGAGCAAAGTTGGCTAGGAATAAAACAAATTTAAAGTTTAATTCCTGTCTGGTAAAATTAGTTCAAATAATTATCTTCAGATTTCTTTTTATCTCCAAAATTAGAAGTGTTAATCATAGATATCATTCTGTAAAAACAGTTTTGAGTTTACAGTTAAAACAATGATACCTTTGCTTCCATAGAGCATTTCACTGGGGATGCTCAATGTCATCTCTATACTGTACAAGCAGTAGCAGACACTCTGCCTGCCATTGAGGGGCCCAGAGAAAGTCATCCTACTCTAATATCTGTCCTAATAATGACATTGTTGGGACTGCATAGTTGTTTTTTTTTTAAGACTTCATTTCGTCTTCATCATGACTTGGTGGCACCATTATTCTCATTATTCCAGTTGTGCAGATACATCAAACTGAGGCTCAGAAAGTCAAAGGCTGTTCCTCAAAACTCCAGAGGTAGTTATGCCCCTTTGGGACTCAAATTCTCAAGTTCTTTCTGCTCTCCCAAACTGTTGCTTTCTTAGCATTCCTATGTGCAGGTTCTAATAAAAATAAAATGTTAAATAATATTTATCGAGCACTTACTGTATGCCAGGCACTCTGCTAAAAGGTTAATTGATTTTAAATCTTCACAATAATTACATGAAATGTTTACTACGATTATTGTTACTTTATAGATGAAGAAACTCAGGTTTTGTAACATTAGTAATTTCTCAAAGTCTCACAGGCAAATGTGATCAATATTTCAGCATTTTCCAGAAGTTTTTGTATTCCAGGCACTCTTACAGGCCATGGGATATAGAAATGAACAAAGAAAACCAAAAATTTCTTGCTTTCATGGAGCTTGTGATCTACTGAATGGAAAAGAAGTATAAATACTTAGAACGTTGTTGCGGTTTTAAGGATCATGTAGAAAAAACAAAGGAGGAACAAGGAATCTGGTATTACTGACCTAGATCTGAATTCTCCTACTTTGTGTGCTCCCTTCTTCTTTCTGGAAGATCAAGTCACTTAAGATGCTGAACATTTTATTCCTCTAATATAAGGGGGACTCATGTTCAAGATGGAGTGAATGGCATGTTAGTTAACCTTTTCTGGGTGAAACCCAAACCTCTAGACCAGAGTGAAATCACAGGAGATCAGACTGGAAAGACGAGTTGGGACCAGATTGTATGTGGACTGCAAAATCAGGTAAAAGGTTTTGAACTTAACTTGGCAGACAAGAAGGTTTTTAAAAATGTAAATGATTAATTTGGAACTATTTTTCAGAATGACAAGGAGGAGGCAAAGTCCTCAGGTGAAAAGTTTGCCGTAGTTCCTGTCTAAATTAACGTGGTCTTTAAAAGGTTGGTGGAATGGAGACAAAAATCTACTATGAGGAAAGTGCTGAAAGTACTTTGGCAATTGATTATTTGTGGGAAAAGAGAGTGAGGGTGAACACAGGTAAAGAAGTGTAGATTTACTACGAAGTTAATAAAATGCAAACTCAGGGCCCCTGACTATACAGACCCCTTCCAAGGACTTGGCAGGGTCTCTACCAAAGTTAACAAGTATTGCCAATTCCAAGGACATTTATGACAAATTACTTCAAAAGAAAATATAAATTCTACAAAAAAAAAAACAAACTATGGTAGAGGTTTTTCAAATTCAACACGAAGTTCTGCAAGTTCATATAACATGATCGATGAGTCGAGGAACTGAAGAGTCCAATAAGATATCAATAACAAAACTCAATCGCTATCAGCAGTGATAGAAATAAGATAAAGTTACCTTTATTTTTTTCTTTATAAGGTCAAACAATGTAAGAAAAAAAACCACACTACAGAGTTGTGATAGGCAGTTAACAAATAAAACTATTTGTTATTTTAATGAACTGTGGGATTATAGCATTTATCAGGATTTTTAATTTGTAACTCGTTTTAACTGCTTTTCTTATTCTAAATAATTACATTTGAACCTAGTTTGTATTCATAATGCTGTATTAAAAATGTTTAAAGTTTCAGTTCCCATAAAACTTGGATCTAATGATGCAGATGAATCACAACTCAATGATCTAAGTAACTATAAAGACCGTAATAGAGATATGTTTTGAGAGGGAAAAAAAGCACTCAATGTTATATAAGTTGGCCATAGGAGCATGCAGGATGCCAAGGAGGTGGTCAATAGGCAGCTGGGTGTTAGCCCCTCAGGTTAGGAGACAGTGGGAAAAAGATAATGAGAGAGTGTCTGTGGGGAGGTCAACCATGTCGTGTGTATAGTTGAAACAATGGGAGGAGCTACAGTCTTAAAGATGAAGCCTTAAAGAAAGAAGGAGACAAACCATAAGAGACTCTGAATCTCACAAAACAAACTGAGGGTTACTGGGGGTGGGAGGGTAGGGATAGGGTGGATGGGTTATGGACATTGGGGAGGGTTTGTGCTATGGTGAGTGCTGGGAAAGGTGTAAGCCTGATGATTCACAGACCTGTACCCCTGGGGCAAATAATAAAAAAAATAAAAAAAAAAAGAATGAAGGGGGAATTGGCAGGGACAAGAGCCTCCCCAAGATTATATCTTGCATCAAAAATACAGCCAAACCAAATACCTTCAAGAAACTCTTAGGTAATGTCTAAGCTAGACATGAATGAGATCTAGAAAAGTCAGTCAAATATTCAAATTTGTGCCATATAAGCAAAAATAAAGAATTTTTAGAACATCTGGATGACTTTTCAGTCCCTCTTTTTGACCTCAAGCACTAGTATGTACCTCTGTCTATTCTTCTAATTTGGGTCAAAAATCATTCAGAAGATGGTCCCACAGCTTGGTATAGTGGAAAGATCATAGAATTTGGAGCTACACAGAAGACATCTCTGTGCTTACAAATCCTACTGGCAAGTGGCAAAGACAAAGCACTGTGGTCAGCAAACCCATTTCCTTTTCATGCTGGGCACACAGAAAGACTACATTTCTGTTTCCCTTGCAGTGCGATGAGGCCACATGAGTGAGTTATTGCCAATGGAATGTGGATAGGAGTGATACAGGCCAGCCACTTCCAGCCTGGTCCTACTCAGAATTTTCCAGGAGACTCTCAAGGCTTCCTCTCTCTTCCCCCCGCCCCCACATCTAATGCAGAGGATCTTCTGCAGGATGCTGAGCTCATAAGATGCTGGAACCATTAGATAGAAGGAACCTGGGTCCCTGAATCTCTACTTGGAAGGTCACCTGCTAAATATCTAATTAGAATATGATGTGAGGAATAGATCCCTTATTGTGTAGAAATAACGAGCTTCTGACGTTGTTTGTCACTGAAGTTAGCTCACCCTCCTACTAGAGTAAGTTGCTTAACTTCCTGAAGTCTGTTTCCTCATCTGAATATTCCATTGGGTTCTCATAATGATCGAAATATATGACTTATCAGAGTGCTTGGGTGGCTCAGTCAGTTAAGTAGGTGGCTCTGGATTTCAGCTAAGGTCATGATCTCAAGGTCCTGAGATTGAGCTTCACGTCCAACTCCATGTTCAGTGGGGAGTCTGCTTCAGATTCTCTCTGCCTCTCCCTCCACTCATGCTCTCTCTCTCAAATAAATAAAATAATCTTTAAAAATAGATATATAACATATCTACATATGCATATATTCTGTCTTAATTCTCATTCTTTTATCCCATTTTCACATTTGAATTTGGTCAGGGGTGGCCTACTGAACATTCCCAAAAGGCACTATCCCATTCTATTTGATGGATCTATGTGCAGAGTACAACACAAACCAGGCATGTTGAAGTTGTGTAGCTCAGCGGACTACATAAGGCTTCAGAAGGAAAAGCACATTTCCTTCCCAAGTGTCCATTACAAAATAATCTGGTCTCATTTTTAATAAAAAGATTAAAGTGACAATGACTTTATAGGTAGGATAATTTATAGCTTTTCTATTATGGCTTTATAACTTCCTCATGCCATAAAAAAATTTAATCTTTTCTTTAAATTGTTTGCATATTTTTTCTCCTCTGATAAAAGAAGACAGCCTTGAAGTATCTCGGCTGATCTAAAGTAGGCAAAAGAAAACCTCCTGATCAATATTCAGCCTTGGCACTTATGTACATTTTACGTTGATTGGGACTTAAGCTCCTACTAGCAACTCTTGCTGCCAAAATCACATTTTCTCTTCAGATGCCTAAGGTTGGAATTGCGTGTGTACCAACTGGAACTGATTGCTTGAAACTTGAACAGTTCAGAGTTTAATTTTTCTAATTTGGGTAAATACTACCTACCACCAAGCTGTCTGTGTTTTCAAGTGTTCAAAGTTACATAGGAGCCAATATTTTAAGCAATGCACAAGGGAGGCATTGCTGCAATTGCTGTAAGAGTCTGAAAGTCGGTTTTCCTTTGGTGAGCCCATAGAGGGTACGTAACCCCCAGGAACAAGCTGGTAGAAGCAAGTCGAAAGGCATGTGCTGTTGGGGGATGGTGCCCACACCCATTTGCCTTCCGTTTGTATGAACATCTGAGCAGAAAAAAGAAAAATGACAACATTACGAGACTCTGGCATCTGGAAATTGTGAGGCGTACAGTTTTTACACTAATTTAATGCATATTCTCACATTACAGTCATGTTTAACAGTTATCCATGTGTCATTCAAAGAGATGCATTGTATGAAAAGAATTTTGGCAATACAGAACCTCCTAGTTGGCGCAGGAGCTAATAATAAATGAAACACTTGCGCACAGACGAGCTACTTAGCATTTATCCATAGCTAGCCTCACAGAATGCTAGAATGGGAAGAGGACCAGAAATCAGCTAGCTGCAATCCTTTTATTTAAAAAATGAAAAAAAACTGAGACTCCAAGAGGGGAAGTGACCAGGCAAAGGTCAAAGGGAAGTGAGTAGAAGAAGCGAAGTGCTGGCCAGAGTCCAACACACATCCTATAATACCACCCTGCTTCTTTTCACAACTGCAAATTCTCCTTTCATTGCCAAACTTCCCTTTCTTTGTACCTGAGCCAGACAGAGAACAAAATCAGGGAGTGATCTCAGGTCACCAGACCCATTCGTGTCTCTTATTTGATGGGGCGATTGCTCAGAAGAAGTTGCCCTTTACCTTCCAACAACCACCACTGGTAAATCTAGAGCTAGGATCTTCGTTTTATATGTTTTAAGACCGTTTTTAGGATCCATATGCTATGAATCTTTCTTTTTTTCCCTAAATGTTTGTTTAACGGGTGAAGGAGGTGTATTGTGCTAGAAGCCAAGAGACCTGGTTCTGAGAATCAACTACCAACTAACCAGGTATCTGTGGGCAAGTTCCAACCCCTGTGGGCCATTTTTATCATCTGTAAAATGAGAAAGAGCAGAGTTAAGGCCCCATGAGATTTAAAACTTCATGATTAAAAATATTCCATCTGATGTGAATTCCACAACACAAACTTTTTTAAAGTCAACAAGAAAGCACTAAGCAAGATATCATAGCAATGTGCTAGGAGCAGTAGGGAAGTGGGGGAGAAAAGAAAAACCCTGTGGTTGTAAAGAGGCCAGTGGGATACAACAAAGTGAAACACGGTTATGTGCCGGGAGAACACCTTTAGAGAAATCTTTGTGTATGGACAGTCCAAGAACCAAGCTAGATGGGCTCCAATAATAATTTTAAAATAGAAATTAATTTTGCCAAACATGTATTACCTGTGGGCACTATTTCTGGCATAATGCATACATAAATTCAGTTAATCCCTACAAATGCATGAAATACACATTATTATCTTTATCATCCAGGCAAGGAAAAAATGGTGGAAAAAGAACAAATAACTAGCCCAAGGTCACACAGCTGGTTGATCCAGAATTCAAATCCACAGATTCAAGTTTGGAGTCAAAGCTCTTAATCACTCTGTAAAGTTCTTATGACAAATAAGGGACAAGGATGCACAATGAAGAGGTGTGGATAACCACCTAGACTGAAGCAGTACTATAGGTGACAGTAATAGCCATTGTGCACTGAACACCTATTTTGTACCTTGACCTATGTGAAATGTTTTATCTACATCACACATTCAATCCTACCTGATCATTCATTCAACAAAGATTTACTGAGGGTCTGCAAATTCTCTATCTTTGTGCAAAAAAATTGTGAGGAGAGTTCTGTAATAAATAATATCCTATTGGTAAGAGTGGCTTAGAGACATTGTGTGCCTTATCCAAGGCCAAGGTCTGACCCCAAAACCTGGGCCTCTGCTGTAGGCAAGACTTTGACACCATCAGACTCTAAGAAATCATGTATAGTCTGGAATATTTTTCTCTTTTTTTTAATTAATTTGATGCAAATGCTTCTTCTAATTGGCCATTAAAGGCATTTTCTAATTTATGGCTTGTGTGTGAAGAGGTAAAGCCAAATGGGAAGGCAAAATCGCTGGGGACATCGACAGAAACAGAATCATTCCAATCTTCCATCACCTGGTGCAGTCCACTGCCATTTGCTGTCATTGCTTTGCTGTCACTGCAGAGGTGAGAGGCAGGAACCAGGGTGAGGGAGTGATAAGTAGCAGCATAAACAGGTGGAGATGAACTGGGGTCACATGGAGAGAGTGCATTCAAGGCCACAGTGTGAACTGCCAATGAGAAGTGACTGGCAAGGTGTTGGGCCTCCAGGAAAAAGAAAGAGCCTGGGGTCATGCTAAGCTGCAAGCTCACCAGGAGTCCATCACTCTCATTCATTTGTTGACAGTCTGGGAAGTTTAATGTATTTGAGGTCCAGCCCAGGTCCAGTTTCCAGTAGAAAAAGACATTCTGCAGCGTAGCAAGTCGGGGAAGAAGGTTAAAAATTAGAATTGACTCTAATTAACAGAGCCTTCGGAGGAAATGGTCATTCCTTGCACAGCTCTATCTAGTTTTGTAGTACTTTCATGTCTATGATCTTAGACAACTCTGCGGAATGACTTACACAGGCTCATAGCATTGGGTCTTGAACCAGAACACGGGAATTCATCTTAGCAATTTCACTTCTCCATGGAATTAGAGTAGGGCCTAATTAGAGGTATTTGGATATAAAATCCCAAATCATACTGAAATCTAAAATATGTGTCACCCTCATCAGCACATGCCTAAACTTGGCTGCATGGGAATGAGTCTCACTCGTTAGCTTTTGCTCAAACAGCCCTGAAGGCTCCCCCAGAAAGATGTGTCCAAGTCTAACCACCAGCACCTGTGAATGTTGCCTTATTTGGAAATAGGGCCTTAATAGATTTAAGAGCACTACATTTATCCAATAAGTCTTAACTATCTAAGTGTACATCTAGCCCCATATGAGTGCAGAGGCAGATACACAGATGCCCAACATCTCATGGATATACAGGGGATTAGACATAACGTTATTAAGGCTCATATCACAGTACCTATCACATAAGAAGGACTTGAATTTGGTAACTATTATATAATATTATGGATGGAGACATATCCACCCTCTCGCTATATTCCTCTGCCCATGTCCATTGCTAACTCCTCCTTAAGTTTTAAACGGGATTGGTCAGAGCCTGGGACATTCATTGAGCCATGTTTTACTTATGGACAGAGATGCTATCTTAAAGTTCAAGTCCCATGCATAATCTTAAAAATCTTACTCCTTGTCCACTTAATGAAGACAATGAGAGACCAGTATGTTTTGTTCTTGTGATGTCTAAAGATTCAATAGAATGTCTTAGGAATCAATGGCCTCTCCATGGGAAGGAGAGAGGACCACACAGAAAGAAGGGGATGATCCTGGTCATCATTGGTACGCTCTGGATAGAATAAAATGTACAAAGTACTCCTGATGTACAAAGTCCTTGACTTCGAGGAGCTTACCTAGGATGAAATTTGGGGGTGGGGCGTTGAACAATAAATATACATTTAAATCAGGGTTAAGGAAAAGGGAACCAGAGTATTGTGGGGAAGAAGCTGACCATTAATGATATGGTGGCTTGAGTGGAATCCCAGATAATCTTTAAGCTATAGCTGGCCTGGCTGGCATACTTCACACACAAGAAGAGAGAACTCTGAGAAGGTCAGGTCTTACATGTTATCTTTGGAGAGCAGGTTCTTGATAACATCAGCAAGTACCAACTCTGTTTCATCTGTGCCCAGCTCCTTGAAGTCAATGGAGCCAGCGGTTAGGCACCAAGATGAGAACAGAAGCTGGAATCTGAGCACAGCCTTGGCCCTCCCACTTTTCTTTCATGTTCTCTTAACTCCATCTCCCTGGCTTTGATAGGAATGGTTAACAACTTAGAGGTGAGGGGAGTAATTGTTCAAAAGAAAAGAGCAAATAAATGAGCAGCATTTCTCTGTCTCAAATGCCAGTGATAGAAAGGATGTGGAGCTCTGTAGCTTGCTATGGGTGGGCAAATGCACATGAATAAAGAGCAGAGAGGAAAGAGTTCAGCTGGGACAGTAAGTAGGTGTGCAAGGACAGCCTGATACCTTCAACACTTTGAGTTCAATGGCTTCCATTGGCTGCCATCTATGGTTAGGAAGACTCCTGTGCAGGCACATTTTATGAATTCCCCCAGGATAGTTAGTTTTATGAAATATTAGTGGCATATTCTTGCTTCCCAGTACCTTCAAAGACATCTGAAATAGAAGACAACTACACTTCAATTTCTGTTGTTAGATTCCTTAATTTAACAGAAAATGCTATGTAATAGCAACAGTAGGCACTAAATGGGTTGTTTATGCCTGTAGCTATTAGGAGTTCCCAGGGAGCCTCGGTGTGCAAAACCCTCTGCCTCACTCACAACCATCAATCCTCATTCACTCAATGAAAGGGGGATTGCAGCTTTGAAAACTTGCTTGCTTTCAGTGTCCACACCTCTTCCAGTTTCTCCAGAATACCAGTGCATAGTCTATTTTGAAGACAACAAGGAATTCCTCCTTAGGGGTTAGAACATAAAGAGATACTCATTGAAACAATTTTCCTTTCCTTTCTAAGACATTAAGAATTTGATGTTAACCCTTAATAAGAGAATTTGCATTTTATGTAAAAGGTCATGGAGAAAGGATCAGTGAAATACAGAAAGTTTCTATTAGTGGAATTTCAGGATGACATGAAAAGACCTTGGTATTTCTAAAAATACACCATGAATTGACTGGTGACTTGGCCCAGATGTAGGACTGGCTTGCATTCTGGACTTCCCAGTGGAACAAATGAGCTTATGTTGACTGCTTTAATTATTATTTTATTTATTTGTTTATTGGTATGAATAAAGGGAATTCAAATGTCCATCCTTTACCCATTTCCAACATGGTGGTGCCTAGTATTTACCAAACCTTAGGTACACACCCTCATAGACTCTTTAATTTTCATAACAATTTGGGGAGAGACGCATAGAGAGGAAGAAAACCAAGACCCAAAGAATTCATTAATTTCCCCCCAATCATGTCGCCAGTAGTTCAGAGGCCGATTCAATCAGGTCATTTGCTTCTAACTCAAGTGTTTTCTGCAGGAGACCCTAGCTGCCTCCCTCAGGAAAAATTTATATCTATAACCAACTTTTCCATTCCTGATCATCATTATCATCTTCCTCTTCCTCCTCAGTTATCATTTATTAAATGCTTACCACATGCCTGATAGTGCACTAAGCATGTTGCATGACTAATTTTATTTTTCCTATGGGAAAGGTAACTCTGCTACCAATTCCATTTTGTAGATGAGGAATTATGGCTTTATACATCTGATTATGTAATTATAGCTTTATTCTGACATATAAGGGCAGGACCAATAGGTGTGCCTGGGCTATTTCCACATCTTTATAATGTCAGCAGTTATCAGGTATAGATGGTTAAATGCATCCTAAAGTTCTCTAGATACAATAGAGAGATTTTATGACTAGTTTTGCATGGCTTTTGCATAAACAATTTATTATCTGTCAGTTTCTCACTTTTAGCCAAATTCTCTCCTGCTACAATGAAAGACTGCCTCATCTTGTTTGGCCCCCAGAAATGGCAGAAGTTGGCATTGCTACCCTTACCCCCTTGTTCAAATAATAGACTTCATATGTTCCTGTGACTCTTCAGCTTTACAAGTGGAAATCATTATAGCTTCCAGGCCAACTTAGATGACAAATAAAGGTAATAGGAGAGGAAGAAAAAAGTCTCTTGAATTGCTATTGCACCAATCAAGAATGTGGGGTTATTTCTCAGCACCCACAGTGCAATTCTGCCCTGACACAAAATAGACCAGAATGAAAAGTTTGCATTTGGACCCTCCATGGGAGTATTCAGCAGAGTCCATAGCTGAAGTGAAGAAGAGGATCCTGACTTCATGCAAAATTGCAGGTGCCCATGAGACCCTTGCAATCCTCTCAGAGGTTCTGAATGCAGAAGCTGGGTGGTATTAGAAATAGATAATTCTAAGGGCACCTGGGTGGCTCAGTTGGTTAAACATGTAACTCTTGATTTTGGCTCAAGTCATGACCTCAGGATTGTGAGATCAAGCCCCACATAGGGCTCTGCACTCAGCAGGGTGTCTACCTGAGATTTTCTTTCTCTCTCTCTCTCTCACTCTCACCCTTCCCCTGTTTACTCTCTTTCAAATAAATTAATTTTAAAAAGAAATAGATGATTCCAAGATTAAAATATAATAGACACTCTCAGTTGTTCAAGGTCTCATAACCCAATTTAACTGAGTTCAAAGACGTGTATTGGGTACCTATGCTGTGCCATTGACCGTGCTTGCTTCTGAGGTAGGTAAATAAATAAGACTTAGTACTCGCTCTAAAGTAGAGAATGGATATGTGTATGCATTAACAAAAATGCAAGGAGGGAAATGACAAATGCCAGAGAAAAGTTAGTAATGTATGCCTATCACTCAGTGAGGAAGTGATTAATTCCGAGTTTGTGGAGAAAGAATTTGCAAGGGGCTTTCAAGGATGGAGAGGATTTCAATGCTCAGAAAATGTTCTTCTGGATAGAGAAAACAGCAAGAACTAAGCCAAAGCCTGCAGCACAGTGGACTGTGTGAGTTGGTTTAAACATCCAGTACTGAAGGGTCAGAGTGGAAAAGCAACTAGAGAGAGAAATGGATTGAATCTCTTTATTTTTTCACTTGAATGCAAGTTAAAGGTCTGGATTTTATTCTGTGGACCAATATAAAAGCCATTATAGTCAGCATATAGGGAGCCATATACGTACTGGAGATGTATCTACATATATCCGATATACCTGTATATATCTCCAGTATAGGGAACCATTGTGATCTTTAATGAGGGAATCACATGGTAATGGAGCAGGGCATCCACTTCATTCCAGACATTGTGTTAGTTGCTTGAAAAACAATCTATCAATCTATAACAATCCTACTAAGGAATATATACACAGTCTTTAAAAAAAATAGAAACACTGAAGCCTAGGGGTCAGGGAACTTATAGCTGGTAAAGCCGGCATTTTGAGTCATATATGTATGGCTGTAAAATAATTTCCTGTTTCTTCATTATTATTCTGTTGTTTGTGAAGCCAAATACCCAAATAGGAGGTGTTGAGCATGGATGGAACAGGCAGAGATCAGAGAAAAGGAAACAGGAAATCAGTGCATAGTGTGAGCAATGAAGACCGGGGAGAGGGTGACAAGGGATCTGGAGAAGAAGGAACATATTGAAATGATGTCTTCAGGTAGTCCTGAGGAGTTGGCACATGATTGGCCATGAAATGGTGAAAGAGGAAGGAGATCAATACTATTCAAAGTCTGGGGGTATAGAGAAGTCTTGAGGGTTTTGAAGACCCCTTGAGGCCCTAGCATTCCAAAGTTTTAAGTCTACGGAATCTTGTAAGCCCTCACCAGAGCATCTTTTGACTTCAAGCTAGTGGGACTAGGCAACTTTTCAAGGCGTTGCTATGGAAAACTACAGGCCAGACTCACTAGCCTCTCTCCACAGGCTACAGTGATCTACCAGGGCATTGCAGAAAGTCATCCATTTTCTCTGCCAGCTCCTTTAAAGCTTGGAGGATGGACATTTTGCTGTCACCAACCCAGCTCTGCAAGTCCAAATGTCAAGGGAGCTAGTTCTGCTTCCCTCTACTCTGGAAAAGAGGGATCAAGACATTCACTGATTAAGGGGCTGATGTACTCATTTGCATCTAATTTATGACCACTTTACTGGCTGGAAGCATGTGAGGGAAATTTCCCACTACTACGCTCAAAGCAAATACTACAAGCACTTTTGGGGTTTAAACCAAAGGAACCATCTGACGATTATAGATATTGCCTCAAAGATGGAATCACCACTAGCTAGCTCATTAGGGCTTTGGAAGTGACATAATTAATAAGCTTGTTGTGTACTGCATTTTCAGAGCCTCAAAAAGCCAAAGCCTAAAAGAATGATTGGTTTCTTTTATCCTCCAGAAGTAATACAAAAGGAAATGCAGCAATAGAGATGTGTATTCTCAACTCCAAATCTCCATGACAAACACAATCATTTTACTACACAGGACTTTAGATTGCACACATCAGTAAGGCATTTTGTGGGCAAATCGTTGAAGTTTGGAATTTTTTTTTCCTTAAGGGGTCATGAGAAGAAACTCATGTGGTAAAGGGGAGAATTCAATTCATTATCTGAATTAGGCACCTACTGGAGTTGGTGATAGAGAGATTACCAGAACACAGCAACTATCCATAAAGGATTCTCCTTTCAGTGAAGAAAACAGACAAGTAGATATTTACCACCAAAATTAACTAGAGTTGTGATGGAGTGAATGAAAACAGTACATACTTGCAAGGCATAGAGTATGAGCCTAGAAGAGGGAAAAACGAATTTTGTTTGAAGATGGTTCCATAGAGGGGGTAACATTTAACCTTGATCTTGACAAATGAATAATGGCTAGAAAAGATGTCCCGGCAGAGGGAACAGCTTGTGCAAGGGCTTGCCTCATCTCTCCCCTCAGCAAGCATCAGTGGTGCATACCCACTAGAGAATGAATCACAACACACGGCATGCAGAAACAGAGGCCCCTCTACACTTACTAATGGTCTGATATTTAGCAACTCCGAGAATTTCTTCCAGGCTTAGTTTCCAGATTTGAATTGTTCTTTCCCCTTTAAAATGCCTTAACCCATAGAATTTTTGAAATGGTATACATAAAGTACTTCACAAAATCCTAATATACGAAGCGAGTTTTATCTTGTTACTTCTATTGGGATTTTTCTTCAGGCATTGGTTCAAACTATTAGGTATTTATTAGAGACCTTGTGTATACAAGGCACTATAGCAATAAGATCTAAGATGTAAGACACTGATCCTCAAGTAATGTAAAGTCTAGGTGTGGAGATAAGACATAAACATATTAATCATAAAAGTCTTAAGGAGATCAGATGAAAGTGAGGTGGGATCATGTAGTTGATGAATTTCCAAACTAATTAAACTGACAATTTGAGTACAGGACAATAATGAGTATGGAAAGAAAAGGAAGTATTATGCAAAGGGGAAAAATGCTTAAATAAGATGAAATATTTAATAAGTATATTTCTCTAAGGATTAAGTCATATTTTCCTGGAAAACAGGGGCTATGGTTAATAAGGAGATGGGGAGTCCCATCTTACCAGGAGGAGAATGGGAGAGATGGAAAGCCTACATTTTAAAATCAATGTAAAGGAAGAAAAGTGTGTTCAACATTAATTCCCCTTGAGAATCTATTGGGAATTTTGAGGACCAGTACATCTATAATATTCAATTACTTGATACCCATCAAAACCAGTTTTTCCTTCAGTTTGAGAGAGATTATTATTTCTTTGGTTGAGCAAGAAGTACTAGGCTGAGAGCTGTACAAAAAAGGATAAAAATTATAAGGCACCAGGGCCATACTAAAGGCAGAAGATGGTCACAATGAGAGACCAAGGGGCTGAACATTTGAGATTACCAAAGGGAAGAACAGATTCCAAATTACAGCTATTCCCCTTTGTGGATATGCTTGTGGAGTGAAGTCAGGGTAGCATTCCTTGTCATTTTTAAATTACCTATCTATTTCTGTCTTTTTTGACAGATGCTGAAAGAATATGGCTGCATTCATGTAAGTTACAATGCATAGGAGAGGCAAATCTGCAGTACTGCAAGGCAGTGTTGCAGAAAGAGCACTAGGCTTTGAGTTAGAGAAAAGGGGTGCAAGTCTCATCAGGAACAAGTAAATGAGTTTGCACTTGTTGCTTAACAACTCTGAACTTCAGACTCCTCATCCACAAATGAATGAAGTATTGTGAGATGTTGCCTAGATAGACTTTTATCCCTAGTCTTCAGGGATTCCCTCATATTCTAGTAGTTCAGTCATTGATTTGTAGGCTATATTAGATCAGTGATTATAAGAGGAATTAATGGAACATTTTCTTCTTGCAATATTTTGAGAATAGATTTAGACACTAAACTCCATGGCTTCAGACCCACTGACACTGAGAGAAATTCTTGGAACTCTGAAGGACAGAACTCTGAAGTTGTTACCTAACTGGCTCCTACAACCATATAGAATTCAGCTATTCTAAGAACACTAGTATACTAACAGCTGATAAAAACTGATGGTGAAAATCCCATTGTTTAATTCATCAGAATTAGGCCCAAGAGGAAACTATGGGTTTGAGAAACAACAGTGATGCAGAAGCCAGAGTCTAGAACCCGGGATCCAGAATCCAGTGTCCAGAATCTGATGATCTGGTGTGAGTACCAGCTGTACACAACCAGCTGCATGATACATGGCAATTTACTGAATCTCTCATTTCTAGTTTCTTGATCTATAAAACAGAATGAATGATTATGATGGTCATGATGGTAATGATAAGTGACTCATAGGGTTGTGGTAAATTTTGTAGAAAAAGAGGTACATGAATATTCATAGCAACAAGAACACTGGAGGGGTTTGAAGGCAACACCCCCCACCAGTCCTAGCATATAATAGATGCCTACCAAAAGTGCATTGATTGATGGTGTGGTATATATGACAAAAGTCGCTCTTCTCATTTCCTTAAATGTTCCAAAATATTGTGGACGTTTAACAAATATAAATCATGAATGACAAATTTCAAACTTCCCTTTAACATGCTGAAATGATGTGCCCCCAACCACAGTGACAGTGACCCTGTTTCTGTTGTTTCTATTTTGAGCAGCCATCACCTGGCTATCCGGAGCAGAGATAACTAAGGAAAGATAAAGACAGGAAAAAGGATTTGGATGGCTTTAGATAAAGGGGCACTGTGTCTGGCAGGACCCCATCTCTATGGTATAAACATCATAATGGGTGTTTTTGGTCAACCCAGACATGAAGTCATGTAAGTGGGATGCTGAGCCAGTGACTTATCTTCACAGACAGAATTCACACAGAGTTATTTTGGTTTGTAGCACCATTGTTACTAAGAAAGGGTTTTTAGGACCGATATTCCTCATGCTATAGATAAAGTGTCCCCCAAATATGACGATATCAGTTGGCCAGTACTCTATCTCCAGCCAAAATATCAGAAAAACTGTTTCAGAAAATCATGCCAGAGATTTTATACCTCTTACATGCCTCTTTAAATTGAAGCCCTAAGGGAGCTGTGTTGAAGTCAGCACATGTGGCCTATACCATCTTCCTGCACCCCACACCCAAGTTCCCATCTTCTCCCTCCTACAATGCTTCCTCTGTTCCATATGTTCACCCATACTACACAATGAATATTCTTTTTCCTTACAGAGAAGACTAAGAGATCCTATGGCACAGAAATCAGCACAGTCTAGGTCAGGGGTCAACGAGCATTTCCTATAAAGGGCCAGATAGTGTTTTAGACTCTGTGGGCCATATACAGTCTATGATACAACTCCTCCTCCTCCTCTACCTCCAACCTTTAAAATTATAAGAACCATTCTTAGCTTACAAGCTATAGAAACATACAGCTAGTTGGATTGGCCTGCAGACCATTCATTTGCCAGCATCTAACCAAGGTACTAAAATACTAATAAGCAATAGTGGTAATACAAAATTAAAGGATTTCTGTTAAGATATAAGAAGTTATAAGAATCCCTCACTCTTACTGCAAGCTGTTAGAACAATCTGGATAAACTACAAAATCATGGTTGTTACAGTCAGAAAACCTATTATTAACCTGAGGACGATAAATCTAAAGGAAATAAATTCCAGATAGGAACAAGTCCTTCTAGAAGAGAGGAGTGCTCTTGTTGCTTTCATCTATGATGTCTGGAAAGAGGAAGAAGAGCCTACCATCTGTGGATAAAAGGGGAAAAGCTCAGTGTCTGAGGAGGTTTTAATGGCAGTGAAGGAAGTGAAGATCTGTAACCCTGAGGAACCTCAGCCACAGAATAAGTCTCCCCACACTTCCAACGTTCAGGGTGAGAACTGAGAAAGCCCTCCATAGGATTTTTTATTTTGAGGCAATTGATGACAAAGAGAAGAGTGCAGTGCAGAAGATGCTGAGGCTGGAGACGGGGCAGGAGACTAAAAAACTTCTTTCTGAGGCTCCTCTTCATGCCTCATGGTGTGAAAAGTTCTCTGAAGGCTGAGCAAGACAGCAGGAAGAGAATAAAACCCCCAAAGGGCAGAAATTCAAGGACATCTTTAAAAGAAAAGAGAACTCCTCAGAAACCCCAAAATCTCCTGGACTATGTATATATAATACTATAATTTTCCATAGTTTGGAAAGCTGCTGGTGTATGGGCTGTAAACCACAAAGAGATCTCCAGACTTTCTCTGGTGCTTAGATCCTCAGGCAACTGAAGAAAATTTCTTCATCTGGATCTCAGATCACTGGAAGCCAGTGGTGTTCTGGATATAAATGAAATCTAAAATCCAGACCCAATTAAGCTACAGGTAGATTGACTTGAACTTCCATGTTAGAAGCCTCAGAGAAGAATGTGTGACTTTTTCCTGGGAAAAGTATCATTTACTTCAGTCACTACAGTTATTTACACATAATACTTAATATTCAGTAAAAATTAGGAGACATATGAAGAATCAAATAAATGTGAGGTTGAGACAAAAAAGAAGTGGAACTAATGACGGTGCAGGTAATGGATATATCACATCAAGACTTTAAAATAAATATTTTAAAGGATTTAGTGGAAAGCTGGAAACATGCTTAAAAAGGGGGGAAACAAAACAGAAAAATACAAACTATAAAAATGAAAATAAAAATTCCAATATCACTGATGAAAAATTTATTTGATGGGGTTATCACCTGACAGGATTAGTGGAGGAAAAAAATCAATGAATCTCTAGGCAGGTTAATTGGAATTATCTAAACTGAAATGCAAAGAGCAAAAGAATGAGGGAAATTAAGAGGATAAGACATCACTGTGGGACAACGTCCGAGGGTCTAACATATGTATAATTGGAGTTGCAGAAGGAGAGGGGAGACAAAAATAGTATGGAAAAAAAATATTTGATGAGATTACGGACAACAGTGCTCCAAAACTACTAAAATATATCAACCCACATCTCCAAGAAAGTTGATAAATCTGAAAGCAGGACTTATTTATTGTTTTTTTATTGTTTTTTTAAGATTTAATTTATTCATTTGAGAGAGAGTACAAGCAGGTGGAGAGGCAGATGGAGAGGGAGAAGCAAAGTCTCCACTGAGCTGGGAGCCTGACATGGGGCTCTATACCAGGACCTGGAGATCATGACCTGAGCCTAAAGCAGACACCCAACCATTTAAGCCACCCAGGTGTCCTTGAAGCAGGGTTTAAATAAAGAAACCACACCTGGACACATCATATTCAAACTGCTAAAAACCAAAGATAAAAGGAAAGTCTTGGTTGCCTGGATGGCTCAGTGGGTTAAAGCCTCTGCCTTAGGCTCAGGTCATGATCTCAGAGTCCTGGAATCCAGCCCCACATTGGGCTCTCTGCTCAGTGGGGAGCCTGCTTCCTCCTCTCTCTTTCTCTGCCTGCCTCTGCCTACTTGTGATCTCTCTCTCTCTCTCTCTGTCAAATAAATAAATAAAATCTTTTAAAAAAGTAAAGTCTTAAACATAGCTAAAAAGAATGAAAGACACACATTATATACTAGTGCACAAAGAGAAGATCGATGGCTGATGTCTCATTAGCAAAAATTAGAATCTAGGAAATAATGGCATAAGTTAAAAGACTTAAATAAAAAAAAAGAAAGAAAACAAAAAGAAACAAAACAAAAAACTATCAACCCCAAATTCTATATCCAGCAAAAAGAAACTCCAAATAAACGTGAAATAAAGTCAAGGCAGAAGATGAAAGAATTTATTTTCTATAGATCATCCCTATAAAAATTCTAAAAGAAAATTTCCATCTGAAGGAAAATAGTACCAGTTGGAAACCAGATCTGCATGATCGAATGAAAAGGACTGTAAAGGGGATATATCAGAAAATACACTAAAGTTTTGAAATATTTTATATTCATATTGTGGTATGAATTTTCCCAAAATTGACCAATATATTCAGGGCAATTCCATTCCAGCAGACATTTTCTATAGAAATATGTAAACCAAACCTAAACTATATATGAAAATATGAAGACTCAGAATAGCCAAAATATGACAACCATATGGTTTCACTTACTTGTGGAATATAAGGAATAAAATGGAGGACTCTAGAGGAAGGGAAGGAAAAGTGAATTGGGGTAAACCAGAAGGGGAGACGAACCATGAGAGACTGTGGACTCTAAGATACAAACTGAAGGTTATGGAGTGGAGGGAGGAGGGGGGATGGGTGAGCCTGGTGGTGGGTATTAAGGAGGTATAAGGCACATATTACATGGGAGCACTGGGTGTGGTGCATAAACAATGAATCTTGGATCACTGAAAAAATAAATTAAAAAAAAGAAAAAAGAAAAAAAAGAATAGCCAAAATAATTTTGGGGAAAAAAAGATTAGAGGACTCATATTATCTTATTTTTTAAGACTCATCATAAAGCTGAAATAATCAAACAGTGTATATTGACATGAGAATAGACATACAGGTCAATGGAACAGAATAGAAAGATAAGAAATAGACCCATGCATGTACATAACCAACTTTTCAACAAAGATGCCAACTTAATAAAACAAGGGAAAAGATAATCTTTCAACAAATTATATTGCAACATTTGGATATTTGTATGCAAGTATTTTAACAAAACCCTTACCTCACACCATATACAAGATTTAATTTGAAATGGCTCATAGAGCTACATTTATGGAGTTTTGAAGAAAATATTGGATAAAATATTCATGATAGTGAATTAGGCAGATAAGACACCAAAAGCACAAACTATAAAATAATTTGATAAATTATATTCATCAAAGTTAAATACTTTTGCTCTTTAAAAAATATGTAGGAAAATTAGACATGGAATGGGAGAAAATATTTGCAAAGCCCACCAATGAAAATGGATATATAGATATAGATATATTCCATGTAACTCAATAAGAAGAAGAAAAGCACTTCAATAAAAACGGCAAAATATTTGAATGGACAGTTCAGCAAGTAAAGACATATGACTGGCAAATAAGCAAATGATAAAATGCTCAACAGCACTGGTAATAAACCAAATGGAAGTAAGAGCTAAAATGAGATACCTCTACATATCTATCAGAATGACTAAAATTATAAATAAACCAGATTTCTATGAACAATTTTGTACAATATGTTTGCAGCCATATTTGTTTTCATTCTTGAATACCTGGGAATCAAATGGCCACAAGATAATGATTGTGCCATTCATATTTCCATCATCAATGTATGAGAGCTCCAGTTGCCCCACATTCTGGTCATCAGTTGGTACAGTCGGCCTTTTTAAACTTAGCCACTATGGTGAGTATGAAATTGTATCTAATTGTGATTTTTATTTATGGGTCATTGGTAACTAATGATTTGTTGTACTTCATGGACTTACTAACTTCTTGCACATTTTCTTTTAAGAAGTGTCTATGAAAGAATTTTTACCATTTTTATGGGGTCATTTATATTTTTGTTATTGGTTTGTTAGGGTCTCCTTATATATCTTTTATGGAAGTCTACCATCTGTATGCAGTTTTGAAAATATATTTTCCAGTCTGTGGCTTGGATATTAATTTACCTAGTGGTATCCTGTAATGAGCTTAATTTCTAGAAACTTTTATAAAACCCATTATGTCAAAAAATTTTATTTCATGGTCAGACTTTTTTTTTATGTCTTATCTAACAAAACCATTCTCTCTCTCTCTCTCTCCTTTTTTTTTTTTTTCCAGAGAGAGTGAGTAGGGAGAGGGACAGAGGGAGAGTGAGAATCCTAAGCAGTCTCCCTGCTGAGCACAGAGCAAGACACAGGGCTCAATTTCAAGACCTTGTGATCATGGCTTGAGCTGAAACTAAGAGTCAAAAGCTCAACCAACTGAGCTACCCGGAATCCCCAACAAATATATTATTAATCCAACCTAACAAAGGTTTCCTCCTATGCTTTCTTCTAAAATATTTATTGTTCTTGCTTATATATTTATATCCATAATATCTCTTTGGAGTTCATTTTTGTGTAAGGAGTGAAGGTATAAATACTCATTTATTCCAGAACCATTTGTTAAATTCCTAATCCCATTTAATTTACTCATCTACCTTTTTTTTAATCAATTACTGAGATATGAGTATCCACATATATCCAATATGACTGTGGATTTGTATGTTTCTTTTGTTCTGTTTTTTAGTTCTATTATTTTTGGCTTAATGTATTTCAAGCTCTATTTATATAAAATATGTAAGTTACATTATTAAATAATAAAGATATGTGTGTGTATATATATATATGTGTATATATATATATACATATACATATATATATAATAACAGTTATATATCACACCAAGAACAGTTCTATGTTTTCTTGGTGAATTGACTGCTTTACAATTTTGAAATATTTTTCTTTATATCTGGTAACATTTCTTGTTTTAAAGTCTATTTTATATGAAATTAGTAGAATTGCTCCAACTTTATTTTGATTAGTGTTAATTTTAATGATAGAATATATTTTAAGTCAATCTTCCAATTAGTGTGTGCAATAGGCAAAGGTAATTTTTTATGCCTAATTGGGCATTGAGAAAACAGATCCATTTTTCCTCCTTCCAAAAATGTTATGCAATATGAACTTATATGACAAAGTTCCAAATGCTGATCAGAAAGCCATTGTCCCCTCCCAATCTTCAGTAGAAAAATCACCCTTTCAGCTTGCCCCTTCTGAGAAATTAGTGATGCTTCTGTCAGGCTAAGTGGAGAAAGACAGGAACTAATGCTCATTTTCAGACTTTGGGAGAGTAAAGTTAGGTTTATAGGAAAGCCCCTTATGAAAGGTAAGTCTCAAAGAAACATATTACCAAATAATCTTCAATTGAAAAGTAATCTGTCCAAAATACCACATCAATACAGAAATTACCTTAACATTACCCTAAACACATGGTCTTGCCAGCCAGGAAGGTAAACAATCTTCTATCACATAAAGGCTGTGCCTTTCTTTGGGGTGATTTAATTATGTTGATGGATAACTTTTATTAGTGCTTTCTCTATGGCAAGCACTATGTTATATATTTTACATACATCATTATCGATTACTCCTCAGAAAAACCCCATGAGATAGGTACCGCTTTTCTACTACTGTAATTGTCTTTTTACAGTTTAGGGAATGGAGCTTTAGAGATACTAAATAACCTTTCTAAATTTATCCAGATAATAAGAGATATTTTACCTTAAATCTCAATCTCATTGCTTTTTCGCTCTAACATAATTGAGTTAAAGTTTGCACAGATGTAGAGTTTGAACATGTTTCTGTGTGTGTGTGCATGTGTGTGTGTATGTTTTGTGTTTATTACTGACAAAGTGTACACTTTTGGTTCCTATTGAGTTTTCTATCAACTGAAACTCCCCAATACCTGTAAATGGATGCATTTTAGTAAGCAGGCATATATAACTACTTATCTTTTTAACTTTAATGTCAAACTCGGCAATTTTCTCTATACATTTTAAGTATGTCATTAAATCATTCCACATCTTTGCCTTACCATCATTTGTTTAAAGATGTATTTATTTATTTATTTGAGAGAAAGCGAGCATGAGTGGGAGGGGCAGAGGGAGACAGAGGGAAAGAATCCTCAGGCAGACTCCATGCTGAGCCTGGAGCCTGACGGGCAGCTCGATCTCAGGACACTGAGATCACAACCTGAGCTGAAACCAAGAGTGGGATGCTCAACCAACTGAGCCATCCAGAAGCCCCTACCTTACTGAACTATAATTTAATAATTTTCTCCCACTTTCTTTTGTTTCTCATTAAGTTGGTATTTTTTTTTTAATGAGTACACTGGGCCATTGTTTATTAATCTCATTTTGTTAAAGTATATAAGATTATAAAGGGTTAAAAGCAGCAATAGAAATATTTATTCATGCCTATATGTGTGTGTGAATATATATATGCATACACGTGTGTATGTGTTTAAAAAGTGATCTCTAATTGCCACCTGTGTGATGAAAAGTCCCTGTACAAAGAGTGGGTCCTAAGTCCTAAAGTGACATTGCACAGGATGTAGTGTGTACAGTGTACAGTGTGCTCACGTTCATCACTCACCTGAATGGTCAGAATAGAAACCATTAAAGCTAGAAGAAATCTTAGAAATCTTAGAAATCCTATGCCATTTATGGTAGTCAGGACAGGCTATATTGTGTTTCCTTAACAAACACACAATCTTGGGTGCCTGGGTGGTTCAGTGGGTTAAAGCCTCTGCCTTCAGCTCAGGTCATGATCTCAGGGTTGTGGGATCGAGCCCTGCATTGGGCTGCCTGCTCAGCGGGGATCCTGCTTCCTCCTCTCTCTCTGTCTGCCTCTCTGCCTACTTGTGACCTCTGGCTCTCTCTGTGTCAAGTGAATAAATAAAATCTTAAAAAAAAACCCACAATCTCAATGGCTTAACACATAAACATGTATTTACTGCTTTCATAACAGACTGTTCCCACTGAATGTTCAGTATCTCCCTAGGACAACTATCTTCCATGTGGTAACTCAGGTATTCCAATCTGGTTCCATCTTGTGGCTCCTTCATCTCAACCCATACTCTCCACAATCACTGCAGCAAGGGAAGGAAGACCATGAATCTGTTCTTAGGTACACACACATCACTTCTGATTCCAGCTTGTTTGTCAGAACTATTCCCAACTGAACTACCCCTCAGGAATACTGAGGGACATGTGAAATACGTGGAAAGTAAAAACTATCTATCCCATGATATTACTTTAAATATAATTCTGTAGATCCTTTGTAAGTTGAAATGTTCTCCCAAAATCACTGGGGGAAGATGTTATCCAGAGTCCAGTGCCATGTCCCATCTCTTTGCCTTGTAAGTGTTCTACAAAGATCTGTTCTCTGCTCCCCGGAAATCCACTTTGCTATTGTCCCCACTGGCTGCCATGTTTTTTCATATCTTTGTTTCTAAGGAAATTATTATTTTATTGAATACATTACTTTAGCCTACATTCTTAAATTGTAATAGTAATTGTTACTATTAAACAACAAAATGCCAATTTTTGAAGACTAAATAC
This sequence comes from Ailurus styani, assembly GCA_002007465.1. Taxonomy (NCBI): domain Eukaryota; kingdom Metazoa; phylum Chordata; class Mammalia; order Carnivora; family Ailuridae; genus Ailurus; species Ailurus styani. The sequence goes on along the minus strand of LNAC01000112.1, from coordinate 346,166 downwards.
TATTATGCTGTGTTTTATACACATTATTGCATTTAATCCTAATATATATGAATTAGATGCTATTATCTTTATAGATGAGGAAATTGGGGATTAGAGAAGGTTAATTAATTTGTAATCCATCCCCTTTTATTATTCTTGGAACAGAATCCCTAGGACTACCTGTTTCCATCTTTATATTAGTTTACCATCTTTTGCCTCCATGACTTTCCTGTTCTGTCTAGATTTTACCAAAGCTAGGAAATAAGCCCCAGACCACCCAGGGCTTAGACTCAAGCAGGAAAAGCTTAAGTAAGACCAGGCAGCTAGCCAAAGGACATTACTAAGTGACTGCCTCTCCTTTCTATACACTTTTATTTGAATTTTCACAAGGATATGTCTGTGCCTGGGTGGTGAAGATGGGATGTTGTAAAAGAGAAACTTTCATTCCAGGCCAGGAGAAAGGTGTGTTGAAGATCAAACACACATACACAAACCCCTCAGGTACAAAAAGAACAAAGGAGCAAAGTTCCTTCAATGCCAAAAATGTACAGAAGAGGTAACTCTTTCAAATCTGAAAATAAATAAAATGAAATACCTCAAGCTTGAAACCATGAAGGAGGACAGTCCTGGTATAAACCAAGATTGAAATGGGGAAGATAACATGAGGAAGTTCAAAGGAAATGAGGAGAATTTCATAATATAGAACAGAATCCTCAGCTCTCTAATAATTTGGTAGGTTAGTTGGCCCTTCATTCATTCAACAGTGTAACAATCTATGTATAAGGCACTGAGTAATCTACGTGTAAGGCACTGAGCATATATTGCTTGGTTATCTGGCATTGTTCCCATCAGAAATAGACCAAGTAATGCTGCACTTTCATAATTGAATAGAGGTCACTACTGTTATAATCTTGGTCACCAGTGTATTGATTGATGGAAATTAAGCCCTACTGAGACTACTTAGATCCAAGCTCATAAGCTGAAAGCCAATCTTCTAACTTCATCATTTTGTCTTCTAGTTCACTCCTATGGCCCCTAGACATACACACACTTTGTGCTAGACAGTAACGCACTGCCAAGATCCCCCTTCCACACTCAGAGACCTAATTGCCCCAGCTGCTGGAAGTGCTGCTGGAAGACAGTCCTTATCTGTCAATCCTTTTTGAGAGTACCTCTTCTGAAAGGAGTCACCTTGTCAGAAGGCCTGCCATCCATGACTGCCTGATACCTGGGGATAAAGGGCCCTTTGTCACAAGTCAGGACAACTCGGAAGGGCCAACTCATCTTCAAAATTCCCCACAGTGTCAACCAAGGATTCTACTGAGACTGCATTGCAGCATAACATCTCCCACTTCCGAATCCTACTTCCTTCCTTTCCCTTCCACATGTGTTCATTCCAAAAATACCCCAGAGGAAAACAAGTGATGTTAATTTCCATATCAGACTGTTTCCTGGGGGATTCAACCTATCACACGATCTTTCCTTGGGACAACACCAGCCTGGACCCCAGCCTGCTCTTCTTCCTTTTCCTTCTATCCCAATGTTGGCTAAGTCACAGAGGTGTCTTTGCCTGATTATCTCATCTACCTTCCCTGTCACTAAGATGAACTATGCACACCTCCATTTAAAGCCAACCCTTACCTTGTACAGCAGACAGACCATCTCTCTCACCTATCCAAGGGCATCACTCCAGTAATGCAACGCTCTCTCTTCTATCATCGTGTTTTCCTATCTGATGGATTATTCCTTCCAACATACAACCAAGATAGTCTCCCTTCCAAATAAAAAAAAAAACAAATATTAAAAAAAACTCTCTCTCTTAAACCCATTCTTGCTACCCAGCTATCCCATATTTCTCTGCTCCCCTTCATAGCAAACTCCTAAATGTTACTCAGTTCCTCACATTCTCTCTTATACTCAATCCCATTTGACTTTTGCTCCATTGCAACCACCTTATGAAATGGATCAACAAGCTCAGCCCTCATCTGAACTGACCTATTAACATGCTTTTCATAAGACCCTAAGGCAGATGATTCTATGGTTGTTCTGTCAGAATATTTCCTTTAAAAAACTGAAACCCACCTGCTTGTAGTTTGCACCAATGGGTCTCTACTTTGACTTTGGAACATCACTGTTCCAACCTACTCTCTCTTTCAAAAGTAGATTTACTACCATTGAAGTCAGATCTAGGTCCCTATACTGAAATCCTTTTTACTTTCACATCGCATGTACTTGGTGTACTTCTGAATATTAGTAGAGTCAACTATGACATGAATGCAGAGAGGAATAGGTTATTTGCAAATTATTCATTAATTTATGTGTTCAACCAAAAGATGTTTCTTAGGTATCTACCATGTGTGAAGCACAGTTGTGTGCATTGGTGATGTACGGCAGTGAGCAAGACAGACATAACACCTGCCTCCAGGGATCTAATGTAGTAAATTCTATTGGAAAGTGGTAACATCACTCTAGGTTGTCCTAGCGTTTTATCAATATTAATGTTTACATTTAGTGAGACAATATTCTGAATTATGACCCAGCACATTTTTTTCATGTCCAGAATTCCCTGGCCCTTGCTTTCCTCACTTCCAAGCCAGAGGCTAAAGAAAGATGACAGAAAATAATCCAAAAGGAACAATGAATCAAGTTGATGTCTTTGAGTTCCAAAGTAGATTATTTTTTTTTGTCCATAGCAAAAACAATAGTCATGAAAATGAGCTATAGCCAAGAATTTGGGAAATTTCCCAAAATCTAAGGTTTAAATAACAAGGGAAAAATTTTTAGGACTCGGAACATGAAGTATCATGTAAGAAACCTAAAATGGAAAGCACCAGAGTCAGCAGTTAGTGAAATTCTAAACCTCATTCACTGGCCTTCCATCCAAGCTTGCAAAAAATAGTTTTCCCTTATTTATACAGGGTTTAGAGAGTAACTATAGCAAGGTCTTCTCTTCTTCCCTGTTGAGAACGTTGGGATCACTGATATCAATGAGCCACAGGGTTTCACAGACGCTGATGAGCTGCATTCATGGAAACCATGTTCCCTTACATTCAACACCCCTTCCACTCCTGCTGGTATTCTGTGTCCTCCTTTCTCTATTTGATTATTACTATTTAATACCCTGTCACAATTAAGAGCTACATTTGAGAAAAGAGTCCAGTCTAGATTTTGAACTCTAGCTTGATCACACACTAGCTCTTTGACTTTAGCATATGACCTATGTACGTTGTGCCTCAATTTCCCTATCTGTGAAAGTATACCTATTTTACAAAGCTGTTGGGAATATTGAATAATTTATGAATTTGCAAGGCTTACCTCATTATGGAGACTATAGTAGTCAATTGATTTTATGTATTACTGGTAGTAATAGCTTAATCTTGTTTATGACATATTTTTAGTTTCCTACAATAGGAGATCTGGTAGGCAATCATAACTCTAAGAGAACTGGTGTGCACAACTTTAAGCAGCTAAGGACTGGGCCAAATAGGTCACTTTCCCCTAGAAAGATAATCACTTCTGTTAGGTTCTCTACTCACTTTCTTGCTTTTGTTTTGTTATAAAAGCTCCATAAAAGACACTTGAGAATTTTTTGTCCCATACTAAAGCCTCCAGACTGATTCCCCTTTCTCCTGTCATGTCACTATCTCACAACTTCTGGGTAGCCATGATAGTGGTCCACTTGGAATGGGAACAAGTCATGCCCCCCATATAAAATCCTTCAATAGCTTCCTACCACAACCTCCAGGAAAAGTCCAAGCTCTTTGCAAGGCAGATACAACCTCCCAAATCTGACCCCTGCTACTTTTTTAGCTTCATTTCACACCAATCCCTACTCTCCAATCTGCTCCAGAAAGAAATGATTACCTTGTCCTGCACAGAAAATGTTTCTTATCTTTGTACCTGTGCTCATGCTGTTTCTTCAACCGTGAAAGACCTTCTTCTAATTCATACCAGACTAAGTCATCAGTTTTTTAAAACTGAAGTCAGATGCCATCTCCTACCCGAACGCTTCATGAATTTCCTGGGTTGAACTGTTCTTTCTCCTTTGTTCTGTTTTGTCACAACTCACATTTCCATGTCAATTATTACCTTCACACAATCATCTAAATTATGTGATTACAGATCTACCAGATTGGAAGCTCATGGAAAGCTGGAAAATGTCTTAAAGGCCTATCCAGTGCCCAGCATAATGATTGACACATAAGTAGCTGCTTAATAATAATTTCAAAATCTCTGGACAATGTATCAGATGACCTTATATCTGGTTCCACCTCTTCTGTGAATTAGTCACATTATTTTAGTTAAATTACTGAAATTTGAGGATGTTTCCTCATGTCTAAAATGGGCATACTTCCCTTAACTCTCCACCACCTATCTGGTCTCCCTACTTTACTATGAAAAAGCAAAATAAATTAAATAATCCATGTTATTTTTTAAAATTGCAAGATGCTATGCAAATACAAAATATTTCTAGAGCAAATATTTAATTTGGTTGGAACCATTTGAGATCACTGTAAAAATATGTCAGAGATGTAACTAAGCTCTCATTCCTTTCAACTGGAATTAGGAACAACAATAACAACAAAATCAATCACAGAATGTGAAGCTTCTCAGAGAACTTTGCAAAACTCAAGTAAATGAACTGCAAATTTGGAAGGCTCTTAGGAATTATTCATCCCTATCTTTATAAAGGAAGGATTCTGAGATTTGAAGATATTTTGAGCCTGGGTAAGGGTTACTAGATTGAAACACATATAAGACCTAGGCCTCTGGGTCCCCTGTCTAGTTCTCTTTATAATAAACTGACCTAAATCTAGATTAGATATCAATTAATTCATGCATGAACAAAATACAATATAAGATAACTTTTATGCTTTGGGTTTTCAAAATTCTAAAATCTTTTGTAATGCCACATTCAAAATATAACATGTAAGAAAATCAGTGTAATGTACTCTATTAATAAAATAAAGGACAAAAAAAATGATCACTTAAATAGACACAGAAAAATCACTTGACCCCCCCCAAAAAAAATCTTTTCATGACAAAAACACTCAACAAACTAGGAAAACAAGGGGCCTTTCTTTCTCATTCTCATAAGGGGCATCTATTAAAAACCTGCAGCTAGCATCATTCTTAATAGTGAAAGACTGACTTCTCTCTCCATAAGATAATGAACAGGAAAGGATTGTCTACTCTTGCTACTTCTATTCAACATTGTACAGGAGGTTTAAAGCAGGGCTATCAGGGTAGATTATACATCTTTAAAAAAAAAGACATCTAGATTGAAAAAGAAAAAAATAAAGCAATTTCTATTTGCAAATGTCATGATGTCCTATGCAGAAAATCCTAAAGAAACTACAAAAATTATTAGTAAGTAATACATGAGTACAGCATGGTCGCAGGATATAAGATTAATATACAAAATTAATTTTATTTTTATACACTAGCAATGAACAAGCCAAAAATTAAACTAAGAAAACAATTCTACACTTCAAGAAAAAAATACTTAGGCATAAATTTTACAAAAGAATGTAAGAGTTGCACACTAAAAACCACAAAAAAATCATTGAAAGTAATTAAGGAAGACAAAAAAAATAAATGGAACAACCTCCCATATTGATGAGTTGAAGAGTGAATATTGCTGTGGTAGTAGTACACACCAAGTTCATCCACAGATTCAACAAAATCACTATCAAAATCTTAGCTTCATTAGTAGAAGAAATTGACTGCTAATCCTAAAATTCATATGGAATTGCAAAAGGTCCCGAATAGCCAAAACACTATTAAAAAATAAAATGTTGAAGGACTCATACTTTTTGATTCCAAACCTATTACAAAGGTATAGCAAACAAAACAGTCTGATGTTGGCAGGACAATAGACAGTCTAACTAATGGAATAGAATTGAGAGTCCAGAAACAAACCCTTATATTTATGGTCCATTGATTTTTGACAAGAGTGTCAAGACAATTCAAAAAAGAAAGAATAGTCCTTTCAACAAACGGTGGAGGGAAAGCCTAATATCCACACACGATGGAATAAAGTTGAAACCCAACCTCACTCTACACATAAAAATTAAAGTAGATAATAGGCCTAAATGTAACTGCTAAAACTAAAAAACGAAAACAAAAAAAAATTTAAAAAAATTTAGAATAAACACAGAAGTGTTTATTACAGTGGTTTAGGCAATGGCCTCATGGATATAACACCAAAAGCACGGTAACTAAAAGAAAAAAATATATATACATTTGACTTCATCAAAATTAAATGTTTTTGTACTTCCAAAGATATCATCAAGAAAGTGAAAAGACAACTCAAAGGATAGGAGAAAATGTTTGCAAATTATAAATTTGATAAGTGACTTAATAGCCAGAATATATTAAAAATTCATATGTCAACAATAAAAATATAAATAACCCAATGAAAAATGAGCAAAGTCAGGCACCTGGGTGGCTCAGTGGGTTAAAGCCTCTGCCTTCGGATCAGGTCATGATCTCAAAGTCCTGGGATCGAGGCCCACATCTGGCTCCCTGCTCAGCAGGGAGCCTGCTTCCTCCTCTCTCTGCCTGCCTCTCTGCCTACTTGTAATCTCTCTGTCAAATAAATAAATAAAATCTTTAAAAAAATGAGCAAAGTCTTTGAACAGACATTTCCCCAAAGAATATACGCAAATGGTTAATAAACATATGGAAAGATGCTCAGCATCATTAGTTACTAAGGAAATTAAATCAAAACCACAATGAGATGTCACTTCACATCCTTAGGATGCCTATGATCAGATAGGCACTAATAAATGTTAGTGAGTATATGAAGAATTTGGAATCCTTATATATTGCTGCTGAAAATATAAAATGGTACAGCCTTTTTTAAAGAGGATTTCACAATTCCTCAAAAACTTAAAAAAAGAGTTACTATATGATCCAGCACTTGTACTCCTAGCTGTATACCCAAGGGAATTAAAAACATATTCCCACATAAAAACATGTACACTAATGTTCACCATAACCTTATTTGTAACAGCCAACAAGTGGAAATACCCCAAATGTCCATCAGCTAATGAATGTGTAAACAAAATATGTAATAACTGAACAATGGAGTATTATCTGGTTATAAAAACAGGTGAAGTGACTGCCCATGTTAGAAAAATGATGAATCTAGGGCGCCTGGGTGGCTCAGTGGGTTAAAGCCGCTGCCTTCGGCTCAGGTCATGATCCCAGGGTCCTGGGATCGAGGCCCACATCGGGCTCTCTGCTCGGCGGGGAGCCTGCTTCCTCCTCTCTCTCTGCCTGCCTCTCTGCCTACTTGTAATCTCTCTCTCTGTGTCAAATGAATAAAAAAAAAAATCTTTAAAAAAAAAAGAAAAATGACGAATCTAGAAATATTATGCTAGGTGAAAGAAGCAGACAAGAGTCCACATGTTGTATGATTCCATTTGTATGAAATGTCCAAGATAGAAAAATCCATAGAACTAGAAAGTATATTTGCATTGGTCAATGACTGGTAAGAATGGACAATGGGGGAGAAACTCCTAAAATGTGCACAGTTCTTTTCTGGATGATAAATATTTTTGAAATTAAATAGTGATGAGGGTTGCACATTCTGTGACTACACTAAAAAACATTTAATTTTACCTTTTAAAGGGGTAAATTTTATAATATATGAGTTATTTCTCTTTAAATCTGATATTTTTTTTCAATGTTATCATTATAGTTACAAAGTCTGATACGGTATTTTTGGCACATGGGAAAACTTTTTTTTTGATAAAATCTTTGGAAGGTAGTGTGAGTTAAATTCCTGGGAGTGAGGGCACCTAAAGAGGGACAGGTTTGCCTGTTTAAAACACAAGTATTTATTTCTAGTCCTTCTTCCTGAGTATATAATGGAGAATGATTGACAATCGAAATAAATCCAAGAAGAGTTTAATACTTGAGGACAAGTGACATGACTTCTTCTGGTCTTTTAATTACTTACCAACAACAGACTGAATTTTTAGGTTATATCACAGTTCTAAGTCACCCAAGAGCAAGAAATAAAAAAATAGAAGGTCTGGCATAGTCTCCTTTCACACCATTTTAGAAAGAGCACAACCTTGGGGAGTCATTGTATGCAGTTGCCTTTCTCATGAGTCGTTCTGCAAAGAAAGTCAGAACCTCATGCACTATCAAATGATGCCACTGAGGTACTACTATATTTCCCCAAAGCTACCATTTATGATGAATTTGACTTTCTAAAAATGATTAAAGAACATTTGCAAGTAGGGAGATTTTAGAGGAAATGGGCAGTCAGGAGTTGAAAGATAGGCTGAAGAAACTAACATTAACCCTACATCATTCATGCAGATGATCACTAAATATGTCTTGAATGAATGAAAATGTTGAATGAATTAAGCACATATTCAAACAATCCATGAAAAGTCTAACAACCATGAGTTCTTTGCATGGAGAAACATTGCAGAGTCTGTTTTAGAAAGGATTTTAGAAATTATCAGATTCAATTTCCCATTTGTGTTTGAATATCACTTTCTTTATCTTCTTTAAGGGTTAACCCAATTTATATTTGAATGTATTTCCTGATGCTGAATTTATGAGGTCTCAGGATGGTTCATCTTTGAAGATTTGACTGTTCATTCTGCATTTAATTAGCTTATGTTTACTAAGGGCCACCTTCAGGATACCAGGCATTAGAGTTAAAGTGGTAAATAAACAAAAGAAAAGACAAAGTCACTGCCTTTATGAGCTTCATTCTAGTGGGGTAAGGAGAAGAGACAGAAATAAGTGAACAAAATATATTTTGGCTGATGATAAAAGCTACAGAAAAAAATAGAATAAAGGGAATAGAGAATGCTAAAGGTGACTGCTATTTTATATGTAGTGGTCAGTGTAGAACTCTCTGATAAGGAAATATTTGAGCAAAAAAAGTACAAATGTTTAGGCTAAACCAATCTGCTCCTAATTTGTGATGTGGCCTTTAGCAAATCACTGCCCCTTTCTATGATTCAGTGTCTTTGCATATAAATGATTGAATTCTAGGTTCCCTTCTAGGTCAATATACTATCATGCAAAGGAAATGGCCTTTTTTCAAGGACAAGTGAAATATGAGTAAATACAGTGCAGCTATATAAGGCACGGGGGGAACTGCTGATCAGTTTCCTGGTCTGTAATAAAATCTCCTCCATTCAAAGTCAGTGTTGAACTCAAGGTCAGAGTTTCTCTTCCCTCTCTTTCTTCCTCAACTGGAATGTTTCTTCCCACAGTTTGTACTCCACAGAAGCTTCTGTCGTGGTGCATGTTTTCTTTTCAGAAAGGATTCAAGTGGCTTGATTTCAAATTCGGGAACTGGGAGCAATCACAGACTATGGCTAAATTCCTTCAGGAGGGTCTGTGATGTAGTCTACTGGTGTTCAAATTTGGCTACATATTAGAGTCATCAAGGAAGCGTTTAAAAAAGCCAGTGTCCAGGCTGTCCCCCAGAAGAATTAATCAGAATCTCCCAAAGTTTATTTACTATCCCTCAGGTGATTACAATGGACAGCTATGATTGAGAACGTTGGTTTAAGAAAAAGAGCTTGGTTTTGACAATGCATACATCCGGGCTTGGCATCTGATTTCAACACTTGCTGGATGTGTGCCCTTGTGCAAACATCTTAATTTGACTGTCATTCTCCTTATTTGCAGAAATGGAAAAAAAAAAGTTACCATCACATGCATGCCTGAACCAGTAGGCAATCCCTAATTGATATATTTCCACTAAGATTTAAGTTCTTATCTATTAAAGTCCTAGTTTTACCTAATTTCATACTAGCTCTGTCTAGATAAATATATAAGCCATGTTCTTAGAAACTGACAATCTTTGTACAAAAATCAGAAATAGAAAACACTTAGAAAGGATAGAAGGACAATATAAACACATGTCCCAGGCAATTCATCAGTAAGAAATCTATATCCTGAGAGCCTGAACATGGTAGTCAGAATCGTCAAAGGTAGATGTCTTTAGTTATCTATTGCTGCATAATAAATTACCTGAAAACATAATGGTTTCAAACAATAGCATTTCTTATTTCAGTTCTGTAAGCTAAGAATCTGGGCCAGATCAGCTGGGTGCTCTGGCTCTGGGATTCTAACAAGGCTACAGTCAGAATGGTTAAAATAAAAAAGACAAGAAATAACAAGTGTTGCTGAGGATATGGGAGAAAAAGACACAGTCACACACTGTTGGTGGGAATGTAAATTGGTACCACCACTGTGGAAAACAGTATAGAGGTTCCTCAGAAAATTAAAAATAGAAATACCATATGATCCATTAATTCCACTACTAGGTATTTACCCAAAGAAAATAAAAACTAATTTGAAAAGATATATATCTCCTTATGTTTACTGCAGCCTTACTTACAATAGCCAAGGTATGGAAGCAGCTTAAGTGTCCAACAATAGAAAAATGAATGAGGAAGAAATGGTGTATCTATACAATGGAATATTACCCACCCATAAAAAAGAGTGAGATTGTGCCATTTGAGACAACATGGATGGACCTAGAGGGTATTAGGCTAAGTGAAATAAGTCAGACTGAGAAAGACAAATGCCACATGATTTCACTCATTTGTGGAATCTAGAAAACAAACAAACAAACAAAAAAACCCAAACAAATGAATAAACACACAAAAAGCAGAATCAGACCTATAAATACAGATAACAAAGTGATGGTTGCCAGAGGGGAAGGAGTAGAGAGATGGGTGAAAGTGAGTGGGTGATACGGGCTTCAGGTTACAGAATAAATAAGTCATGGGAACGAGAGGCACATCATAAGGAATATAGTCAGTGATATTGTCATTGTATTAAGGGTGACGGATGGTAGCTATACTTGTGGTGAGCATAGCATAATGTAAAAATTTGTTGAATCACAATGTCATACACCTGAAATTAATGTAACATTGTGTCACTTATATTCAAATAAAAAATGAATTAATTTTTTTAAAAGCTACAGTCATTTCAAGGCTCACCAGGCAAGAATTTGCTTCTCAGCTCACTTAACATGGTTGTTAGCAATTTTGGTTTTTCAGACTTTTGGAGTGAGTCCTCAGTGGCTTGCAAGTTGTTAATCAGAGGCCTCCCTTGATCCTTTGCCATGTGGACCTCTCCATACAATGTGGCAACAAGACAAAAGAGAGAGTGGGAGCAAAAGAGAGTCCTGGCAGCATGGACATCATAGCTTTTTGACATCCACCCACTTTCACCATATTTTATCATTAGAAGTGAGTCCTGAGATCCAGCCCACACTCAAGAAGGATTACCCATGCCACAAATACCAGGAGGTAGGGATCACGGAGAGTGATATCAGAAACTGCCTACTGCAGTAGATGCCTGGAAGTTTTGTTTCTTTAAATCAAAACGTAATTGTTGCCTCTCAGAGAAGAGATTGGCAACAAAAGTGCCAATATTACTTCACTCTCATCTGCCTATGCAGAAGCCAAGCCCCACCCTGCACCACAACACTTCCTGGGATTCCATTTACTGAGCCCAGCTTTGTGCACACAGAGTTCTAAGGGTTTTGAAATGAATAAAACAGTAGCCATCTTCTAGAAGCTCACCAGCAAATGAGAAAAACAGAAAACAAAATCATTCCAAAATAGGATAGTAAATTTTATTATAGAAAAACTATGTGCTGTGGTATTATGAATACAAAAGAAGAAAAATCATGGCTCCTTGGAAATGGAATCAAATTCTGAGCTACTCCAGAAGGATATAGAGAACTTTGAGAGATGTATATTTGAGAAGACTATCCAGGTGTGGGAACAGCTTGAGCAAAGTCACAGTGGCAGGAAAATTGAGGGAACATTCTAGACCTGTGAGGCTGAAGTATAAGACTCAAGATACTAACCAAAGAAATAAAGCTAGATCCAGTTAGCTAGAGACAAGGTGGATTTCAGTGCAGGGACCACTGAATATCTGAGAATCAGAGACTGACCAAATAACACCCATGCTTAGGACGATCATATTAGCAGCAAAGTTAGAGACTGGAGTGGGGGCAGCTGGGTTGGGGGAGGTATGCTGGAAGCAGGGAGACCAGTTGATAAAACCTTTAAAATTAAAAACAGGTAGGTAAAGTGATCTCCTCAAAGTCAGGGGAAGTGTGCGTGGAAACCACAGTAAAAGTCTGAGGGAGCCCTGTAGATACAGCACCAACAGGATTTAAGGAGACTTTTGAGAAAAGTTTAAGCAAGAGAAGTTGAGAATGACTGAATCTTCACACCTGGGTGACTAGATTTATAACAACAATTCAGGGGGAGTATTCAGAAATATATTTGACTCACTCATCCCTTCAACACCATTCTCTTATGAGAAACAAGCTCCTCTTTTGCCCGGGAAAATAAGGACTCAAGCGTCACTCTGGACTGTGTGTGCTGTTGTTTGTTTGGAGAGATAATAAAATGCAGGGCATAGATTCAAAACCCCCAGGAGGGTGGCGAAGCAGAGTCAGAAATCAAATTTAGGTCTGTTTGATCCTTCCCAGTACTTTCGGAGTTTTGAGTCTTTGAGGTCCTTGATTGTCACACTGAGCAGATTATATTACACTCCACAGACAATGAATAGCTAAGGCAACTTTATTTTTTTTTCTATCTTTTTGTTTCATTTTTCAAGGGCTTTATTTTGAGTTGGTTATGATTTAGGAGCTTCATAGGCATAACTGCTCCAATTATGGATTTAACATACCATATCTAATGAATAAGAGTACACAAGATTGCAGGAGGAAGGAATGTCTATTTTCATCCAAGGGCATTTGAAGAAGCCAGGATGGAATTTAGGTTTGGCTCTCAGGGAAGAGCATATGTCTTTACTGCAATGCAAAGTCACCATGCAGAGAGGAAAAGGATATTTGGCTGGCAATTCATAAACCAGCACCAAGAAATATCTCCATGGAGAAAGCAGAAAGGAAGGGAACATTGAGAGTGGAATAACTTAGTAATTTAGTTCTAGAAATAGCGGAGTTGGTACCGAACACAAGGTTTTCCCAATGTCCAGGTAACCAGGTGACCTGATCAGACATGCATAAATCATGGGATGTCCCCAGGGGAAATATCTACCTCTCAATAATCCCACACCAGTAGGAGACCAAGTTCTGTTCTCTGAGAGATAATTCGAAACAAGGCTCAGAGTTAATCCACTTGAGGGGCAAGGAAGCTAAATTATTTATCCTCCAGTTTTTGTTAATAGTTTGCTCAAGGTTACTCTTGGAGAATGTCCAATTCTGAGCTCTTTTGGCCAGCCCCAGGCAGAGCTCAGGGGACTGTCCCTACCAGGAGAACCCCAGATGGTTGGTGCTGATAGGATATGGCAGGTACCCACAGCTTCAGTTATACCTGGTCTACTGGTCCTCCTTCTCATCTGACAAGGTCTAACCTGTCCATCTTTAATTACACATTTATTGAGCACGTACCATATTATAGCCACTGGGATACAACAATAAACAAGGTAGACATGTTCTTTGCCCTTATAGTTTCTACATTCAAGTAGAGAAGACATATAATTAACCCAACAATTGTAATCAAAATTTATATTATAAGATTTTTCAAACATACAGAAAAGTTGAGAGAAGTTTATGATGAACATCCAATTATCCATCATTCAGTTGGATAGCAGTTGCCAGCATTTTGTCATATTTGTTTCATCTTGTTTTGTGGTTTTTGTTGAATTATTTCAAAGTAAATTATACACATTATAATACTGACTCCCATTATTTTAGCATGTATCTCTCTCTTAAAAGAAAAAAAAAAGAACATTTCTGTGTGTAACACAGCATTATTACACCTGACAAAATCAAACTCAACAATAATTCTTGGCATTGAATACCCAGTCTTTAACTTCACTTGACATGGAATTCAATAAACTCAGGGAATGTACAGACTGGTCCTCTGTCCAGTCCAATACTCTGATTTTATGCCTTGTAACTTATGACATAGTTGTGGTGATGAGGAATTAATTTATCTGAAAAGGGGCTCAGAAGACCTGGCTTTAAGATTGGCCACTAATGGGCGCCTGGGTGGCTCAGTGGGTTAAAGCCTCTGCCTTCAGCTCAGGTCATGATCTCAGGGTCCTGGGATCGAAGCCCGCATCGGGCTCTCTGCTCAGCGGGGAGCCTGCTTCCTCCTCTCTCTCTGCCTGCCTCTCTGCCTACTTGTGATCTCTCTCTGTCAAATAAATAAATAAAATCTTAAAAAAAAAAAAAAAGATTGGCCACTAACTTGATGACTAATCAATTTTGTCAGAGATCAGACTGGCTCCCCCTCCAAAAAAAAAAAAAAAGATGGAATTTACTGGCTTATATATCTGAAAAGTCCAATTATAACAATATTAACATTCACAAATAGTTACTTGACATTTACTATGTGTCAAGCCCTGCTCTACACACACACACACACACACACACACACACACATACACACACACACACACACACACACACACACGTTTATTTCTCCCAGTAAGACTTCATGAGGTAGGTTTCCAATTACTGTTTTCATGTTACAGATGAGGTGCTTGAGACATCCAGAGATCAAGTGACTTACCCAAGAAGGTCACACAGCTTGTCAGTGGTAGAGTTTTGACTCTGGGCAGTCTGGTCCCAACCTCTAGCTTAAGACATGGATTGGTTTATGGACTTGAATATATCTATAGGACTCAATCTTTTTCTTGTATTATGCACTCCCACGTATTCTTTGGCTCCATTTTCAAGCAGAGCTTTGTCTGATGACTGAAACATGGCTTTCATTAACTCCACCTTTACTCTCAATCACCCCAGCAGAAGCCCTAAGGCTCTTTTCTCAACAATTCACAATGCAAGATTTCTGATTGACTTTCATTGTCTCTAATGAACCTGGCTTGAGTTATGACCCGGCCCTGCACAAATCACTAAGTCTGTGAAATTAATCGTTCACCCCCAGAGCTGGAGTGCAGTCAGCCCATTTTAAAAGGGTGGAGAAGCAGGGGCTTCACCAAAGGAAACCAGAGTGCTATTTCTGGAAGAATGGGAACTGAATACATCCCTGGATCCCAGCAGGATCTTGCAGCACAAAGCCTCCATCTCCTCCATTGCAAAGTGAAGGCAGTTGGACACCATAATTTCTAGAGAAGACTTTTAGCTCCAGTCATCAGACTCTATCCAATTTAGAAAAGGAAGGCTGAGAGAGAAGATGACATTGGCTCAAAGTGACAGAGATAGCTAGTAACAGAGCATCAGTTAAAACTGAGATTCATCCATCCCAGCCCAATGCCTATTCATTTCAGCTCTATTCATTTCAGCTCTATAGTTACTGAAATGTAGAGGGTCCTCAAAGAAACTCTGCAAATAAGTATAATCGCTGGCCTTGGTCTTTACTTGGAGGATCTGTGGCTTTACAAAAGAGGAAAGGATTACTGTATAACTATTGACCTCATCTGAAAGATATAGAGTAGAGCAACAACTTTTAATAAAGCCCCCAAAATATACAAAAGGAATTTTTCAGAGGATCCTCCAAGATTAACCTGAGTTTCCACAGGAATTCAGGGGTGATGTTGCCAGGTAATATTTGTCTGATGTCATCCAAGTAGCTAATGGCTGCAGACAGCTTCACCTGGCATAGCATCAAAGCTGTTGACAAGCAAGAAGAGAAAGTCCACCCAAGCTTGGCACGTCTGGATCTGTACAAACGGGTGTTGATTTTCATCTCTCAGTCACTTTGAAGTAAATCTTCCTAGGGAATCAACTTAGGGACCACCTCTCATCTTGGACTTTAGAAAATAATGTCCAGCTCTAAACCTTAAAGAAAAATGAGCAATGGGATATTTCAATGTCATCCCAAGTTTAGCTATAAGGAAAAATTTCATAAAGGATAGGGTGGGACTACCGAGACAGAGGGATTAGTGAACTCCATATACTACTTATATTTTTGTTATTTAAGAAGCAGGGATTCGCTGGAGCCACAAAAGGCATTATGATGGCATGTCTTCTCTGTGTCTATGTCCCCTAGTCTCGCTAGGGGGCAGTTTCTTTGTGTTAGCCCCAATCACAAAGGAAACCAGTTTGACTGGGATTTAGTAGTTGTCCAGCACACTTGATGTCAAACTCTCATATATTATTTGACATAGGCTGCTCTTGGGTCAGCTGCTCACCCCATCTAATATTAGCATCCCTGCCCCAACGACAGTTTAGAGGTTCTTTCTAAAGAAGGGGATTATGGATAGAGAAACTCAAATGGAAGGGCGTGTGAGAAAGAACAAGGTTTCACGGAAGGTTGGTCTGGTACACCTGTTCTTCTGAAACCACAAGCTAAAATCTGATTCCCAGTGCTTTCTTCTTATTGCCACTTCAAAAGAGGAAACCAGATGTTCACATGAGATTTGCAATCCCTACACAAGGGATAAGTTCATGAACATGTGTTCATCCTGTGGCACAGAAATTTTCCTTTTGTCCCTCCAGATTCAACAATGTTTTAGGGTTAAAAGAAGAGTTCTCGCCTTCTGATTCCTTTACACAAACCATTCGAAAACACGATGTTGACCCAACCCATGCTTCATTTGCAATCAGCCCCACTGACATTTATTTACCCTTCACTGAAGTACAAAATTATATGGTAGGAAGGAATGAAAGATTAAATATTTATTAAGCATCTACTTAGTACCAGGGATTATTAGGTCACCATATATTCTACCAATAATCACAAAGCAGAAGTTACTATCCCTGTTATATAAATGTAGAAATTGAGACTCAGAAAAGTCAGCTTTTCCAAGGTCACACAGTTATGCCCTAGGATTCAAAGCCAGTTTGCATGACTGACTGTCCATGCTCCATCTGTATATTATCTCCTCCTTTTGAACCTTTTCACAGTGTCTTATATGCAGCCAGGAGTTTGGAAAATGATTATTAGGATCAGCAACTCATCAATACCTGCCCCTCATGATTTTCTATATAAAAAGTTTCTGTGATCAAATAAATTGAATATTTCTGCATATAATATAAAGTTCATATTACTGACATATTAAAGACTCTAAAATGTCCTAAACAATTCAGTTCAGTTTTGTTTGGACAGTATTTCCTAAGTTAACTTGATCACAGAATGCTCTTCCAGAAAACATCCATTGATATCGCATGAACATAAAATTCCATGGAATGCTCTTTGGGGAACACAACATTGCATCATGTCATCTTCTCCTCCTTTTATGAATGACAATTCTAGGTCACAAATGTAAAAAAAAAGAAAAAAAGAAAAAAAAAAAACAAGTGACAATACTGACTGAGCACGAAGGAATCATTTGTGTTAGGACTCACAACTAATGACTGATGGAGCTGGGGCCAGAGGTCAGAACTCCTGGATATTAAGGGTTAATGAAGTCTTGGCATTAAACAGTCATATATCTGTTCCTTCTTCCTGTTCTCCCCTGGGATGTCATTCATGAGTCCGTCTTCACAGCAAAATCTTACCATCTAGCAAAAGAAATGTTCTCTGACTGATCCGGCTTATACCCATCACTGGTCTTTCCCTCCTCCTCCTCCCCCTTCTTTTTTTCTTTCTCTCTCTTTTTCTCTCTCGGTCTCTCTCTATAAATTCTTAAAGCACTTAGAGAATGATAGAAAACAGACGGAAAAAAATTCTATTCCTTCATTTCGTGAAGGCTGATATCTCTAATCAAATGCGGCACTTCATGTCAAACCTAGACATGATTCAACATGAATTTAATATAAATTCATGATACCCAAAGTAGCCTCTACAGATCCCACTGCACTAGCACGCACAAAGAAACATGGTTGCCATCTTATATTTAGAGTACAATTTTGTCTGTTATGTGTTGCTTTTCCCATTCCCTATTTGTTTATTTAGTTTACAAAAGTGACAGAGATCATGCCTTGTGTTCTTAAATATCTCAGTATACTTAGGGCAGAGTGGAAGATGCTATGTGGAATTACGGACTCACATTATAACGTTTCAACATTTCAAGAGACAATAACATTATAGAATCACAAGTCTTTAAATGAAGCAAAAACAAAACAAAGCAAAACAAAAACAAAAATAAGAGCTAACAAAATGTGAGTCAAAGAGTTGAGTGTACAAGGAAGAGGCGTAGTGACAACTACAAAACCGTAATGATTTGGGGATACAACTGTTTCATGTCTGCTTCTTCTCAGCAGAAGAGTCACCCACAGGGAAATGAACCATGCCCTGCAGCTTTTCGCATTCCTGGAAGGTCAATAGGAACCTCTGGGACTTAGGACAGTATTGATGGAAGTTTTCTTCAACTTGTGGCCACAGAAAAGTAGATCTCTCAGGCATTTTCCTACCCCTCAAGGCATGGTTTTCTTCCTTCAAAGCTTTCAAAATCCTGCTAGAGAGTGCCAAAGGATAGGAACATCCTCTTGTAAAACACCCCAGACCTGAGACAGAAGGTTGGAAGAGATTGTTTTAAAGTTTGTATATGATGCAAATGGATCCCTTGGGCTCTTCTCCATGTTGGCTAGCTGACCCTGCCTTTTTCTCTCTATAAAGCTGAGTTGAGCAAATCCCCCAGAAGTAGAACCAAACACACCAAGATGGTGAATGGAAGAGAAAACAAAATTTAAAAAAAAAAAGGAAAGAAAAGATAAAAGAAAATAAAAGAAAAGGGAAGGAAAGGAAAAGAAAGGAAAAGAAAAGAAAAGAAAAAAGAAAAGAAAAGAAAAAAGAAAAGAAAAAAAAAGAAAAGAAAAAAGAAATCCAGGAAGCTCAACATCCAAATAATAAAAATGCTAGAAAGAATAATTTGAGAAAGTGAAATAGAAGGAAATAATAATGAAATAATAAGAGAAAAAAATTTCAGAATAGAAGGACATAAGTCCCCTGATTGAAACGTGAGGGCTCTGTACAAAACTGTTTAAAGCTTCACTCTAGGACATGTGATAATGACAAGTTTTAAATACCTGGAAGAAAGACTTTACAAGCTCTTTTGCCAAATCCAATGGTCAATTCATTATCTTTCTTCTTGACCTTTCAGTTGCATTTGACACAATTGATTCCTTCCTCTACTTAAAACATGTTTCTCACTTGACTTCTATAACATTGTGCTTCCATTTTTTTCTTTGTCTTGACTCTGTCTATTCCTCCTCTTTCTCTCCTTCTGAATTGTCCTATTACCAAACCTCTCCACATTGGTGACCTCCTGTGATCAATCCCAGTTATGTCCTCCAAACTCATATATTGGTGATTCTGGAACCATATTTCTAGTCCTGACCTCTTCCAGAGAGTCTAGACTCACATATGCAACTGTGCATTAGCATTTCTATTTAGATAAGACTGGACTGCTGAAATGTATCATGTATAGAAAAGAACCCTTGATGCCACATGACCAAACTTGCTTCAAAACCAGTGTTCTCCATCTCAGTCAATAGCCCACCCTTCTACATGGTTGCTTGATTCTAAAGAAGTCAGCTTTGATGATTTTCATTCATACCCCACATCTTATCCAACAGCACAGCCATTGGTTCAGCCTTCAAAATATATCTGTGACTGCACCAAATGTCATCCCCTCACTCCTCCCATTGCTGGCTGCATTTCCCACCTGAGACGGTGTCTCCTAACTGAGGGTTCTGCTTCCTCTCTTGGTCTCCCTTCTCCCTCCAAGTTCCTCAGAGCACCTACAGTAATTACTTTAAAAACCTAATTCTGATCACTTGTTCAAATAGTTTGCCTCCAACAGTTTGCCATCACACTTGAAATAAAGTAAACTTTTATATTATAGGTACCATGGGGTTTGAATATTAGATAACTCTTCCTTCAACCTCATGCCACAAGACCCAGGTAATAGGTAGTAGAAGGATAAATCTCTTAAGGACATGTTTCTTCCCCTCTTGGGAAGTGGACAATAGTAGGCATCATCCTCCTACAAAGCTGTGACTCAGTCACTCAAAGGTAATAATACAATGCCTATTTTGTTTGAGCCTAAAGCTGGTCTTCTTAAAATATTGTAAAGTTGGACAGGGACTTGATCTAAATGATCCCATAAAAGTCCTAGAAGTCAGGCCATGGGTAGAAAGCACCAGAACAATGGTATTCAATGTAATCAAACTGATATCCTCTTTCCAGAGCAAGTTTTTTGCAATGCTTCTTTGCTATCAGAAATAAATTTCACAGATACAATAATAGTCTCACACATGATTTTTAAAGTACAACGTGATATTATAAAACTACTATAAATGGGAAAAAAGGAAAGTATTTTAAAATGAAAGAACATATATCATCCCATAGAAACACCTTGGAAGGCATTATAAAGTAATGAAATACCCACTCGTAAATGTTAAGTCACCAAGAATATAACCCTACACAAGCAGAATGCTAGAGAAAGGTTTATCGGCAAGCACTATTTTCTAAAACAGTGAACAACCCTAAATTTTGAACAAAATAACAATAATAATGTATCTATAGCAATTAACGTGTGCCAAGAACTGTTCCAAACCCTCTCTATATATTGGTTTATCTAGCTTGAGGACATCCAAATAACATTGTTACTACTAGTATTCCCATTTTATATACATAAAAAATGAGTCCCAGAGAGGTTAATTCACTTTCTTGAGGTTACTACAGCTGGCAAGTAGTAGAGCTAAAGTTCAAACCCTCATGGTTTAGTTCCAGGGTCTGTTGTCTTAATCAATATATAGCCTTGATTTACACTGAAATTGCAATTCTGGAAACTTCTGCTTACATTAAAACCCTACATTTAAAAATAAACTTGTATGTGTGTGTATATGCAAAATGAAAATAGGTTGTAGGGTCAAGTAATTATAAATGGGGTTTTCAACTAATAAATGGCTGGTAGAAGATTCAAAACTCAGGTGGGACACAAGACATTTCTTGACTGTAACTGTGTATCATAGTATCCCTACCATTCCTGATCCCCATTCACTAAATGCCAGTTGATCCAGAAATGTTACCAAAAAAAGGCCAAAACATCTCCTGCAAGTAACACCACATAAGATTAAAGTCACAAGATGTGAACTGTCCTCCTTGCATTACCTAACTCAGTGCCTCACCTTGGAAAAGTCACCAGCTATCTCCCAATCTCCTGGTCTCCTTCCTTGGTCTCCTACTTGAAAGCACTGACCTAGATCAAGGGTAACCAAGTTAAATGCCAATGGTCAGGGCAGGTTACATAAACTAAAGGTATAAAGAAATGATCACATAGCTTGGTTTAACTCTTTGATTCCATTTTTGATTGATACATAGGTAGAGAAAAATAATTATTTTTTCAAAAACATCAGCAGCAACACAAAGGCAATATGATGGCATGAAGGACACTGACCCTTGGCCTCAATGCTGGGGACACAGAGGGAGGAATGAGACCAGGTAATAAGAGAGAGTCACCTGTCTTCCAGGAGACAGTAGCTACTGAACTTCAACTAATTGTTACAGGTGGGATTGCCAGCCTTGTGTTGCTCTACCTTTCACTTTTTCAAAATAACCCCAAAAGTCAGATGCTTTAAATATAAAACCTGTAACTAATAAAATTTTGGTTCACATCTTTTAAACTACCATTAAATTTAAAAACATAGCTCTGCTATGACCCTACAATTTCACTACCAGGTATTTACCCAAAGATAGAGATGTAGGGGAAAAAAGGGCCACATGTACCCCAATGTTCATAGCAGTAATGTCCATAATAGCCAAACTGAGGAAGGAGCCAAGATGTCTTTCAACAGATGAATGGATAAAGAAGATGTGGTCCATATATACAATGGAATATTACTCAGCCATCAAAACGGATGAATACTCAACTTTTGCATCAACGTGGATGGGATTGGAGGAGATTATGCTAAGTGAGATAAGTCAAGCAAAGAAATTCAATTATCATATAGTTTCACTTATTTGTGGGACTTAAGGAATAGCATGGAGGACATTAGGAGAAGGAAGGGAAAAATGAAGGGAGGAAATCAGAGTGGGAGATAAACCATGAGGCACTATGGACTTTGGGAAATAATCTGAGCGTTTTAGAGGGGAGGCAGGTGGGGAGCTGGGATAGCCTGGTGATGGGTATTAAGGAGGGCACATATTACATAGAGCACTGGGTGTTACACACAAACAATGAATCATGGAACACTACATCAAAAACAAATGACATACTGTATGGTGACTAACATAACATAATAAAAAATAAAATAAAATATCATTAAAGTCAAGCAAAACATATGTATAAGAAGATTTCACTCATAGGTTTCCACTTTGTTCCTACTACCTTTCCTTCCATCTCTGAAAGTCATTCTAACTCAAACCCTAGCACGTTACCTTTTGGGGGAGTGTTACAGAGGGAATTACAAAAAACATAGTTGTTCAAGGGATGTGAAGTTAGTCCGGAAAGCTGGGATTTGGTGTCTTCCATTTCAAACATGAAAATCAGAAAGCTCATTCCACGATTGTTTGAAAGCTAAACTGATATCTAATTTAAATAAGCCAGCACACCCAGGCAAGTCCACAAAATGTACAGGACTTTCTTGCAAGTTTATTTATTTATTTTTTTAAGAGGAGGACAGGATGCAAAGCCTAAGTTTCCTTTAAATATAGCACCACCCCTGACATTGTTTATACTTTCCCCTTTGCAGTGTTTCCAGGCACACTTTAAAGGAACACGATAAGAAGGAAGGAAAAGGGAAGTCACTTACACCCGAGCATGAGGGACATTAAGTGTCTGCCCTAGAGGGTGTGGACGAAGATCTTCAGCTGCCCTTGTTTTATTTATTTTTGTTTTGTTTTGTTTTGTTTTTTAAGAGGGAGTCACCAAACTTCACTCTACATCTGGAGCGTGCTTCCTCGGAAGTATAGGAATGCCATAAATCTCCTCTATCGAGGATCATTGTATCAATGGGACAAAAAGGCAAGTGATGTGTACTTTAGGTCTGCAGCTCATTCTGTCCAGTTATCAGTGAGGGGAAGGAAGTTGGAGTGACAGGATATGGCAGGTTAGAAAACAGTGGACAGAATGCTAAGGAACAATGCCCAGCTTCCCTGGAAGGCCAGTCCTCTTTGGACCCTTCCAAGTTAAGAGCCAGGGTCTATTTGAGCACGGGCAATGGCAGGAAGTCAGTCTATTTTCAGAACAGATCTTTGTGCTTAGAAGGCAGCCCAGGGTAATGAGAACACATTTCAGAGTTTGACAGATGCAGGTTCATTTCTTGAATGCTCAACTTGTCGGCTTTACATTTTGAGGGAATTTTTAAAAATTTTTATATGTTATGTATGATTTCTCTCAGGTGCAAGAGGATATGCAAAATGTTTGCAAAATGTGGATTTGCAAGATGAAAAATTATAAGGAATATTAAGTGGAAAGCATATTTCCTGACAGTAAGTATTCAATAAGTTTAGACTTTTTTCTTTTCTTTCCTTTTCTTTTCTTTTTTCCTTTCTGAGTCCAAACAAACAAAGGATCTATCTTGGGTACAGTTGCTGGGATAGTAAGCTTTTTGAGAGGAGCTAGACAATATTCTAGTAACAATATCTTTGACTCCAGGTTTTCAGATTTAGTATCAGAAATGCCTAGAATTGAACAGGTCACAAAATAGCATCTACTCTAAAGGTTATATCTTGCCCCATTCCCCGTTTGCACCCATCTTCTACTGGCTAATCTGCAACAAGTGTTCATTTATTCTCATTGTCCAGATGAGAAAACTGAAGCTCAGGGAGCTTAAGAATTTGTCCAAGGCAACCTAGCCATCAAGTGGCTAATGTAGTCTTAGAAATCATATCAGTTTGAGACCACAGTTTGGAAGCATAACTGTCATGTAGACCAACAAAAAGCAGGACCTCCCTTTACTCTAGCAGGAAGAGTCTGAAAACACTTAGCTGTGACGTCACCTGATGGCCCATTGGAGAAATCATTCAGCCATCTGGGACAACACTATGTGGCAGCTTCTTCAATGGGTCAAAATACCCATCCAGTGACTTAACCTTCTTGTTTGAATCCCCAGGGACTAGTTGCCTCTCCAGTTTCTCTGAGAATTGAACCTTTAAGCCTAACTGGTCACCCTGGGAACAGCATTCTTATTCTACTTTCCCATAAGCCTTCTCAGCCTTTACTCTCTCCCCTGCAAATATCTGTCTTCAAATCTGGGAATAATGCCTACGCTTCTCTCATGATCCAGCCTCAGCATGAGCTCTCTCATGAGACTTCTCTGGGAGATTCTTTCTCTTCCTTGGCACAATTAATTATCTTGGAGGTCAGAAGAACTTTAGACCCAAATGGACCTGGATTTGAATTCCGATACTGCTCATTGCTATATGTGTGAAGTTGGGTAATATGCTTGAGTTCTGTATACTTTCATCATCCTCATCTGTAAAATGCTGTAATCAACCTCAAAGGGTTGATGTGAGGAGGAAACAATCACCTTTTAAGATTCTAACACAGTGACTGACACATATAGTGAGTCTTATCTAGCTTTTCTAAATGGGCCACTTTCTAGTTGTGTGGCCTTGGGCAAGCCACTTACATATTTTGTGCTTCAGTTGTCACGCCTGAAAATGAGGGAAATAATATTTATTGTACAAAATTATTACAGTGAGGATTAAAGACATAATACCCGAAAAGTGCTTTACATAAAACCTGGCAAATAAAAATGGATTTCCTTTTATGTTCTATGCTTCCTAGAAAAATTCTCTATGGTGCTTATTCCATCATATAGATTTCAAGTTTGAAAAGCTTAGTAACTTTTCTACACAGTCAGAAGCCATTAGTACAATAGTGCATTTATACCCATTTATAATGTAGGATTTTGTTCTCTAACACCAGTTCTCTCAAGTGAGATCTTAGAAAAATCCTTAGAGTTTAAATACCCTTTGTATTTATTAGAAATTGATCCAATAAATCTTTGGGTCAGTATCATTTTTTGAAAGTCAATGTGAGACATGGAAGAGACTTCCCTCTGATAAACGACTTTTCTCAGAGTGATAATTCCCCCATACCATTTTTCATTTGTTAATGGATCTCATTTGCATTGAAACTCATTCCTGAGTGTGTAAAATCCGAAGCAATTCTAAATGTGATTTAGGATAAGTAATTTGAGTTGGGAAGTTCGAGACAGCCTGGCTGCGGATATGCGAACCCTCGCCTCAAAGCTGATATACCAGTTTATAGTAATATGCTCTCCTGTGGATCAAGTAAACCTTCTCAGTTTCTAACAGACATTTGAGAGAGTAATTAGAATAAGAAAAAAACAGATAACTATTAAAAGTAAATTATAATTCAGCAAACATTATCTAATGCATATAACGTTTGAAAGTTTTCGACTAGATGTTGTGATATGTGACAACTATTTCAAAGCTTTGAATTTATTTTGCAGCAATAAATATTTAATGCTATATTTTGTGACACTTATCATAGGAAGAAAAATAAAAAAGAAACATAAAAGTAGGTGAAATTAAATTAAGTCTATATTTAGTTAGTCACTTTTCATTTTATTATCTAATAACAGAGAAGAGACCACATTTTTGGTCTTAATATAAACTTCAACAACTTTAAAAACTTATGTCATACAAATTATGTTCTCAAACCACAGTAAAATAAAAATTAAAAAACAACCACTAAAAAGATCTTTAGAAAAGTCCTATGTATGTGGGAACTAAAAAACAAACTTCTAAACAGATAAAAGTCAGGAGAAAAGTCAAAGGAAAATTAGACTTGTGAAGTAAAAAATGTATATATATATATTATATATATATATATGTATATATACACCTCAATACATGAGACGTTGCTAAGGTAGTATTAAGAGGAAAATTTGCAGAAATAAAAGCCTATATTAGAAAGAAAAATCAGTTTCATATCATTGAGCTTAAGAAACTGGAAAGAGCAGAGAAAAACAACAACAACAAAATAAGTAGTAGAAACAAAATAATCACATCTTAAATCAATCAAATAGAAAATAGGTAAAGAATAGAGAAAATTAATGAATCCAAAACCCACTTCTTTGAGAAGGACCATAAAATTAATTGATCACTTGACTCATCATGAAAGAAAGAGTAAAGACAAATTACCCATGTCAAGAATGAGAGACAACATAACTACAGATTCTTTATATATGAAAAGGATAATGAGAAAATATTGCAAACAACTTCATATGCTAATAAGTCTAACAACTTAGATAAAATGCACAAGTTCCTGGAAACAGGCAGATACTGAAACTCACTCAAGAAGAAATAGATAGCCTAAATAGCCCTTGTCTATTAAAAGAATTTAACTTATGTTTAAAAAATTTCCCACAAAGAAAATTCTAGTCGCAGTTGGCTTCACTGGAGAATTCCACAAACAAACCAACAAGCAAACAACATAACAGCAACAACACAAACTTTTAAAGACAATTGAAGAGGAAGGAACACTTCCCAACTTATCTATAAGACCAGCATCACTTTGATATCTAAACCAGACCCTAAAATATTACAATAATAGAAAACTAAGGGCCAATATTGCTCAGGTAGGTAAAAGCAAAAAGTCTCAATAAAATTTGAGCAAATTCAGTCCAACCATATATAAAGATCAGATGGGGTTCATCCTACAAGTTCAAAGTTAGTGTACAAAAATTAATCAACATAACTGATGATGTTAACTAACTGCCAGAGAAAAACCATATGATCATCACAATATATGCTGAAAATGCATTTTACAAGATGTAATATCTATTCCTAATAAAAACTTCCTAAAGCTAGAAAGAGAATGTAAGTTTATCAATTTGATAAAGAACATATATCAAAAACTTAAGAGTTAGTATCATACTTAATGAAGAAAAACAGAATGCTCTCCCCCTAAAATCATGAACAAGGCAATGAGGTCTGTTTCCACTGTTCCTATTCAACACTGGGCACAAAAAGGAATAAACATCCATATTGGAAAGGAAAAAAAAATGAATCTGTTTTTGCTCATAGAAGACATGATTATGTACATCAAAAATTCTATAGAATCTATTCCCTCTGTCAAAATGCTAGTATAACTAATAGCTTAATTAGCAAAATTCCAGGAGTTAAGATCAATATGAAAAATCATTTGGATTTCTATATACCACAACAATCTGAAATTGAAATTGCAAAGAAATACCATCGAAAATATTATCAAAAATAGGAAGTATTTATGTATATATCTTACAAAAGATATACAAGACAGGAATATGGAAAACTAGAAAACATTGCTGAAGAAATTAAGGAACTATTCATAACCTACTTGGGAAGGGCACTATTAAAGACCTTTTTATTTTCTTCACATCACTTAAGTCCATCTGAAAGTATCCTGTTTGTTTCCAGATTTACAAATTAATTTTCTGTCTTCTCCCACCCAGCTCACTACTGTTTTCCAGTGCATGAAACACTGCCAGCCACACAAGAGGCGCCTGCTGAATAAATGTGTATTGAATGAATGAGCAAATGAATTCATCCGTTTCTATTTAAGGCTTCGCGTTTAGTTTGGGGCTTGACAATCTCCCCCAGATACCATTTGCCAAAAACTTTTCCCTTAATTTCTAATCCCATGTCTGTTAACGAGAAAATTAAATCCAGATGTTTCTGAATCATCCGCCCTGGACTCACCAGAATTTGGTGTTGCAAGACCTGAGTTATGGAGCTTTTCCTTTAGTAAAACCCATACCCAGAGAGGGAAATAAGCAACCCCTGGAGATATAGGATTAAAGGGAGGGGGGGGGAAAGAGATTCGACATTTCTAAATTGTATCTCCTGTTGGAAATTCTACACAAGTTGGTAGGGACATGGACGTGGTATCTAGTCACCTCTATCCTTAGTTTTTTTTCTGTGAGGACAGCACAACTTCTTGTGGACTGTCCTACTAAGAAATCTTGACTCCTCCAATGGGTAGTGAAACCTTCTACCTGAATCTTTTACCCTCAGATAAACTCAGGGCAGATTGCCACCTCCCATTCTCATAATTAACTTTATTTGATACATTACTTTAGGGGCAGAAGTCCAGTGGGGCTATTAGGACATTTGTCATCCAGTAACGGATCTTTCAAGATCCGGGAAAAAAAGCAAGTCTGTTTGGAAACTGCCAACCAGCCTTCTGTTGCTTGTTTTTGTTTTGTGTGTGTGCTAGTGTAGGCTTCAGAAATGAATAGGAGCTTTCAAACAAGACAGACTTGTGTTTTGATTCTACTTCTATTTACTAATAGTGTCCTTTGGGCATTATATAAATTCTTTAAGCCTCTATTTCTTTATTTTTTTCAATTGAGTTAAAATAGTATAAAATTGTTTTGATGATGAAATTAGATTTTTTTGAAAGGGTCTGTCAAAACACCTAGTACTATTAGAAATATTAGAAGACAGAGAAAATAAAAGAAAAATAAAATAATGGGAGAAAGGGAGAGAGGAAGGAAGAACGGAAGGATGGGAAGGAGGGAAAAGAGAAGGAAAAAAGAGAGGAGATGGAAGGAAGGAGGACAGATGGTGGTATG
This sequence comes from Ailurus styani, assembly GCA_002007465.1. Taxonomy (NCBI): domain Eukaryota; kingdom Metazoa; phylum Chordata; class Mammalia; order Carnivora; family Ailuridae; genus Ailurus; species Ailurus styani. Next base: position 317,761 of record LNAC01000112.1, on the reverse strand, counting down.
CTGGTAAACGGTTAATGATTTAAAACTGGTTCTATAGTAAATACATAAATAAATAAATACAGATCAATCGATCGATCAACCCTGGATTTATAGTGCTTGCCAATTTCCATGGTGAATATATGCTCACCATGGCCAATTACAAGCTTTCAATGTGAAGTCAACCAGTTCACAAAATTTCTGAAAATTCAATAATCAGTTCCTGCAAGCTGATGCAGGCCAGTACACACACTACCAAGGAATAGCTGCAAAAAGCCATAGTTCTTGGGAAAATAAACACTGGTCAGTCAGCCTATGACGGTGGTGGATCCAAATGTAGTTTTGCTTCAATTTAAATCCACAAATATTAATTTCCATCTTTTTAAAAAGGGTGCTGCTTTTAAGCTTCCACATGAGATGGGCTTTACAAAACTTTATCAATTGATGATACTTTTGGGGTCTGGAATTTGGGGGCTCCAGGATTTATAAAAAAGAGCTGAAGACAAATAACGCTTTCTGAACTCATAAGCAGGACCACTTTGTCGGTTTTAACTAGTGATCTGCCTGACCTANTTTAAATCCACAAATATTAATTTCCATCTTTTTAAAAAGGGTGCTGCTTTTAAGCTTCCACATGAGATGGGCTTTACAAAACTTTATCAATTGATGATACTTTTGGGGTCTGGAATTTGGGGGCTCCAGGATTTATAAAAAAGAGCTGAAGACAAATAACGCTTTCTGAACTCATAAGCAGGACCACTTTGTCGGTTTTAACTAGTGATCTGCCTGACCTATTAAAAAAAAATCCTCTGAGCTGATAATATAGTGGATTCCACACTTAGCGATATGCTGAGTTCTCAAGAACTTTCTCCAGGATAAAATGCAAATACAGTCTTACTAGGGAATTATATTTTGACCATTATCATCCTTTAATAGCCTAGTGTTTGATTTGCTTACTTCACAACCAGTTGGTAGCAAGAATCCTAAGGAAAGGGGCAAAGGGCAGGTAAGTTTTAAAATGAGGTCAGGAAAGTCAAAATTACGGTAAAGCCTAGGTCACTGGAGAAAAGCCTGAGACTGGGTTGAGTGTGGTCATGGTGGGCCCTGAGCCACATAAACAGAAGAAGTGACCAGAGGACTTTGGTTGCAGAATATAAGGGGAAATTTGGGAACAGGTCCTACCTGACAACCCTGAGGTTTTGTTTTGTTTTTTTTTTAATTTTTACATTGTTTTAATTAAAAAGAAAGAAACCTGTATGCTTACTATTTGCGTGATGCTAAGGCAAATCACTTACCTATTCTGATTCGGTTAACTTACCTTTAAAAAAGGAGCACTGTATCAGCTAATTCTTGTGAGTTTCCTGGGAGGTAACACAAGCATCGGGAAGGAGGCGAGGTATAAATTTAATGACTGGTTACTTGTTTTCTTGGGTTTCTTTCTCCTTCATAATTTTTCTCTGTAAGAAGGAATGGATGGAAAGACATGAAAGTGTTTCATCGTGTAGACAGTGAGACAAGCAAATGTCAAGTGTGTGTGTGTGTGTGTGTGTGTGTGTGTGTGTGTGTGTTGCCGTATAGATATCTGATTTCTACTCAGTAGGACAAGGAATGCTTCAATACAACCACGTGGTCCTATTTAATTCCTTAGAAGGTACCAGGCTAGGTCAGAAAACTCTTGACTCCTCCCTTAGAACCAATTTCAGACGCTGCAGAAACCAGCCCCCATCACTGTTGGCAGCTTCTTTTCCCTCTGTGCCAAGCACACTTTCTATGCTGCCTTGTCACATAGTTCCCTTGCCGAGTCTGGGTTTGTGAGTTAATCCTTTGCTTGGAAGAAGCACAGGCCTCCTTCGGAGTACTTCAGGTAACAAAGTTATTGTAATAAAATTCATGGCCATAAAAATAGAGGCACTTCACCAGGTCTCCTGGGAACCAGGAGCATTCCACAATCTGGCTTCTGGAAAGAACAGAGGTAGTCAGACATCATGGCCTCCGAGAGATGGAAACACCTTCAAGAACAGGAAGGTCCCCTGGGTCCCAGCAAGCACCCTTCTCACACATACAATGTGCACACATGGGCATCTGCACACTGGCCAGCAGTCACGTGTGCTTCCCCTGGAATGGGGTTGTTTGTGGAGCCTCTGAGCCTGGACTCCCCTCTCCCTGACTCTACCACACCCATTTTTCCTTCTCTGCCATCTGCTCATCTCTGAGAGAGAAAATCCGACTGTCAAGGTGGTCACTATTAAACCCATCAACCACCCCTTCCATGCCACCCACACTATGCTGGCCAATCCTTGAGTCAGGGGTGCACCCCAAGCAAATCAACCTTGGCCAGGGTGTTGGGTTCATACGTGGCACTAGTGAGACTTCTGATGTGAGTGGGTTGCATTTTTGGGGGAACTCCAACGAAGGTGACTGTGGCGTGGCCAGCGTTTGAAGCTAGGACTCCCTGGTGAACAATCTTATCTCTATTAACGTTCTCTGAATTCCTTTTACAAGGTCAGTGAACAGTCTCTTGTGCATCTCCACATTCCCATCAGCAGCTAATAGGTGTTGTGCAAATGCTTTTAAACCCCAATTTTACTGATTCCTCGTTAGATTGGTTTTAGCTTTTTGGTAATTCCAACTCTGGTTTAAAAAGAGTGTATTTGTGCATGTGATGTGATGTGATGTGTGTGTGTGTGTGCATATACCACAGACAGCAGGGAACACGTACAAAAGGCATTACAACCCTTCACAGAAAATAAAATAGCAGGCAAACAGTCTAGATCAAGTTTAAAAATAAATTTTAATAAGATGCCTTAGGGCCTCTCATCTAGAAAGAACTTGAAGTAGACATATCACATATTCCTTTATAATATTTTTTTCTTACACAGCTGTGGACTATATTAATGGCTATGGCCCAATTTCTATACTTAGATACCCAGTTTAAGCTTATCCAGATAAGCCCATTTATCTTAGAAATAAAATCTATAGGTGTTTGCTATTCATGCTTTCCCACTCAGCTACTCCCTGGAGCAGTACCTTGAAGGTGGTGAGAAGAAGAAAATGAAAAGGGAAAGATTCCTGATCAGGAAAGATTGGTATATCCCCAAGCTTTATTGGGTTGGGATCTCAGCTGTCGTTGGTCAGACCTCTCCAGTGTGATGGATGGAAAAACACCAGAAACCACAGTGGTACCAAGTTTCTTTGTATTTTTTCATACTATATCATGACCTGGATTTGTACATCTTCAATCACACTAATCTGCTTCATTTATCTTAATATCCCCACCACAATGCTGGCTGCATAGCAGAGTCACTACATCTTTTCTAGATCAATGAATCCTTGCACAAATGCATGAATGAATGAAAGTGCTTTGACACCATGGTCATTGTCGCTCATCTTGCTCTTCACCCTCTTGACTTCATGGACTTACATCTCCTCCCTTCCTCCTCTTCATTTCTCCCCACGAACATCGCCAGATATAGACAGATACCAGGGGACACCCAGTTAAGACGGGACTTCGTACAATCAATTAGCGCAAGTAGGCTCCTCCTGAATGTGTTGTTTATCTGCAATCCAAATTTAACGGAGTCCTGTGTTTTAACTGGCATGCCAACAAACCCAACCATTAAGTCCACGTTCACGCTACACTTCTCCCCACCCCCAGCCCTTCTCCTCCCACCCCTATTCTACTGCCACCCGGGCTCTCAGGACAGTGTCACACTGGGCTGCGCTGGAACGGCTCTCCCTTTACTGAAAGGACATGCCGTCTTCTGCCGCGCTTCAAAGTGGACGGGGTCTCCACAAGCTTCCTAAAGAAAACAGGAGCTGCCAGGAAGAAGCCAGGCATCCTGACTGAACACTTGCCTCTTTTGTCTCAAACAAAGAAAAGGGCTATTCACAAACCAAATTGATTAAAATTGAGGGAAATTGCCGGACCATTGATAATTGCAGCAAGAGGGCAGTGGTCACTTGGACTGATTGTCACTTCAGAGGGAGCTGTGCACCAACAGCCAATCAAGGGCATTAGTAAGAAGCAACCTTTTAGTGACCCGCGTTTCCACCCCTCGGGAAGCATTTCGCACAAGTCTTTAAAGCCAGGCCTGAGCATTTTCCGTACCGTATTTACCTTTAATTCCCAAACCTAGGGGGACTGAAAATCATTCAGTCTCTAAATGTCTTTCACATGCTTAGGAGATGAATTAGACCGGCTTTGTCCATTCGCCAGTCTTTATAATAGGACAAGCTGGCCAAAACCCGCGCCCCCCATGCATCACCGGGACTCGGGGCGCCCACCTTCCTGCACCCCCATCACTCAGTTCAGAAATGCTGCTTCTGTTCAACCCCATGAAAACCTGAGCACTTGTCTGGTTTCTGGGGTTTCCCCCCCCCCTTACATCCTCTCACAGTGGTGCTTTGACAAAGATAAATCTCTCTTGGTTTAAAAGGAATCTGTATTTATAAATCTGGTGAAAGAATTTTGACCTGGGACCTAGGAGACAGGGAGTGGTCCTGGCTCCACCACAGACATGCTGAATGGTTTCTGGCAAGTTGTAAGACATTTCTAGACCGCGACTCTCTCACTGAGAAAATAACAATGTTGGACATGGGCCACAGGTCAAAAGTGTGCTAATCATAGAAATACCTAGGGACTGCAAAGAAAAACTACTATAGAGTACATATAGGATATTTAAATAATAGACTATAAATAATATAGAATAAATATTTTCTTCTCTGGAATTGTCATACATAGAGATACATATTTATATGTATGGCAATTCCAAAAGAAAAATATATGTACATGTATATTCGTGTGGTGGGGATCAGTCATCCGTAAATTGTAAATAAGCTCTCCGGGTAATTCTGAAGATTAGACAGGCCTGAAAAGCATTAGAGAAAGAGGTCACTGGTTTTCTTCTGGTTAACATTTCATGGTAGGAACACCAAAGCGTTTTTTTCTCCTGCCTGTTCCCGGGAGCCTGGAGGCTGTGCCCGTAAAGGGGATAAGTGAGACAGGGCCTCCAAGGACATTTCAGAGGTCAAAGGGGTCTGCTCCAGGAAGACAAGGGCAGCTGCCCTCTGTCAGCCGACCAGGAAACCACACACTGTTGCTGGAAGGGCACTTCCTTAGAGCAGAAGGAAGGGTGAATTCCTCAGTTGCCTCCGGGGACAGGCTGAGGTGAGTTCAGAGCTCTCCCTCACCCCTGCCCTGGTCTGTGGCACAGGAGGCTGTGGTTAGAAGAAGGGCAATCTTATGATTGGAATTAGACCAGGAAGATCCCTTCTGGATGTGGATTCCATGTTCTGACAACAAATCTCCCACCATTTGGGGGCCCGCATCTCCATTCTCTGCAAGCACCTGCCCTACGGAAAGGGGGCTAGGTTGCTGCCTGTGGACTGGATTCTGGCTGCAGAAACACCCCCAAACTGCTCATGTCACTATGAGCTCTTCCCTGCACTTTTCAGGACCTCCAGTGCCTCATCTGTAAATTAGGAGGTTGGTTGATATTTGTAAGGTCTTTTCCTAGCTGTGAGAGTGTGCAGAATGATTTTCTAAAACTTCTGTGGCCAGTGTTTACATAGTTAATAAAAAGATATGTAAATGTCATTATTTAATAGTTTCTAGTGACAAAAAAAGACACAAGCTGTGTGTATCTAAATAAGGAAATGGCTGGACATTGTGGCATATCCACGCAAGGAATATTATCCAGCCACTTAAAAAAATGAGTTTAATTGCTATCTATTCCCCTCAAGGGATGTCCATGATGAATTGTAAAAGTGAGGCATTTATAGAGAGTTTAAGCAAGTCGAAGAAATATGTGTGTATGAATATGATGCTTTCAATCAAAGGATAAAAAGCATAAGTCTATATGTTTTACATGAATATTGAAATGAAGACGAAGATGGGGCACCTTCGTGGCTTAGTCGGTTAAACATCTGTCTTCAGCTCAGGTCATGATCCCAGGGTCCTGGGAGCCTGCTTCTCCCTCAGCCTCTCTCTTCGTCCCTCCCTCCTTGCTTGCACTCTCTCACTCTCTCTCAAATAAATAAAATCTTTATAAAAAAAAAAAAAGGAGGAAAGAAAGAAAAAAAGAGAAAAAAATAAAAGCAAAGATACCCATCACACTGTTAAAACTGGTTTCCTAGAGGGTTATCTGGGTGGTTCAGTAGGTTAAGGATCTGCCTTCAGACCCAGTCATGATCCCAGAGTCCTGGGACTGACCCCTACATGGGGCTGGGCTCCCTGCTCAGCAGGGAGCTGCTTCTCCCTCTCCCTCGGCCCTTCGCCCCTGCTCCTGCTCTCTCTGTCTCTCTCTCAAACACATAAAATCTTAAAAAAAAAAAAAAAAGGTTTCCTAGAAGGACAAGGGATGGGCTAAAGGAATATTATTAGCTAGGTTTCCCTCCCCCATGGTTTTAAACTGCTTCATTTGTCGTAGCAAAGACAAGTCTCTTTTGTAATTTTTTGAAGATACATTAAATCAATGACTAAAAAAGCCCAAACATTCTTATCACGGCTCTTCGTCTGAGGAAGGCGCCAAGAATGTGGGGAAGAAGTTATAAAGATCTGATCCTCACAAGCTACTGGGAACCATTCCCACAGAATTTGGTTTCTCCTCCTTCGGGGACAACGTCTCCCTCGCCGCCGCCACTGCCCCGAGGGACAGCCATCTCCTGCCAGTCCTGCTGCGTCAGCCTCGGAAGCTGCCTCTTCTCCTCGGGCGCCATGCGCGTCTTCCTCGGCCCCCTGCCCGGGGAAGAGTCCTCGCGCATCTGCTCCTGTCACTCCCCTTCTTGAAAACAGTCCATAACGTCCCACCGCTTTCAGGTTACAGCCCACGTTCTCTAGCAGGGCGAACGAGGCTCATCACAAGTCACACATTGTCTTGTTCAATTTTATCTACAGACATTTCCTAGTCTATGTTCCAGGCACATTAAATTGTTCTCTATTTGCTCTTTTTTAAAACATCCTCTGCCTTTTCATGGCTTAATGTTAGTTCATATGATATTTACCTCAGTCCGGATTCTGTGCTCCCTGCCTGTTTCTGGCGAACTTCTAGTATCCTTCAAGACCCGATTTAAATATCCTCACCTGGGATAATGTCAATTTGTGTGTCGAGACCCACAAAATGGAGGCCGCCCCAGTGGCCCGGCCCCTGCCGCAAATTTAAACGTAAGTTAGGCTGTGCTCATGGGAGACACCTGTCAAGGAAAACGGGTACCAACCACAACCCTTCAACTCTCCCTCTCCCTCTGCTCCTGCCCCGTGTTCAGTCCTCTCTCCCTCCCTCCCTCCATCTCTCTCTCAAATAGATACATAATCTTTTTTAGAAAAAGAAAGAACATTATTTTGGGCACCCACAGATCAAGGTATAAGTCCCGGTTTCTGCTTTTTCTGACTGTTTGGTACCCGGCAAGCCCTTAACTGCTCTGCACACTACTTGGCTCACCTATGACCACTGTCATTCAGTAAGAACAGTGGGGACATGACCACTTCCCTGGGTGATTCTAAAGTTGATCCAATAAGAATGTTGAAGCTCTACCTGAACCTACGTTATTATTACTTTTTGTCACGACTGTACCTTCTCCTACTGTATTTATTTGCCCCTTTGCCCCTGATGGGGTGAAATCAGGATCAGTCATGGTTGTCAAGAGAAAAGGCACAACATGAATACCTAGCTCATTTAAGCAAGTCTATTAAATCAAAATGAAGATTTCCCACACCAACTATTTTGGGATTATTTCCCATGCAAAGATATTTTCTATTTTGCAAAAAGTATGATTACTTGGTTCATTTAAGTAGCAAGGTCTTCAGAATGTGTGCATTATCTTTTTCTTTTTTTATTTAAATTCAATTAGCCAACACATAGTACATCATTAGTTTCAGATGTAGAGTTCAATACTTTATCAGTTGCGTATAACACCCAGTGCTCATCACATCACATGCCCTCCTTAATGCCCATCATCCAATTATCCTATTCCCTTCACCCATCTCCCCTCCAGCAACCCTCAATTTGTTTCCTAGAGTTAAGAGTCTCTCGTGGTTTGTCTCCCTCTCTGATGACTTCCCATTCAATTTTCCCTCCCTTCCCCTACGATCTTCTGTGCTGTTTGTATGTGCAAGATCTTAATTCACACACAAAAAATATCACTTTACACATGTACACGCGCGCACACACACACACACACACACACACACATACTTTGGTCAGTAAGAACAAGGCTTTCTCTTCCTATTCCTCCTGTAAACATCATTTCCTTCCACTCTGGGGAGGCAGAATAGGAGTATAATTTGGTGAGCTTGGTGATGCGCTAATTTTGGTTGCAGTCTGGGTTCTAAAGCTTATTATGATGGGTAGGGTATTTAAGCTCTCTGAGCCTCCATTTCTAAATTAATCAAATGTTACCTAGCTTTCCAGATTATTATGAAAATAGAAATAAAGTATATAAAGTACGTGGCACATAATATGTGCTAAAAAAATAATAGCTACTATTATTAGTATGTTTACCATCATATACCTCAAATATCTTGCTCCCCTAGATCAAAAAGCTGGATACCCACGGCACAAGCAAGAAATCAGAAACCTCTGGCACACAGAAATTACTGAATATGTAAAAGATAAAAACAAAAAATAATCCTCTCTAATGATATATATCAAATATACTCTGAGATGCTAATGTTCCACCACGACTAAAACTTAATTGGATTACAGTTCTGGTCCTAGGACAAAGCAGGAAGAATTGTATTAACAACAAATATTAGTTTCACTGGGTAGGTAAACAAAATAGTCAACAGACAGGTGTGAAAAGCCTGGCAGGAAGGAGAATCCCATAGGTTTACATTATCAGAGTCTTAATGTATAAAAGTCATTGATTCTGATCAGTGAGACAGCATCTGATATCTGATGGTATTTAAATCTCAGCTTTGCCACTTTCCACCTACATGAATGGAAATCAGTCCAGTCATAAAGGAACTCAACAGCAGAGACACCACTCTCAGTTGGGGAATCCACATTAATAGTCATTGAGAATTTACCATGTGGCAGACACTCCAATGGGTAGGCTACATACCTTTTCTGTGTTAAATAGCCCAATGGGAGCCCAATTTTAGGAGGAGAAATCAGAGATACAGAGAGGTTATATAAATCCCCCAATGTCACACAGCCACAAATGACAAACTCATGCACACAGCCTGTGTACATTGTCATAATCATTTTCTCATTGTTCATTAAAAATAACTCCAGGATATGATGCATTGGAAACATATGCTTTTTAATTATTGGTGGTTCGTATTTATATTAACCAGAAGTTGGGAGCTGCTGTATCATAAATTTGAACAGAAGTGCAGCAATACGGCACTTGCAGAAAATACAACTTAGTCTGTGTCTGAAGAATACATTACCTTTGAAAGGCATTTCGGCTTAACTGTGCCATACAGCCAAAGAGTCTTCTAATGTCATGAGTGACTTCCAGTGGTTAGTAAACAGCATTGTATACTAACTGTCAGAGGAGAACACACAGACCCAGAGTGTAGTGAGCAAGACTTCCTCACTTCCCATCAAAGAAAACAAGGCTCAATGTAACTGAATAAGATCTTGCAGATATAGACACATATCTGATAGGGATAGACCTAACACTCTCACTTAGAACTCCTGATTCATAGTTCAGAAATGAGCAAGAACTCACAATGACCTTTTCAGTTCATTAGTATTTTGGCTAGAAAAATTAGACAACTCAATGTTTATTGGAGGTCCATATATATTTTTAATAAAGATAAGCTAGCCACTCTTTCATCTGTGGACCTCATCTCTCCAACGTGAGAGTCAGGGGTCAAAAACTGGCCATCCGTCACCATGTTACATCATCATTTCCCACAGGCATTCCAAGATATACAGGTCTATCGAAATGAGGGGAACATGCCAATTTAAGAAAACACATGACATTGCGATTTCCTGTTCAATTTCTAGCTGTCTTCGTTAGACTTTTGGCCCATGAAGGCATCATGTTATTTGTATTCAGCATCTCCAAATGCCCAGCACAGGATTTTGGTGGAGAGAAGATGGTCAATAGATTTTTGATAAATGAGTAAAATGAAAAGGAGAAGGATGGTTATCTGCTGTCCAGGCTAATAACACAAAGTAGCTTTCTCCTCCCGAATTGCTCCCAGAGTACTTTATTCACACTGACCTCATGGCACTGGCCTCAGTCCTTGTATATAGCCGAACAGCCCTTCCACTAGCCTATAAACTCCTTGATGGCACACTCTTTTATTTTTTTTTTCAGTTTCCCCCAAAACATACGCCTCCATCAATAACCTGAGCCTAATGCCTGTCACCTTCTAGGAGCTCACTATATGTTTATTGAATGAAACTGAATTTATAGTGAAGAGGTTAACCCGGATGGCCTTCCAAATACACTTTCAGTCCTAGTAATGCATGATTTTAGCATGGACTATGAGATGTCTTCTAAATGTCCTCATTTGCTTCTGTATTGTGTTTAATAAGCTATCTGTGATTCACATAATCATTGATGTGGGCATGCCCAAGAAATATTCATACCATTCCTTGGGATGCCAAGCTTGGAAATAAATGCTTCCTTTGTTCATGTGTTCTAAGATGACATGTACTATACCCAGATCCCAGCAAGGGGATTTTAGACAATGACAAAATATTGTTGGTTTTACGCTTCTTCTATTTATTTTTGGTTTACTTTATTCCTAGAGACTGTATTTTAAGATGGGTAAACACAGCAGTTCTTGAATCCAACCAAATATATCCAAGTTTTATTAAGTAGGAACCAAACTATATTCTACACCAGAGGACTAAATAAAAGATCCTCACGTTCTTCAAAGAGTATCTATTATGAACCAAACTTATTATAGATTATGCTAGGATGCCATGAGAACAGAGCTCATCATCTAAAATTTTCTGCTGTATGGCAAAGTCAGAAGGCAACTAGGCCTCTACCATGAACTGCTAGAAAGAGTTAGGATGCCCAGAAAACTAAATTACAACCAGAATAAAACATTCTGTGTTATGTATAAGCAGAAGTTGTCAGGTCAGCTAAATCAATTATTCACCATTTGTCCAATTTGGCTTTGTCTAAATCTTCATTTTCTCACACAGCAAATTCCCAGTTTGCTGTGAAGCCATACGCAGTCAGTAATGAGGACAGAATGCCAAACATTAAACTGGGGACATTTGCAAAATTTACATGTCCTGCCCCTCAACTGGCTTCAGTTCTCTGCACCTTTCCCTTGCCCAACAGTCATCATTTTTGTCTGATTTTCATATGAAAGTCATAAACAGATGCAAAATCTCATCACCCAACAAGCAAGAATTATGTCAATTTTGCTTTATGATTTTGAAGCCCAGAATCCTAGCTGATACCTATCACTGGGGAGGCTGGGGAAGGTTATGGAAAGTGCAGATAATAATGGGAATAATGGTATAACAACAGACATTTCTAGTATTGTCTGTGTTGTGGCAGTCAAGCACCTGACATGTATTGTTTTATTTCATCCCGACAACACCCTGTAAAGATGTTCCTTATACAACTTTGCAGTTGAAGAAGCTTCGGTGTGAGATGTTAAAAAGCCCGTCCAAGGTCACGAGGTTCGTATTAGCAGACCCAGGACCCCAGAGGTATTGGATAAATGGTCATTTTGATCCCACGTGTTCCTTCTCTTAATTTCCCTTCTTGAGCATGGGTCATTGGGCCCTTTTCTCTTTCTTGCTCCCATCGCTGAGAGCTCTGATTTCAGCAACTTCCTCACCCCAAAGCCCCTCCTGCGGTGACCCTTTATTAGCGACATGATCCATTTATAAGAATATTCCTGAACTCTGCCCTTGGAATCAATATCTTCTTATCAATCAGCTGTAGCAAATTCTCTGCAGGGAGCCCTGAGGAAGAAAATAAGACCTAAGAGGAAGCATCTGCATAATTAAAAAGGACAAGACCCCCCCCCTTGCAGGGTAAAAAGAAGGAGCAAAAGAGATGTGGAAATTGATTGAAAATTCAAACCCAAAGACCCAATCTTGGACCAAATGAATTGTTTTCTAGCTCTGAACCTTTAACTAAATCACTGTGATTGCTAGAACTTGCTAAAGAGCTCTGCCGATGTGTATGTGGGTCCAGGGCTGCCCCCCAGGGGCCTTGGGTCCTGCAAGGAAGTGGGTTGGTGGCTTTGGCCAGGGACAGACCCCTCTCACAGTGGTATCAGAACAGTGGAGGCAGGCAGGGCAATGGATGCCGCTCTTGTCTCACGTTTGCTGTACACAGAAGCTTCTCCACTTACTTACCCTGGCTTTTATAAAAGGCTGTAATGTACAACTTTTGAAAAGTAGAGGAGCCACTTTTCCTAGGTTTGAATCGTGGTTCCTCTGCCTACCAACCGTGTGCCATTGTGACAGTCACATACAGTAAGCAGTAAGTCAGAGTAAAATTTCATCCATGTTTCTCACCGCCAACAGATGGCAGGAATCATTGTTGATATATTAACTACCTTTAGACTTCTGATGAACAACTGTATTTATGTGAAATGCATTTAGAGATCCTGTTCATAAGTAGAGGAGCTGCCATATTGGGAGAGTCCCATTCATTGCATATTACAGCTGGTTAACAATATCGAGTCATTGATTTCAGGGACTTCCAAAGTGGGTTCCACTGAGCACTAGGGTACCGCCATGAAGCTTCAAAAGTCTCAAGGGTGAGAAGGCAGGTGAAATAGGTGAATGGCAATAAGTCAAATGAGTTTCTTCCCCTCTATCCTTTTTTTAGGCAAAGCACTTGTGACCTGATAAAAAATATATATTTGGTCTCTGCCCCCATTCCTAACATAGACATCCTATACCCTGTGTAATATCCTGAGTGATGGCGGTGATGGAGAGTCTTAGACAAGAGGTCCTATATTCCTTGGAGGTTCCTAGGTTACAAAAGCCTTTTTTGTTCTAATGAGATGACTCTTGGTGGACTCCTGGGAAGTTATAGGATAGGGGCTTGTTGCAAGGAAAACCAAGCCGTGAAAAGAAGTTTGGAACTTTCAGCCCCACTCCCAACCTCTGCGGAGGGGGAAGGGGCTAGAGAATGAGTTAAGGATGGATCATGCTAAGGTGACAAAGCCTCCATAAAAACCCCTAGGCCACAGACAACTTTGGGGTTGATGAATGCATCCGGGTGCCAGGAGGGTGACACACCCCAGCTCCATGGGGACAGAAGCCCCTGTTCTCGGGACCCTTCCAGACCTGGCCCCGTGCCCCTCCTCATCTGGTTGTTCCTTCATATCCTTTATAATAAACCAGTCCATGTAAGTGAAAGTGTTTCTGTGAGTCCTCTGGGCTATTTTAGCAAACTATCAAACCAGAGGAAGGGATTGTGGGAACCCCTGGTTACAACCAGTTGGTCAAGCATACAGATGACAATCTAGACTGTGACTGGCATCTGAAGTCCCTGTGCACCTGAGCCCTTGACCTTGACAGTGGGGATTGTGCCAACCCCAAGGGGTTAAGGCTTCAGACTGCCTTAAATGGTAGGGGCCCTAGCTGGTGTGCACAGGTGGAGTACTTGTTGTTGGTGTGAGGGAAGATCCCACACCTTTGGTGTCTGAAGCGTTGTTCATAGAGAAATGATTTTCCTTGAGCACCTTTATTACCATTTGTGCTATTTCTTGACATTCTGTGTAATATTTTATTTGCTTCGGGGGACCTGTTGATTAAAAAAAAAAATGGAGTGAGAGAAGGACTCATTCTCTCCCAGAGTGACAGAATCAGGATGGACAAGAGGAGGCCAATTGAGCTGGGAGCAGAGCACAGAGTAGGAGCCAGCCCCACCTCTAACTCCGATTTCCAGGGTGATGTTCTGACCGCAAAGGCCGGCGTTCTTCACACGCCTAATAACGTCAAACCCTGTGCTGAGTGGACGCTATTGTGTGATTCCAGCTCTTTACTTGGGTCTGGCAAGGTCAGTTAATGCCCATCCGGAGGTTCATGAGGTCACAGATGGGTTTTAAGGAAAGAGCCTGAGAGCTTGGCTCACTGGCTCGTCACTGATGATACGGAGTCGGTGGAGTTAGGGGAACGGGGAAGGAAAAAATACGAAAAGCTTGCCAGTTCTCCCTCAGCCTCTTGGCTTCCTCAGCTGACTCATTCAGAGAACAAAAACACAGGGGAAAAAAATGCAGAGTACCTGTGCCTTCCTATAACGTGGTCTTTAGAGCAGCCTGCGAAGTCTGTGACTAAGCTGTGACTGGAGACCAGCTGGAAGGCCAGCACTTTTTGTTATTTTGTAACATTTCTCAGAACCAGTCTTTTAATCCAGATTTTAAACTGTTATTCTAGACATTTAGGAGTTACTTCACGATGTAATTAAAGTTTTACATTTAAATAAAATACATTTAAGTAAAATGAAAAATTTAAACTTAATAAAATATCATGGCAGTTCCTCAAAAAAAATACACAGAGGATTAACATATAATCCTGGGATTCCACTTCTGGACATTTACCCTAAAGATCTAAAATCGGGGACCAAATAAATATTTGCACACCCATGTTCAAAGCAGCCTTACTCACAGTAGCCTAGAGTTGGACAAACCCGGTGTCCATCAATATAGGAACGGATAAATGAGGTGCTATGTGTGTACAATAGAATATTATTCAGTTTTTAAAAAGGAAGGAAATCCTGTCACGTGCTACAACATGGATGAACCTCCAAGACATTCCACAGAGAAATAAACCGGCCACCGAAGGACAAATACTGCATGATTCCACTTACGTGAGGCTCCTCAAGGAGTCAGATTTGGAGGCAGGAAGAGGAATGGTGGTTGCAGGGACTGGGGGGATGGGGGAGTGGGGAGTTAGGGTTTAATGGGGGCAGAGTTTCAGTTTGGGAAGATGTAAAAGTTCCAGAAACGGACGGTGGTGAGGATTACACAACATTATGAAAGTACTAATGCCACTGAAGTGTACACTTCAAAATGGTTCGAATGGTGTATGTGGTGGTATGCCTATTTTTATACCACAATGAACAAAACAAGATCAGTGCCAGGCAGCACACTGAGATGTACATATGTATAGGGTATTCAACACAAAGGAAAATTCCAAGCATGAGACCCACGTGTTCTTTGGCCTTTAACTCCAGTCTGACATTGTCCAGTAAGGCCTCTATTATCGAGAATACAGTAAACAGGATGCCCATTGTGGCAGGAACTAAATTTCTGGGGAAGGATCCTGGATTTAATCCTTTTAGGAAAAAATCATCTAACTCTGATTTATTATTAGTATCTCAATGATGTGAGTTATTTTAAAGAGACAGTGCTTTTCCTAGCTGCCACCTGGAGGAAAAAGTGGCTCAGACCTCAGGAATGGTCACTTGTGAGCACACCGGAGACAGAGTCCCTTCCTGCCACTGTCCACAATAGTTCCCATAGTGCATTGTTTCAGGGATATCCTTATCTTTTTATGGAAAGCACAGGAGAGAAACAAGGGCCCCTTCCTACCAAGATTGTAGAGAGGGTAAACATGACATCAATGTATGTGAACGTGCTCAGCAAGGGCCCAGCACACAGCAGACATGCAAGGAACATTCTAGAATGTGTGCTATGATCATCTACTACACGCCACCTACTGTCAGATTCATTCAAAAATGATAACGGAGCATCAGTTATGTGCCTGGCTTTTTTCAGGTCACAGCTGATAAAACAGTGAATAAGTTCAAGTCCCCGCTTTCAGAGTGCTGACATTTTAGTAGAGGGACAGAGAATACAGAAAGAAAAACACGCTGCCAGTGGAGGTAAGGGAGAAGAGGAAAGATGAAGAAGCAAGGAAAGAACAAAAGGGGGCACGGGGACAGTGCTCTTTTATCTGAGACGGCCTGGGTAGGCGATTTAAATCAGAGACCTCCAGGGCAGGTAGGCAATTTTGCATTTGGACAGATGAGTGAAGGGTGGTCTGGGGAACACAAGCAGCAGGCAAAACTCCCTGAGGTGGGCACATACTTAGAAAGCTCCTGAAATTGCACGGAAGCCAGAGTAGCTAGAAGAGGGTAGGAGGGGCAGAGGTATTGGAACGTGAGGTCAGAGAGGTGTGTGGACTTGCGTGCGTGCTCACCTGTGTGTGCACATCTTGAGGAGAGGGTGCCGATGATGCGGAGTGTGGTTCATGACACCCTTTCTGCGAAAGGCCAAGAGCAAATATTTTAGATCGGGGGGGCCGCAGGGCTCTGTCACAGGCATTCAGTTTGCTTTTGTGGCGTGACGGCCGCCACAGAGAAATGGTAAACAAGTGAGCAGTAACAAGAAAACAAAACAGGTAGAGTTTTGAGGGTCCTGGTGAGGTCTTTGGCCTTTACTCAGTAAGAGAGAAAACCTTTGGGGGGTTTTGAACAAATGAGTAACAAGTTATGACTTCTGCGACTTACCATGATCACTCCGGAAACCAGGCGAATCCTGAGGAGGCTTGTATAAGAGTGAGGTGGGAGATGGTGGTGGTCTGTATTCAGATCAGGAAGGAGGGCGTGTTCTCAAAGTAGAGCCAAAGTGAGTTGCTGACGGATTGGATTTGGGGTATGAGAGACAGGAGTGGAGGATGACAGGCAGCTTGTAATCTGGACAGTGGGCATAAAGCACTGCCCCTTACTGGATCGTGAAGAACTGTAGGATGGGGAACTTTGCAGGGGAGTCAAAAGTACACATTCTCACAAGTGCAGGTGGAGATGCCAAGTGGACCAGTGAGTTGGTCATTACTAGGAAAGTGGGAATGTACTGGATTCATCAGTGCAGAGTCACTGCTGTGTGTGGATGGCATTGCAGCCAATCCAACTGGATGGAACCATGCCAGAGGGAAGACTAGAGAGATTTACCACATTGGGTGTGTGGTGTACTCTGCACAGCAGGACCAAGGTTAAGGTGAAAGCTCAGGAGCAGGTTAGCCTCAGGTAAATCTGGCTATAGCCATGAACTACCTGTACTTTCTTAAGCAAATTAGTTAATCTCCCTAGGTCTCAATCTACTCAACTGTACTCAATGCATAAAATTGTTGTGAGGATTATAATACCCAACACCTAGCAAGCTCTCAGAAAATCATGCCATTCTCCTGCTTAAAACCTGCAATGACCTCTATTTGCTCTTGAAATAAAATCCACAACCCCTTGGAGGCATGGCCTCCAAGTTGCTGACTGTTCTTAGCCTCTGTTGGCCTCTTTGGCTCCTGCTGCCTCAGGCTCCCTCTGTTTCTAGGCTCCTCACACCTGATCTCCATTCTGTTCCACAGCTGCACCAAGACATTTGCTCCAAATACTTGTCACTTTCCTTTTCTCCTAGTTCCTCCTAGTTCCTCCTTTAAATTGCAGCTGAAATGTCACTTCCTTGACCAACGGTTCCCTGGACAAGCTGACAGCATCACAATATTTAGCAATTTCCTACATGCACACCTGCAGTCAGGTGAAAATAGGATTCATTTGCATCACCACTAGCAGGTGTTACGGAGAGGTCTATTCTACTCACTATCAGACGGAGAAGGGAAAGGAAACCAATGTTCTAAAGTGTCTATTTGATTTCAGGTACTATGCTATGTACTGTCTGTACAGTTCTGTCAATTAAACTTGCAAAGCATATTGAGGTCAACGTTACTATCCTTCTTCGAGATATGAAGAAGGAAGAATCAAAGATGTGAAGCTAGCAGGTGATGAAGCTGTTTTAAACCCAAGTCCGTGTCCTCCCTGACCTGTCCTAATTCCTCCATACCACACAGCACTGAAAGATAGGTCCTATTTATGCAAACCTCATAGCCTGCATTCTGGGAACAAGAGCTATGATTATTTGTCGGTAATTATACATTGCTATAACATCGCCTATAAAAAGTAATTATAAAGACAGTGGGGAAAAGCCCCATTCCACTCTGCGTCCTTTTTCTCACTGCCTTTATTGAGCAAGGCCCTTTGGGCTAAATTCTCTTTTCATGATCCTGTAGGTAGCTCCACACTGAAGCAGGTGTTAACCCATGATCGCCCCTAGCAACCATCAGAGGAAGGTGCCACCCTTTGGCCTCTGGGAAGAAATTAGCATTTTGTAACGTACAGAATTGCCAAATCACTATGCGTGTGCCTGAAACTAACACGATATTGTTTGTTGACCATGGTTCAGTTACAAATAAAAATTAAAAAAAAAAAAAAAGTAAAGTAAAACCAAACAAGATGTGTGTCACACTTTGGTGACAGGTGTTAAAAGAAAATTGTTGCATAAAAACCAAAACAGGAAGAAAAGAGACCTTGTGCCATTTCCACTGGTTTTGCATCCCAAAGTAGAAAAGGGGATAAGACCTAGAGTCAACACACCCAAAATCTGAGCCCTTATTTTGTTGCTATCTTACAAAAAAAGGAAAGAAAGGCCCTATTTTCCCAGGAAAGCTGATGTCTTCCTCCATCATTGATTGAGTTTTACTTTAATCAAAATACCAACTTCACAAAGTGGTTATGAAGCTAAACTAAGAATAGGAATATAAAGGACTCCTGCTTGGACCTGTTCCTCTTGTTAAACCTACAACACATGCTGCAAATGGATGTTCTGGTGGACAAGCGTCATTTATACGGTCCTCAGATACTTCGTGTGCGAAATGATGTGGCTGACGCTCCATCAATCCCCCCATGAGCCAGGGGTACACAGAAAACCACAATCGAGATTTCCTTCTACATTAAAAATGTGTACTTCTGGGGGGGAAAGTGCTTATTTGAACCCAAGTCCTATAGCAGGCATTTATCATTTTTCTCATCATGCAAATGGGTCAAAATTGTTTGTGATGGTATTAGCCATTATATGTATTCCAATTTATTTATATTTATCATCTGTCTTTGTTCGAATAGTGGCATCCCCCAGGCTATTTCCTTGCACCGCGCTTGTAATTCAGATAAACACCACTAGGTGGAGAAGTCTCAGATCATGGTAAATTCATCCAAAAGTGTTTCTCTAGTTCTTTACCTTTGGAATTTACTTCACCACGAATAACAAACCTTAAACAAAACAAAACAAAAAAAAAAGAATAAAAAATAAATAATGAATGAATAAATAAACAAACATGTATTCATTAGGACAGGTTGATCCTGGTCTCAAGAAATTTCCATTTTCTAAACTTCCAGAAGAGTAGACCTGCTGCATTCTCTTTATTCTGACTGTCTAGATAATAGTCCCTTTAGAGTTTAGAATATGTATCTTTACACTCCTAACGATACACGTCAATTGATTTAGTCACCCTACATATTTATGTCTTGAGGTCAACCCATGATAACCAGAAGCATCTGAAGAAACAGTAGACTTGATGATGTTACTAATATTATTAACATAGCAAGTGTCAGAAAATACTTGGTAAACAGTTTATCCTCAATAATTACAGCACATGCTATGAGCCAGGTACTTCTGGCTGCCTAATTCCTTAATTCCATGAGTACTTGTTGAATTCCTACTATATGTCAGGCAGTGTGCATAATGGGGTCAAAAACAACAGCCACGGCCCTAAATTCATCGTCTACAGCAGGGATACATGCATTAAATAATTAAATAATAAATAATTATGAGTGAATTCAGTGCCATGAAAGAAAAGCTACAGAAAGCTACAGAAGAGATTAATGGGGAAGGGGCTACTTAAGGTCAGTGACAGGAAGGGCATTTCTGAGGATGTGACATCCAAGCTAGAACCAACAACAAGAAGGCAAATACACATGTTCTCCATGAGAAGAATATTTCAGGCAGAAACAAACACAGGTGTAAAATCCATGAGGCAGGGAAGAGCTCCTTGTGTTTTAGAGACTTAATAATATCTGCATTGATGGGGTGCCTGGGCTGCTCAGTCAGTTAAGCATCACTTAGTTTCTGCTCAGGTTGTGATCTCAGGGTTGTGGGACTGAGCTCTGGACTAGGCTCTGTGCTCACTGTGGAGTCTGCTTCAGATTCTCAGATTCTTTCTCCCTCTCCCTCCTCATACTCTCTCTCTCTCTCTCAAATAAGTTAAGTTTAAAAAATACATCTGCATTGCCTGAATGCAGACAAGAGCAAGACATGCTTGGAAAAGTAGGCAGAGGCCAGATCACAAAAGGACTTAATCCCTTAATAAGGAGGTTATTGCAAACACAATAGGAAGCTCCGGAATGCTTTTCTGCAAAGGAGTGAAATGATAGGTTTTAAAACAATTGCTCAATACTGTTGCAGAGAAACTATATGGAGCTGATTTCAATGAGTATGTTTTTTATTTTCTTTTATGTTCTTTGATGACTTATCATTCGGGCTTCAGCAGGAAACATAAAGCACTTTCAAACAAGGACAGTTTGGGAGTTTGATACAGGATAAATGTAGAGATAGGGTATAGGTTAGCCAGAAGTGGGCACTGTAGTTCCCCGGGGACAAAGAACAGAGGAGTGCCACTACTATACCTGAAGGCCCAAAGGCACAAATGGAGAGAAGGGTAACTAGTTCACGGAGACAGTGGGCTGCCTCCTGACTGGCAATGAGACTTTGTGCTAAAGATCTCTGCAAGTCTGTAGCCATTCTGAAAGGAAGGAGCCCATGAAACACATACCCTAACCTCACTCGCTCCCTTCTTCCAATTTTCTGCTGTTACTGCCCATGAACTGAATCCAGCCGGAAGCCCAAGGGCAAGGGGTCTTATTGATATAGCTTATGCAGACTAGCCTGTTGAGGAATAGAGCAGGATGGAGAAGGGTGGAGAATGGATCTGGAAGGAAAAATGGCAAATATGTCTCCCAGATGATAGTAGAGATAAATGGAAGAATTCAAGATAGAGTTAGATATAGAATTCCCATGAGGCACATATGTATTTAATACAGAGAGTAGGGGCGAGGCATTAACTCTGTTCCTTGGGCTTCTATTTGGAGTCACAGAGTTGTTATGGTGCTAGTTACTGAGATGTGGTAGGTTGGGGATACAATGAATTCTTTTTTTTTTTTTTTTTTTTTTTTAAAGATTTTATTTATTTATTTATTTCACAGAGGGAGAGAGATCACAAGGAGGCAGAGAGGCAGGCAGAGAGAGAGAGAAGGGGAAGCAGGCTCCCCGCCAAGCAGGGAGCCCGATGAGGGCCTCGATCCCAGGACCCTGAGATCATGACCTGAGCCGAAAGCAGAGGCATTAACCCACTGAGCCACCCAGGCGCCCAGATACAATGAATTCTTAAAAAGCTCAAGATTCATAGGCATGTTGAGTGTAAGGTGTTTGGGAGGCATCTCGGCGGAGCTGTCATGTAGGCAGGTGGATGAACGAGACTATATCTCACAAGATGTGCCTAATCTGGAGAGATACATTTCAGAGTCGTCAGCATATGTGTGGTGTTTAATGAGATGATAATGGCCTTTATCCAGAGAGAAATTATAAAGGGAAGGGAGAAGAAAACCTATCTTCAAGTTCTGACATCAGAGTGATGAGGAGAAACCAGCGCAGAAGACTGAACAGGTGCAGCCAGAGTGATAGCAAGAAAACAAAAACAAAAACAGGAATGTGTGAGATCACAGACGTGAAAAGTGTGAGATCACACACGCGAAAAGTGTGAGATCACAGACGCGAAAAGAAGAGCATGTTTCGGGCAAGAGGGTGGGTCACCTGTGATGAGCATACAGTTGAAATGGTAGCAGCTCAACGCCAGCTTCAGTAAGTAGAGAAGTCAGAAGCCAGACTGGAGAAGATTGTTCAGAATAAACCTGTAATACAGATTTCATTTTTTTTTACTTTAATAAATGAAAAAATAATGCTGAGCTGAGTTAAGTAGATCTTTAGGTTATTAAATATTTTAAAACAGGTCTTTGATCCCCAAATCCATGCTCTCTCCATTCTGCTGAGTAATGCTCCAACTCCATGACTCACACTGCACAGGAAGAAGTCTGGAAGGAGCCCTCAAGTCAGCATCTCCCCCCGAGGTTCACACCACATCTGACCTTCTCTCCCCTCTGGCTCCTGAAGGCAAAGGATGAGGAAAAGCTTCCACTCCAAGGAGGAAAAAAATAACATAAAATAAATGGCAAGATATTAATCTTGAGATCATTTCCAGAGAGGTGTTAAGTGCCCCCATTGGCATTAACAGCAATGAGCCTCAAATATCACTTGTACAGCAAGCTGCTTAGCTCAGCAGATAACAAGTCACAGCAGGCCTCCTTGGGTTGCAAATGTAGTCACTCTGTTTGCCAATTAACTCTTTCCCGCATTGCTTTTTATGTAACCAGCCAGGGAGCTTTGCTGAGAGAGCGCGATCTGCTAGAAAATAGCACTGGCTTGGAGTTGGAAGAGATGAGGTGATACAAACAGTAGGTAGTAGTAACCGACACTAATACTAATAGTAGTAGAACAGTCATAAGTAAGCCAGAGCCCTTGGAGGATCCCAATTTTCTGAAATAAATTCCCATGTTTGCTGAACTTCATAACAGCCAATCTCATAGGCAAGACATTGTTGTTCTTTCATCCCAAGAAATTTCAGTTTGTCTCAGTTATTCTAAACATGATAGATGAAACATCCTGTGGTCTTTCCAAGCACACTGCCACACACTAGATTTCTCCAGGAGCAGGTGGTTTTGTGTCCTACAGAGAGAGGCTACCTCATTCGTTAGAACCATGACTTCCAGCAAGGAAGTCTTCTGGATGGTCTTAGCTTGCTTTACCTTCTACCAACATTTAACATGGCTGACCATCTCACTTTCTATAAAACATATTTTCCTTTGTCTTCCTGACACCACAATCTCCTGATGGTCCTCCTAATCCAGATTACTCTCTCTCTCGGTTGCCTGTGCTGGCTCTTCCTCTTTTCTCCAACCTACAAAAATTGAAGTATCCTGGATCTTGCCTAAGTTTCCTTAACTTCTCCATCTATTCTCTCCCCACAGAGGATGCTGATCTAATTTACCAACCAGCACAGCACCACCTTGAGAGAGCTAAGACGTTAACCTAGGCAGTAAGTACTACAGGACCACAGATATATTTCTAGTTGACCACATCCTATCTGGCAAAGTTTCTGAAGTCTTTCTCTATACACTCGGAACTCACATAATCAGTAATCAACTTAACGCTTCTATTCAGATTTAAATAAGCACTTCAATTGTAACATTGGCAAAATAGAATTCTTGAATTTATTCCTGCATCTCTGTTTCTTCTTAGTCTTCCCCATCCTAGTAAATGGTCCCATCTTTTATCCACCATTCATAAAGCCAGGCTTTATGAATGATTTCTCATCCCTTCCTCCCAATATCCAATTCATTAGCAAGTCCTGTTGACTCCATGACCATCTTGGTTAAAGCCACCACACCCTCTTGGCCAGATACTGCAATAACATCTGACCTGGTCTCCCTTCCTTGATTGTTGTCTTTCTATGACTTAGTTCCCATACTTTAAAGTACATGCTTTTTGATGCACAAGACTGCCCACATTATGGCCCTCTCCCAATTCACTAGTACCACTTCCTTCCCTCTCCCATCTCATCCACCCTGCTCTAGCCTCACCAGCCTTGTCAGGGCTTGGCAGTGGCCCTTCCATACCCTGCAAGCTCTGATCCTCAGTGGCTAGCTTCTTCTTGATATCCAGAGCTCTGCTTAAATAATAACTTCCTCACCTGGGGTTCCTCATCAGAACCATAGAACCCAGCAAATGATCTCATTAACTTTCTCCCCCAGACCTTCTGAAGAACTGCATATTACTAGTACCATTCTTGAGTCACAGAAGAGAAGCGAGTTACTTACATCCAACGTATGTCTTAGGGAACTTGGACTTAATTCTCTAAGGGAATCCCTATTGAAAAAAGGCAACACGTGCCCCCTTATCACTTGTGTCTTCTAAAAGTGATGACCACTAAGTGGTATCTATCCTCATTTATCTACTTATTTGTTTATTCCCTGTCTCTTCTGCCTGACTAAACTCTAGAGTAGAGACTATGTCCATTTTCCATGCTGGTACATACTATGCATTCAGCATTCGTTGGAGGTAAGAGCAGAGGTACAATGAACTAAGGGAGAACCTAGGAGGGTGGGGATTTCTCTTGAGTCTTTTCAAAGGCTGGCCTTTCCTCCAATTTCATTCTCTCTTTTTTTAATATTATACCATGCTATGTATTTCCTTGATATTTCACACCACAACTTGTAATTATCTCATTGTTATATGGGTTTCCTGTCTCTCTCTGCTCCTTAGAATATGAACTCCATATAAGAGACCTTATCTGACTATCCTGTGTACCACCAATGTCTTACCTAATGCCTAGCCCATAGCAGTTTTATCATCTAAATAAATGAAAAAAAGGGCAAGTCTCTGCATAAAGAGACTTGGTCTAGGATGAGCTTAGGTCAATCTTCCACAGACCTTTGAACTTGTTACTAAACCTATACAGATTTCCCCATCGGTAAAATGAATACCCATTAAGATCCACCTTATATAGCATAGGGGATAAATCATTTTACATATACCTGTTATGGGCTGTCTTAATTTGAGTTCCCAGAAACAGCCTCTGAAACAAGGATACCAGTGCAACTGATATATTTGACAAGGAAGGGGGCACTGGTGGAAGAATGAGGGAAACAGAAGACAGCCATCAGTGTGGGCAACTGAGTTTAATCCCACCGAGCAAACCAGGAGGCAATACAGAGCATGTGCCTCAGGTTGATCCCACTAAAGGGAAAGGGAGCTGGGGTATTTATACACCTGTCAATCTTTGTTAGAGAGCTGTTCTCCTAGGGCATTCATCTCCTGGCACTCCAGGTGTCAGGAGGATGGCAAATCTATCTATAGGAGAAAGTCCTCAGGCAAAGAAATACAGGAGCTGCCATTGGAAGTGGGTCCAGTGTCACTGTAGTCATAAGGTGATGGGATACAAAGAGGTGCAGGGAGAGGTTTCCAAAAGCATCTCTTGCCAGTGACCATGGATCGCCAGCAATGACCCAGCATCTACCATAATAACCTACATTTAGCAGATACTTGGTTTTGTTCATGGAGCCTCTGAAATGTTGCACAAACTATGGATAATTGCACATTTTTAAGGGAAAACGTGCTAAATTTCAATCATATATTTAAAAACAAACCCATGACCCCAAAGAGTTAAGGGCTACTGGTCTATGAGTCTCTATGACCTGAGTCTTGTCACTTTTCTTTTCATCCACTTGCAAATATTTTTCAGTCATCATAGAGTAAGCACGAAAGCTGCACCCACTGATGACTTCACAGCGATCTTGAGGAGGGTGAAGATTCTCCTCACCCACAAGGGGGAAGATTTGAGCCGACTCCCACAGTTTTCCAAGGGGAAGAGGTGCTGTTCTGTCATGTCTGTCCACATACAAAATGAAGACAATAATGTCTACCTCACAAGGCTGCTGGAAGAATTTAGTGGCATAATATATGTAACAGATTAAAGTATCTAACATAAGTCCTGGCACCACAGTTCCTAGAGGACAAATGCAAAGACTGCATTTTTATTCTTCATTTGGGCACCTAGGATCATTGGACACATAAATACATGCTAGGCTGACATTTTAAACGGATGGAATATGAGTGACGGGGTGAGCAGGCATCTGGACCACAGCGATTTCTTGCCTGTTGGATATTTTCAGAGAGGCCATTTAGAGCCAATGATACACCGTGCATTTACTGCCTTCAGCAGGCTGGTGTCATTGGGATTGGACTCTCCAAGAGCTTACATGACCCAGTGAGAATGGAGACAGCTGCATGATCAGAATAAGGAGAATAATTTGAAGGAGGTTCTTCAGATGCACTTCCAAATATATCCTTGATGCAGGAGGCTGGTCTCCTAGAAATAGGTCTTCTGACATTCGCCTACAGGATGCCAAGTCAAACTGCTCAGTTGAATAGATTTCTACCTTAGGTTGAAAAAAAAAAGTGGTTTGGCTGGTACATTTCTGCAATGTCTGCATGCTGGGCAAAGAGCCACCTAGAGAAAGTAAATGAAATCATAGTTTCATAGATCTCTGGGCAAGC
This sequence comes from Ailurus styani, assembly GCA_002007465.1. Classification (NCBI taxonomy): domain Eukaryota; kingdom Metazoa; phylum Chordata; class Mammalia; order Carnivora; family Ailuridae; genus Ailurus; species Ailurus styani. The sequence continues at coordinate 291,843 of LNAC01000112.1, read as the reverse complement.
AGTATTTGCAAAGAATTGCTTAGAAGTATTGCTATAGCCTGGAAGAGCATCAGTTTCAGTTACCAGAAGGCCTGGGAGCAAATTCTGGCCTTATATTGATTACATGGGAAGCATTAGACCCAATTGCCCTAAGCCTCCTCGTTTCACCCAGAAAGCAAATCCAGGTTGCGAAGGCGGGCATGGCGGGCGCATGCGCAGCTGTGTGTGCAGGCGCAGGTGGCTGCTCTGCGCATCGAGCCCAGCCCTTACTCTGAGATTTCACAGATAAGTCCAGTGAGGATAGGAGGAGTTAAGCTAATTGCCTCGCTCATGTTTGTAAGTAAGCAAATAGAGCAGAGGTCGGCAAACCGCTACCCACAGGCCAAATCCGGTCCACCCGCCTGTTTTTGCAAACGACGTTTTATTGGATGTCAGCCACTCCCATTCATTTCTGTCCTGTCTAAGGCTGCTTTTATGTTACAACCACAGAGCCGAGTAGTTGTGACAGAGACCAGATGTGCCACAGGCCTAAATTATTTACTATCAGACCCTTTACAGAAAATGTTTGTTGACCTCACAGAAGATAAGGGACATTCCGTGAGCTTCTGTCACTGTGCCACTCTTTAATGACTCCATCTTCCAAAGCTAAGAACTCTTCTTTCCCACTGTGATGAGAAATAGTAAAAGGGGTGACCTTGAAGTAGTCTCGGGCTTTCTTCCCTCTCCCCTCTTCCTCCACATTCTTCCTTCTCCCCATCTGTGTCTGTGCCCTCATAGGGACGATTTTCTTTTCCATACAGGGTGGTGGTAAGGAGATCAGGACTGAGTGGCTCAAACCAGGGCGTCTGATCCCCCTGCAACCATGGTACAGTGTGAATGACCCGGGCAGGGTACAGCAGCCTGTCTCCTTGGAGTATCAATTTATAGAAAATTATGCAAAATCTTACCTTTTTATAAAAAAAAATAAGGAGTTTTTAAAGAGGCAGCGTAGGACTGCAATAAATTTTACAGTCTGCTCTCGGTGCCCCTGATATTCTCCTCTGCAAGAACATGCTTATCCTCCTGTCTGTTAAGATTTTTAGACGAGGAGTTTGGCAAGTACATTTCAGAACCAGGCAGACCTGCATGTGGCTCGTCGTTGCACTCCTGACTGGCTGTGTGTCCCACCTGCTCTGAGACATGCACTACCTTCCCTGCTGCAGTGGCGGCTGAACGTTCTGGATGCCCAAGCCCCACCTTCAGGTCAATGGGGGCTACAGGCTCCCACTGGCATTTTTACAGTCACGCCAGGTGATTCTACCATGCAACTTGCAGTAAGAAAACACTGACGTGTATGGAAGTGTTAGCATGGTGTGACTCATAATTGGCCATCAGTAAGTGGTAGTTTAAGTGACGGTGGGCAAGTAGCCCTCACCTAAAACTGCCATTCTCCTGCAAGCTCCAGCTTACCCCGGTATGGCAAAGAGCCTGCGGCAAACAGGTCACCCCACCCACATAATATTTGCATCGAAGAGCCTAATGCTGCCTTTAAATCACATCTTGGAGACAGCTTCTGGCTCCACCTGATGCCAGCCTCGGGTCTAAGGTAATTGCTGTTGTCAGTCTATTTGGGGTTGGACACTAATCCTCATTAATACACAGGAACGCATGTCCTTAAGGGACCTGACAAACACTTCCTGCCCTTTGGGGGGCCCCCAATAACCTATGAGATGCTCTGAAAACACTCTAGAGCTCATCAAACGTACCCTTGCTCCACCTGCTTGCTATGGAAATGGAGCAAGTGTGCATGTGTACGTGTGTGCACCTGTGTCTACGTGCATGCGTGTGTTAATTGAAGGAGTCCTGATCTTGGAATCAGAGATCAGAGGTCTGGCTTCTATCCCATCTTGTCCTAGCTTGGGTTCCCAAATGAAGAGCCTGAGTCAGAGTTTGCAATGAGGTAGTTTATAGGGGAGGGGACCCCAGGGAAGGTGAGTGAAGCATCAGTGAGTGAAACCAGACATGAATATAAAAACGCGCTATCAGTTTGGTCAGCACTGGGAGTGGTTGTGGCTTGGTCTCTCCCCCATGTGAACTATGTCTCCGAACCATCGACTTGGTGAGGAAGGATGAAAAGAGGACGATTTCTCCAACAGTGCCAGCCTCCCTTCGGTCAGGAGTGCCCCCTCAAGTGTGAACCTCTCCTACAGTCCTTACAAGCTGAGCAAAGGTCTATAGTGAGCCAGAGAAACCTCAAGCCAAAGGACTGCCCCTCCCATAAGAGCCGTAGAAACTGTGTGGAACTGTGTACACAGAATATGGGGCTGGGAGGAGGACAAACGGTGTAAAAAGAGGCTTGATACACATCTTGCCCACTTACTCCCTGCCACAGCAGATGATGCAAGCCTCAGCTAAGTACTGTAGGACTTAGTACTGTATGGACATGGATATGCATGACCTCATTCGGGTCTCCCCAAGCCCTGGGAGACTGGCATCTTTCTTCTCAGCTTACAGTGGAGAAAGCTGGACCTCAGAGATATCAGGTGACCTAAAGGAGCCAAGCAGGCTCTCAGACCTGGTCTACCCACCTCAGAGTCCTCTGAGCTGGGAGACGGGGATTCTAGACATACATCACCGTCATCTTCCTGATTCTCGGTGTCCTTGTCTGTAAGATCATGTCAATGACCTCTGGCTCCTTTCTGGGCTGTAATGCAGACAAAATGACAAATGTGCATAAACTACAAAGACATACCCAAGGACTTCATTTTTTTTTTTCCAAAAGGCAGAAAACAGACAAACAAACATCATAGCACAGTCCCAGTAGCAGAGGATGGGATGAACAGGTTTCAAAGCCACATCCATGACGGGTAGCCCTGTTTAAACAGGCAGGAGGCTGCCTCACATGGAAGCTGAGGCAGCTTCTTCCTGGTTTGGGGACAGCCTTTCCTCAGGGTTCAAAGAAACAGCTCAGTAACTGGGGGCAGAAGGACAGTTGCTGGGTGTGCCTTTGGTTATCCCAGAGAAACAAAAGCTAAGAACTCCAATTCTTCTCATAGGATGTGAAGCAGCTTTGCAACTGAAAGAGAGAGAGGAATCCGCCCGGAGCAATTATGTTTTCATTATTATTCCCTAGCTGCTGTGTCACAAATCACATTTTCCATCCTGGGGCACGTTGGTGCAGAGCTGGTGATTGCAGTTCCCATCATTCCACCAGCTGACTGCTCTAGCCTGGCCCTGGGAGCAGCAAGCCCGTGGCTCATTAACTGCAGTACCTGCACACAGATTGCAAACCCGGCCGAGCAGCTGCTGTGTGTTTAAGGAAATTCTCCCCATTTGAAAACGACTACAAAGTCCTTTTGACTCTCAAACTGCTTCTGGGATTTTTCTAGAAAGAAAACCCGTGAAATCCTTGAAGATTTTCCTGTCGACCTGCACTACAGCTCAGCTGAGAGTGCTGATGCTGGGTGTAGCTTTGACTCGCAGGCACAAACACAAACACACCCAGGCGCCCCGGGCTGTAACATATGGGGATTTAAAGCGCCCGACACTCGAGTGCCCGGAGCGCTGCAAGGCTCATGCCGCCATCATGTGGCTGGAGGAGGAACTGCACCGGGGATGGACTGCCAAATTTGATCCGGAAGCTGTCTGTTTCTTTCCTGCCTTCCTTTCCTTCCTACTTTCCCTTCCTTCTCTCCTTCCTTTCCCATCCTCCTTCCTCCCTCCCCTCCCTTCCTTCTTTCCTTTCCTTCCTTCTTGCCTGCCTTCCCTGCCTTCCCTTCCTCCCTCTCCCCGCTTCCCTTCTTCCATTCTTCCTCCTGTCTCTTCCTTCTTTCCTTCCTCCTTTCTTACACTGTAATGAATACTGGGACACAAACATGCATCTGAGACAGCTCCTGCTTCCAAGTAGTCAAGTGAAAGAGAAGAGGAAAAGGGGAAAGGAAATGATTGAGTTAAGTTCTGCTTAACTGCCCCCTTTTCTGGGCTGCTGGGACTTCCCGTGTATTATTGACACAAGTGCCCGTGTAGTAGCCGTGTTATTGACAGAGTTGTCAAATGAACTTGAGTTGACCACTCAACACATTCTGTAAAGTGAGTTAGGTGAATTCAGTGTCAAAATCACACCACTCATATTTAAGAAGTGCTGATTCCCACAGAACAGAACATTATAAACTGTAAGCTGGGAGCACAGAAAATATTACTTTTGTTTAGTTATTGCTTTGAACAACAACAAAAAATTATTTTACCCCCATAAAAGGTCTTAATCTATGTCCTTATCTATTGTTCTGTTAGATTGTTTGTCTTCTAATCCCTAATTTGTGAAGGGTCTTTGTATCCTGAAGATAGTCTTTTGTGTTTTATATGAGTTGCAAATACTTTCTTATAGTAGGTTATTTACCTTCTTTCTTTATGGAGTCTCTTAACTTTTTGACATTATTAATATTAGTTTTTAACATAACCAAAGCTGCTAATTTTTTTTCCCTTTATAAACTCCATCTGGGTTTCCTTTCCTGCTCAGAAAGGCCTCTTTCACCTCAAAGTATGAAGATAATCTTTAATATTATTTTTTAATAATGATTTTGTTATTTTATTTTTAAGTTTATATTTATGTGAATTTATTTTTATGCTCTTTTAAGGTAGGATAACTTCATTTTCATCCAAATGTGAAATCAATTGTCCCTGCATCATTAAAAAAATATGTGTTTTTTCCACACTATGCTGAATGGTACATTTAATCCTAGAATAAGTGCCCCTATACAGATAGGTCCTACCTGGTTTACCAACATAATTAGACTTCTCTGCTACCATACTGCTTTTATCTGGTAGCACCATCCACCCTTTAATATCTTTCTTCTGCAAAATATTCTTAGCCATTTTTTTTTTTTTAGCGAGAGAGAGCACGAGCACGTGCACAGGGGGAGGGGCAGACAGAGGGAGAGACTCTCAAGCAGACTCCATGCTGAGCACAGTGCCAGACATAAGACTCAATCCCACGACCCTGAGATTATGACCTAAGCCGAGATCAAGAGTCGGATGCTTAGCAGACTGGGCCACCCAGGAACCCTAATTATTAGCCATTGTTAAACACGAACTTTTACATCATAATGGTGCACATTGTCTGAATTTGTATGGTAAACAAGCATTACTTTTGTTTATGAAAACAGGTTTCATTTCTGTATATTTTGCAGAGCTTACATTGTTTCTTTGGATACCTGGCAGAGGGAAGCTACCTTACATCTTGGTTCCTGCCCTGAGAACAGCTGCTCGTACCTCTCATCCTGCCAGAGGGAATCTGACTGGCCAAGGTCTCTTCTACTGTGGCCCCGGGAGGGATTCCAGGTAGGAGAAACATGCTGCCAGGGGCCCACCCTGTAGTGGTCATTCTTAGTAAATGGGGGTGGCTGTAGGAGAAGCAGAAACCCCTATGGTGTTTCCTATGTTCCTTCACCCCAAGTTCATTTTAAAAAGCATGTATTGATTGCTGCTTATATGGTAAGGCTTGGGACTAGGGAACAAAAACCAATTTCATTACAGTCCTTGCATTCAAAGAGCTCACGGTCTAGCAGGGATGGACCAACATGAGACAAAATAAGTGCCCTATTAGGCAAAAAAGTCTAATGGAGACAAGTGCACAGTGTCCCGATGGCTTTAAGGGAGGAGCAATTCAGTCCCCCCAGGTGAATCAAGAATGTGATTCGGCAGGAGTGAACGTCGTGAGGGTATGAAGTCGCACACTGCCTCTTCCTCGGGGGACCCCATCCTTGCTCAGCTCTGTGGTAGAAAAGTGTGTGATTATTCCTGTGTGTAGACACACTTGTGTGTGTCTGTGTGCACACGCCTGCTCACCGGCCTGGCCCAGCCCAGGAGCCTAGTGAGAAGTCACAGAGCCTGCAGGCTTGGGTTGAAGAGAAGGATTGAAGGATTTAGGAAGGAAGCAGTTCATACACATGTCATTCTTCCCGGTCCTCAAGTGACAACACAGGCAAACACTTCACGCAGCCTTTCCCAAAAGACAAAGTTCTCACTGTCCCAGGAAACAGGAGCTTACACTCTGAATAAAGACCCTGCTTCATACTCTGCCACCTTCTCCCTCCTCCCTCCTGACACACAAATGCTGTTTGTTTGAAAGTTTATCTCCACTGGAGGTTTTCAGGAAGGGCCCCTTGACATTGCCGTAGATCCTGTGTTATGCTTCAGCTGTTTTTTGATGTTCGTTCACACAGATGAAGTCATGAAGATCACAATCTAGGGCAAGATGATATTTTCTGCGGTAATTATTGTTCTTGGAAATAGGAGACCAGAGCCTGAGAGAGCGAGAGGGATGGAAGGGATTAAGGCAGCCATCCAACACCCCACGGGGTTAACCCCTGAGGGAAAAGAGACCCACAGAGGGGACGTGACTTGGCCAAGTTCACACAGCTGGTTCGTTCTGCACAGATGCAGCTAAAGAAAACTGTTGGAGGGATGCTTCTTCCTCCCGTCAGCATGCGGTTATATGGAGCCCTCCTTTTGAGAGAAGACTTCACTTCTTTTTTCCCAAACATCAAGTCAGGGTTAGTTACATTTTTTTTTTTTATGTGAAAGTTGCAACTATGAAATTCCAGGCAGGCATGTGGAATGCTTCCAAAACTGTAAAGGATATACATTCTTTTCTCTCAAAAAAGGCCTCAAACAAGGAAAGGCTAATTAGATGGGGAATACTTGCTCCCCCTTCCACAGGTTTCCCTGAAGAAGAAAAATTGCCCCAAACACTCCCATCCCACTGCCTACTGCTCTCCACGGTGATCCCCTAAAACGACCGAATTGGAAAGTCCTGGACAAAGCATGGGGTTTCCAGAACTCATCTTTCTCTCCCCTTTGACATCCCATAACTGCTGGCTGAGGGAAGTCGTGCTCTCAGCCATGTAGAATAAGGTTCTATACCAAAGAGAACTCAACTTCTCTAGCACATCAGTAGCCAGTGGGAAAGCCAGCCTGATCTAGGAAACAATTTTAGAAAGCCCAACGTCGTCAATAAGAAAGCTGGCGTTTTGTTCTCCGTCCATCAACCCCCTTGTGTCTCTTGTTGATTCAGAGCTCTACCACAGAAAGGGGGTATGGTGTGATCAGCACCTCCCTGAAAGAATACCACTGTGCATCAGCAGTGGGTAATTTAAAGATGGAGAAGCTTCCTCATGGTTTCTGCAGATGTCAGGTTGGTCCACAATTTCATGTGAAATGTAAATGCTTTTCTTCATCACACTTGAAAGATGTTCCAGAACTCCATACTCTTTTTTATCCACTTTGCTTTTTGGACAGAAGCAGAACAGAACGTATCACTGATGAGGACTTACGTCAGCCTTCCAATCCGGCCACTCAGGACAGCAATGCAGAAGCCAAGCTGAACCAGGAGGTCTGGGAGCTGCTGGGCTTCTCCCACTGACCCTTGCATTGTCTCCTCTCTCTTCCTTGAGGCTCACAGAATCTCAGAGGATTCTCAGAGGTCATCGCATGCACACCACTTTGAGGAATCTGAAACCCTGCCACAATACCCCTGACATGTCCAGTATGCCCAGGCTCAGCTTCCCACTGCTGGGGAGCTGGGGTTTCATAAAACCGTAGGTAGCCTGTTCCATCTTTCAGCAAATCCATCTGCAAGGAAGTTTGGTTGTTTGTTTTCTCACAGCATTCTGAAAGTGGCCTTTCTGAATGCCATCTAAATTCTCTTTGTGAGGCAACACTGCAACTCATAAAGTCGAAAATGCCTATTTTTTTGCATTTTATCTCTGAACCTGAAGTGCCCCTTAGCAGCTGAAGGCAGCTTATGACAGTGCTTGGTGGGCAGTGATGTGATTCCTTATTGCTTTGTACACCTTGGAGCTGGGCTCTTCCTTCAGCCAGCAAACCATTCAGGTACCTTTGGAGTAAGGAACATAAGTCTGCTTCACAAACTAAAAAAACTTAGCAGTTGAAACTTCCTGAAAATCACAAAAGCACGGAAAAAAAATATATTTGGAAGAAACACTGAAAAAAATCCTGGAGGCAATACAGAAGTACTTTAAAGATTTTAGTATCTATTTATTTAAGAGAGAAAGCCCATGCTCAGGAGTTGGGGAAGGGACAGATGGAGAGGGACAAGCAGACTCCACAGCAGGGAGCCTGACGTGAGGCTCGATCTCAGGACCCTGAGATCATGACCTGAGCCGAAACCAAGACTTGGACGCTTAACCAACTGAGCCACCCAGGCACCCTAATACTGAAGCATGTTAAACACTGCATTACAATGTTCTTATAAGGAGAATAAAATTGATGGCACCGAACAACAGAATTGCTTAACTGAAGTACCTAATACATAGAATGCAATGACTATTTATTTGGTGGTTTAGGATGTGTTAGTAACTGCTAAACCTTTTCCACTGAATCCACATGGAAACCTAATGAGGTGGTTGGTACGAGTACACTCCCCCCTAGCCCCAACTCTTGGGGCAAGATGCATTTTTAAATTCATCGCTCTCTTAATTATTTTAGAACAGTGATAGAGTGTATATGTTGTATTTAATCTGACCATTAGCAGGGCCCAGGATATTGTGCTTTAGTCAAATACATTAATATTTTGCAGGGAAGGGCGCCTGGGTGGCTCAGTGGGTTAAAGCCTCTGCCTTCGGCTCAGGTCATGATCTCAGGGTCCTGGGATCGAGGCCCGCATCGGGCTCTCTGCTTGGCAGGGAGCCTGCTTCCCCCTCTCTCTCTCTCTCTCTGCCTGCCTCTCTGCCTCCTTGTGATCTCTCTCCTGCTGTGAAATAAATAAATAAAATCTTTAAAAAAAAATATTTTGCAGGGAAACACATGCATATTCACAGAGTGGGAGAGAGACAGCCATAACGAGCTCATGCCAGTTCAGGTCAAGTTTAACTGTCAAGTGAGATTGCCATGGGCTTATGAAAATATCTCCTGCTTTCAGATATTTTTGGATTTCAGAAACACAAATGAGGCATTTTGGACTTGTATTACTGTTTCCATTGTGCAAATAAAGAAAGCGAAGCTTTGTACGTATTTTCCCTGACACACACAGCTCAGAAGCATGAAGTCGGTGTGAGACACAGGTCACCTCACCTCCACAGCACATCATGCATCAGGGTCTTGACCACGATGCTGGATGGTCTTCAGTGGAACCACCGTCTGTCACATTGTTGAGGACCACTAACTACCATAGGCCCTGAGTCTTCTCTTCTGTAGACTGACAACCTGGGTATAACCATTGTTTCAAATCTTCTCATTCTCCTTTGAAAATACGACTGTTCCCCTCGGTCCCAACCACTGTAGCATGAACAACCTCACGCCATGCAGAGGGAGATTTCTCCTCTTACAGAAGGTTAGAGACATATGGTGAGGGAGTCCAGTCTCCGGGAACACCAGCCACTTGCTCAATGGGTTTTCAAAAAATCAAAAAAATCTTCTAAGCAGATGATGTATCTTCTACTTTGATAATGCTCATAATTTTAGAGAGAGGGAGAGAGCCACCTTTGGTTCCAAACTCAGATCTGAGAAACTTCCATCCAAGTTCTGTTGAAACCATAATTCCTCATGTAACTTCCCCCTGGACAAGCTTTAATAATAATAAAGTATGGGCTCTATAGCTAGCCTATCTGAGTCCTTGAGTCCCAATCTGTTGATTCCTAGCTGGGTGACCCTGAGAAATTTACTTAATCCCTCTGTGCCTCAGGTTGTCCATCTAACAAATGAGAATAATACCATTTCCTACCTTGGAGAGTTAGTGTGAGAAAGAAATGATCTCCTACATGTAACCTCTTAAACTAGTGTCTGGCCATTCTGTGGGTTTAATGAACATGAACTTTATTATCATCATCATGGGTACATTTTAATATATGAACCATGATATCCCAGAAAGGAAAAGGAGCAGAAGCACATTTATGAGCTAGATCTCTGAACCTCTGAAGCTCAGGGTCTTAAGCTTTAGGCTGCCCTGCTTCAGATGCCCAGTTGTGATGCCTGAAAACCAATCTACCTACCCTTGAAGTTCTAGGCTCCCCCCAAAAAACAATCTAAGAAGCAAAACCATGTCTCTTCCTGTCTCAGAATTAGTGACTTGTGCAAAACAAAACAAATATCCTTGGCCAACTCCACAGAGTCTCCTTGGTAAATTATGATTCATTACATCTGCCTCAACACTGTCATTATTAGGCTTTCCTATGGGTAGGGATTCATGTGGCGCTCTCTACAGAAGCAAAAGTGCTCTAATAGTCCCGTATTCAAAGAGATCTCACCCTAGTAGAAATTACAACATGTACACAAACACATTAGAATATAGTACAACACATAGATGCGTGTGTTATGTGTATGGGACAGACTCTCGACACTTTGTGCTTAATACCTATTTGCTATGTCTGAGTTTGTATTTATTTGTTAATAGAGGATAATTCTCACGTATTGTCTCCTATGGATTCTTAGATTTTTAGAAGTCATGACTTGCTCATGTCTGTATCCATATTGCTTATAAAATGAATGCTTGATGATGCATGCATGCATGAATGGATGACTTGTGTGGTCTGCAGTCTCTAAAGGCATAGGAGTAATTTCCATCTGTTGGGTGGTGCTCCCTAAAACGACCTCTAGAGCACACTGGGAGCACCCCCACACTCAGTTTCCCAGTCATCCTTTCGCCACACCCAAGCGCCCTCATCTGGCTGTGCTGGGAAATGTTCCCTCTGGGGCTGCCGGGAAGAGCTAATCTAAGCCCTAAAGAAAGCAAGGATTGCTTTTTAAATTGCCTCCGCAAGATGGGAATTGGAAGTTGAAATAAACAGAGCACGGTTCCTGAATGCACTTTGCCTTAGTAGCACAGGCAAGCCCTGGGGGTGAACCTGTTTTGGTAATTGGAGTGTAAATAAGTTCTGATTTCCCTTATCGCCTTAGAGGAATTTTAAGGGGATTCCCATTGAGCAACCTTTTAAATGTGTGTTCACATATCACCACCTTCCGGGAGCATTTCTTAGCTACTGTACTCCTCCCCTCATGGGTCTCTCCTCTAAACTCCTCAGGTGGCGGTGTTGCCTGGTGGTCCTGTCTGGGCCGTGGAATCCAACCCAGCTTCAAATCCCACCTCTCCATATACTAGCTATGTGACCTTTTGCAACATCCCAAGCCTCTTTGAGTCCAATTGACTTACTGGAAAATGTAAATATCAATAGCACCTACCTCATAGTTATTTTAGAAATTAAAAGGTAGTCTACATGGAAAATACTCAGCTCATTGTTTGACAGCGTAGTCTTTAAAACATCTAAAACTATTAATGAGTATTATTTATTGTGTTGATAACTTGCATTGAATAAAAGATATTCCTTACATTGTAATTTAAATATTTAATGCTTGTTTGCTTTATATTTTTGATGGCAATAACTACATATTGGATTTGTGTTGTAGTCTTGAGTGATTAATGTGTTTTTAGCAAGATAGGGTGATTCTTGGCAAAATTGTGAAGTAGATGACAGCAAAGCATGTGGGACAGTGGTAAGAATATTTCTAAGGCCTCTTATCTTCTCTGACCAAGAGCTCCCCAAGCTATTTCCTACCCATCCCTTGGTAGAGTGTTCTCCCAGGTCCAGGGAATGAATTGAGTCCTGTGAATGTGGGATATTACCTGGCAAGGGGAAATTAAGGTTGCAGATGAAATAAAGTTTGCTAAAACCAGCTGATTTTATGATTGGGAGAATATCCTGTGATATCTGGGGGGTCCAATGTAATCACTAGGTCCTAAAATGAGGATGAGGAGACAGAAGGATCAGAACCAGTAGGATAGCACCAAAAAGACCCACTGGGCGATTGCAGCTTGGAAGGTGGAGGAAGGATTCATGAGCCATGAGCCCAAGCTTGTAGGCAGCCGCTAGAAACTAGAAAAGACAAAGAAACAGGATCTCCCCTAAAGCCTACAAAAGAAACGTAGTCTTGTTAATAGCATGATTTTAGCCCAGTGAGGTCCATTTTGTACTTCTGATCACCTGTCTATGGTCATACCACCCTGAATGCACCTGATCTTGTCTGGACTTCTGATCTCCAGACTGTAAGATACTTGATTTGTGTTTTAAGCCACTGAGTGTGCAGTACTTTGTCCCAGCAGCAATAAGAAATTAATGCACAGACCCTTGAAGTTATATAATGTTGGAGCTCTCGGGAAAGTGTTCACTGTAGAGCCTGGAATAGTACATCTAGAGAGACAATGTGACCTGGTGAGTCAAGGAAGAAGAAGATGAGCAGAGCTGCAACAGTAGTCCTAAGCACTAAGACAGAACGACAGGATAAAACGAACAGAAGAACAAATGACAAAGTAAGGAGGTAGGAAGATCAACGGCAATGTGGGATAGGATGGAGGGAGCAAGGGGTATAAAGTTCAGGACTGGCATTGAGAACAGTGGGAGGGGTGGGAGGTAGGAGTGGTTGGCTACATTATGACGGGGCAAGGATACACCTGCCATTTTATAGTTCTGGCATTTCTCTCATAGGAAGGGACCTGACAGTTCACCACAATGGGAGCCGTAGTTCCGTGTATGAGCTCCTAGGTCAACTTCCATGGCCCTGATACCGAATCATCTCTGAATACATGTTGATGAATGGTGTGCCTAAAAGCAATGACAGTGGTCAGTGTGATGATTTCGCATGTGAGATGTGGAGTTTACTTGTGAAGCTACATCTCTCTTTTCATAGTATTCTTAATATATCACTTCATGGGAGGAATCCAACACCAGTCATGTTCTATTATACAAAGTGTTCTCATAAAGTTTCACATTAACCAACAGAGAAACAATAAGCTTTCCTTCCTTCCTTCATTTCTGTTGAAAGCCACATTTTAAAAGCCCTGAACACAGTAGAGAATGCAAATTCCACAGAAAGTGTGGGACCCAGGGAGACGGGAAACGTGGAAGGTGGTGAGCGCATTTTTCCATTTTCCAAGAACAACTTCACAGTCTTCTCCCCTGTGTTTCTTGTCTTCTTTTCTGACTTTGCTTGATCGCTCCTGGCTCTCAAACAGAAAGCACTTCTCGGTGTGCAGCGTACTTGGGGCAAAATGGTAGCATCAGGCCCTGGGAAATAAGCATGATTCTCACCACGTATGACGGGAGAAGAAAGGCAACTTTCCAGTGTAGTGTTTTCAATTACTGCCAACAATACCTAATGCTTAATACCAGAGAAAGGTATTAGGAATCTTATTTTTAAACAGGATGGGCTAAGTAAATAAATAAAATAAGAATTGCAGAGGCAACTTGGACACACAGATAGTGTACCTCACATGGGAATGCTATTTTATGACAGTTGCCTAAGGACATCCAGGCATGTTATTAAAACCTGCACATTGTATTCATTTATACTGCAGAGAAAATATGGGGCTGGCAGTGAGCCCACAGGAGCTCTGGGCTCAAACTCCTTTCCAACTGACTGTGTGTTCTTAGATAAGTCTCTTCCCCTCTCTGAAATAAGGTCTTTTGGCTCTGTTCACCCAAGCTTCACTCCAGCAATAAAACTCCCTGTCTATTTTGCTCTAGCTAAAAGTCGCTGTTATTTTTCCAACGATGTCTTCATGGTCAGGAGATTTTAGGACCAAAACCTGTGTATTATGGTAACAAAATGTTCTTGGCCATCTGGTGGGATGAACACAGAGCACAGAGAAGCAGAAAAGGGCTAAGGAGTCATATTGTGAACAGCAGTCTCTGGGGTATTTACTAGGTCCCAAGGCTACTGCTGATGCCTTTCACTGATTCTGAGCCTTTCCCCCACTACCTTCTTTTTTTTCTTTTTTTTTTCTTTTTAACTGCATTTATTTATTTGAGAAAGAGAGAGCATGAGCGGGGGCAGAAGAGGGAAAGGGACAAGCAGACTCCACACTGAGAGCCCAACACCAGATATGATCTCATGACCCTGAGATCATGACCTGAGCCGAAATCAAGAGTTGGACGCTCAACCAACTGGGCCACTCAGGTGCCCCCCCCCACTCCCTTCTTAAAAAAAAAAAAATAAATAAAATAAAAATTCAACTTCAGTTTAGGCATTAGAATGAGTCAGGCAGTCATGCAATCTTATAACTGCAAGAACCTTACAGGTAATTTACTTCAAACCTAATATGCAGCACACTCATTTATAAATGAGGACACCCATATCTCAAGAGAAGAATGTGGCCCACGACTCCATTCCCATTAAGTGGCAGAGCTGGACTTGAATGCACTTAGCTCCCCTAGAAGTCTCCTACTCTTTCTGTTCCTGCAAAAACTATTTTTTAAAGGTTTTAGTTATTTGTTTGAGAGAGAAAGAGCATGAGCAGGGAGGAGAGGCAGAGGGAGAGGGAGAAGCAGACTTTCCACTGAGCAGGAAAGCCCTACGTAGGGCTAGATTCCAGGACCTTCACTGAGATCATGACCTGAGCCAAAGGCTAATGCGTAATCCACTGAGCCACCCAGGTCCCGCCCCCCCTCCGCCGCAAAAACTATTCTTTACTGGAGTCACTATGTTTGGCTAAAATGCAGCCCAAAGAAATCCCATACACTGTTACTTTCCAAAGGGTCATCGGTGATCCAGCAGCATCGACATCAGCTGGAAGCTTGTTACAAATGCAGAGTCTCAGGCCCCTCCTCAGACCCACTCAATTAGAATCCACATTTATGATAAAGCCCCCAAGTAGCTCCTGTGCACATTAAAGTTTGAGAAGCACCAACATAAACTGCCATAATTCAGGACAAACATCACAGTTCTCCACCAGTCTTCTAGCTCAGTCGCCCCACACTGGGTATCATTACTGCTCAGAGTGGCCCAAGAGGACCATCATGGTTACTTATAAATCAGCATTAGCAGGTAGATCTTTAGTCCTCTACAGAAATCTCCTCAGAAAAGCTCCTGAAAAGCTCAGAAAAGCTCAGAAAGCTCCTACAGAAAAGCTCTACAGAAAGTCCTCCTACAGAAAGCTATGACCTCCGTGGGAGAGGTCTTAATGGTTTTCCATCTCCACTTGGGGATCAACATCCACTTTGGTATCTAGGAAAAAAGGAGATGTCTTTTTTTATTATTATTAAAATATCAGATGACTGTGACTCTTTTGTCAACTTCTGCTTACTTGGCTTTGGCTTTGGTTTCATGAAACCAAACCTCCTATTTACATAGGGTTTACATAAGGTTCATTGTTCTTTCCATGGCAAAAAGAGGCAGCCTGGGGATGAAAAAAGAGCAAGAGCATGGGGCCCAGGGTCCCCAGAGCTGGGTTTCAACACTACCTCAATTATTCAATAGCTGGGTTACCCAAGGCAGAGCAGTTTACCTCTCTGAACCTTACTTTCCTTGTCAGTAGAACTGTTATCCTAATAATAACCAATGAACGAGAGGCACGAGAGATGATCGACATGAAAGTTCCTGGCACACTGCAAGCATTCAGCAGGATGCCGAGCTATGTGATGAAGAAAGGTAATAACTGGAGCAGGCAACAAATACCTCATGAGTACCCACAATGTGGGGAGATACTGAATACAATAGCAAATGAGACAGATAGAGGATCTGCCCCAACAGAACCACTTTCCATTGAGAAAGTAAGAAAGAAAAGGGTATAGTTCACAATGACTGAGGGCTTTCTATGTGCGAGGCACTGTTCTGAGAACTTTACATAGAGCAACTGATTTAACCAGCACTGCTATCCAGTGAATACTGGGTACTATTATTAGCCCATTCTATAGATGAGGAAACTGAGGCACACTGTGGTTAAGTAGCCTGGCCAAGATATTTATAACTAGTAAATAGGAGATCCTAGGTTATGGACCCAGAAAGGTCAGTTCTAGAGCCCACTTACTTAAGCTCTGTGTTCATCTGCTTCACCATAAATAGCAATTAAATGTACATAAATACATGCTGAGAAAGCAGATGGCCAGAGAATTAGGGGAGTGTTCCAGGGAGACTTAACCTAGCCCGAAGAGTCAGAGAAGGATCTCTGAGGAGATGACAAGGCTGAGGAAAAGGAAGTGCTGAGAACGCAGGTAAAAGAGGGAAAAATCATCCAGCAGGGCAAAAATAGGGCAGAAGACCTGGACTGAATTCAGAGACTGGTTACTTTAAGAGTAGATGACATAGAGCTTGATTCCTGAGGAAGACTGCAGCTCAGAACAAACAAATAAACCCACAAATACTCTTGCAAATCAACCTCTTGAGCTCCACTCTGCCATTTAGGCATTCCCAGTGTTCAGTCTTGGCCAGTGTCTACAGATAAGCATTAAGAGATGAAAAAGGAAGGAAAGGTGAGCTGGCAAGGAGAGGGAGAAAGACTGAGGGCTTTAGCATGGAGTCTGGCCGTGGAGCCCCTGACTTCTTCCTGCTCCACCTTGAGAAGGTGATTTGAAAGAGCTTTCTAAACTTCCATTTCCTCATCTGGAAAGTGGAAAATGTCCTTACTTAGAAGAAATAAGTATGATACCTGCTTTTGATCCTGTGGTGACTCTTTAGGTAAGCCACGCACGCGTGATGCCTGAGACGTGGAATGTGCTCGAGGAATGTTTTCTCGCTTCCCTTCTCACTGTTCAAAGCTAGAACCTGGAAGCTCTGCGGGGAGATCAGACGCAGTCCCTGGCATCCGGGTTCCCTAGTGCATCTTCTCTCTCGGAGGGTATTTGGTTTCTCTGATGCTTTAACCGATACAGAGTTCCTAAGTTCTGTTACAGAGCTCTCGTGAGACTATATTAAAAAATGTAAGGGCGCCTGGGTGGCTCAGTGGGTTAATGCCTCTGCTTTCGGCTCAGGTCATGATCTCAGGGTCCTGGGATCGAGGCCCGCATCAGGCTCCCTGCTCGGCGGGGAGCCTGCTACCCCCTCTCTCTCTCTGCCTGCCTCTCTGCCTCCTTGTGATCTCTCTCCCTCTGTGAAATAAATAAATAAAATCTTTTAAAAAAAATGTATTATTCATTTGTTCAAGATCCTTCAGAAAAAGCAAATCTCCAGTTTTGAAGAAGACATCCAAATGCCCCCTCGATATTCTCCCTTACAGATAAACTAACAAAAAATGAAATGGGCAATCCAATTATAAGAGGGCAGCTGATACAATTAATAGGATTTTTTTTTTCCCTAGTNAAAATGAAATGGGCAATCCAATTATAAGAGGGCAGCTGATACAATTAATAGGATTTTTTTTTCCCTAGCGGTACACAGTAAAGGAACATGTATGACTGAGAGAGAAATTTGGGTTTGAAAAGGCAGAACATAGGGGATACCTGGAACTTCAGCACTTGAAGAAATCAGCTGGAAGAGCAGTAGTCAAGTCCCCCATTTTCCAGCGAACAGGAGTGATTTTTAACGCTGAAGTAAAGGTCACTTGGGATTATTGGCAGAATTAGGACTTGAACTTGGATCCCCTGGGGCAATCAAGAGGCAGCATATGTCGTGCCAATAACACTAAGGAGCTAAAGAGTTTCACTGCTCAACACAAATCATTCCAGTTTCAACGTTTATTCAGAATGCTGTGGATAGGTGACAAATTAGGAAACTTACCCTTCTCTGGAGAGGGAAAATGGAATTAAAATTGTTATAAACCAGCAAAGCCTTGATTCAACAAATTTTAGAACATATTTTCTTTTCTAATAAGTGTAGTAATTCTCACTAACCCCTTTATGGGAAGTTTGTAAAGTTTGTTTAGATTTGCATAAGATTTCCATACTAGTCACTCAATTCCCAACTCACATCAATGGGTAATCACAAGCTTGTTCCTGTTCTGGTTCTTGGTCATTAAGCAAGAACGCCAAGTGCCTTGGCTTCTGCCAGGCAAGTTATCACCAAAGGAAAGCAAGGCCACTTGCCATCTTTCCTCTTAATCCTGATGTCCTTCAAATGCCTTTCAGAAAGCCATAAAAGAGTCACCAGTGCAGTAATGCAGTGTGTGGTATGAACAAATCAGCTATGAAAGATAACTGAAGGCATTTGAATTTGGACTGGGCATTACATGCCACTAGGAAATTACTATTAATTTGGATGGGTATGATAACTGTATTCTTATTATGTGAGATGATAGCTTAATTATTTTTTACAGTTGCATTCTGAAATATTTGGGAGTAAAATGCCATGATGTCTGTAATTTGCTTTAAAATATTAACTTCTTTAAAATACTAGGCAAATGTTAAGAAGAAAGGGATAAAGTAAATGCAGAAAAATGTTAGGAAATGTTAAATCAAGGTATAAGTATCCATTATAATGTAATCTTTACTTTTCTGTATGTAAACATTTGAATACTAAAAATTAAAAAAAAGCTAAATAAAATTATTCTCTTAGAATTAGAAAAAGAGCTATGGAACTTGACCTCATGTTATACTGGTTGACCCCCCAAATGTCAACCACATAGATAAATGCTATCAGGAAGAAGGCAAGAACTCCTTTCTTTTATGTAAAAATCACACACAGTTAACTCAAATGTGATATTTTCTTGTTGCAAAAACATCCAACCATTAAGAAATAGAAGGACTAAAAAGTGAAATTCCCTCTCTGTGGATCGCCCTCTCCCTGTCACCTCCCCATCACCAGCCGTTTAGCAGAAGTAAGTAGGAAAATGCATTTGTGTTCTTGGGGCAAACTTAGTGGCAAAATCATCCTGGACAAAAATGACAAAAGTATAGCTATGGGATGGGGCAGAGGACAGGGGCAGATCAAAAGGAAATGCTTTCTGATTCATTGGAAAGTTGGATGCAAGTATATTATTTTTGGAAAGACACCCACATGCTCATTGTGTTTTCTCCCCAGTAGGAGAACGTGGCATCCCTAAAACTGAGTTCAGTTCACATCACCCAGGACAGCCTGAAGTTTGCAAACTCTCCCTTACATAAATGTCCAGCTTAGTAAG
This sequence comes from Ailurus styani, assembly GCA_002007465.1. Taxonomy (NCBI): domain Eukaryota; kingdom Metazoa; phylum Chordata; class Mammalia; order Carnivora; family Ailuridae; genus Ailurus; species Ailurus styani. The sequence continues at coordinate 273,047 of LNAC01000112.1, read as the reverse complement.
GTAGGTCCTTCACCCACAGTGAACATTCTCTACACTGCTTTTTCAACACAGTGGAGCCCTGCCTGGAAGGAGTGTGTCACCTTCAGCTTTGGATCCAATGAGGATCCAAGACTCCAGAGTGACATGAAAGTCATGACAAGGTGAGCTACATGGGGTCACGCTTGCCTCCCTTACATTGCGTATCCTTGGTTAAATGAAGCAGGTTAGGATAAATGTATAGATGTTACCTGTTTTTACTGATCTATAACCTATTGAAAAATCTGCAATCTCTCTATGGTCCTTTTTCTGTGTGCTTACATATATGCTTATTAATAGTAATAGTAATCACATATAAGCCCATGGAGTATAGCAATATTCTAAACACTTTGTACTTTGTATTTAATCCTCAAAACATTCCTCTAAGGTATATACTATTTTTATCCCCATTTTACAAATGGAGAAACTGATGCAAGGGCAGTTAAATAACTTACCCAATCTCACCCAGTTAGAAAGCAGTAGCAGTGGGATTTCAACCCAGGTCCTCTGACTTCAGGGCATGCTCTCTTGACCATCACACTATTCATTATCACTCTGATTCACAAACTGTTTTACTTTTAGCTTTGTTTTTCACGAAAAGAGATCATACTAGATGTGATATACTTCATTTTCACTTCCAGCTACATCTTGGACTTCTTGATATGTCAGTTCATAAAGATCTGCCTCATTTTTTAAAACACTATCTTTCATAGATAGCACATAGATATACAGAACCACATTCTAACTGTTGTACATTTACATTATTTCTAGTACTTTTTGTTATAAATAATGCTGCAATGAACCATCTCGGACTTATATTTTAGGCACACATATATTTCCATAGATTAGATTCTAGAAGGAAAATTGCTGGATCAAATGATATGCACATTTAAAATTTTGACAAACACTGAAAGAAGATTTCTACTTTTTAACTTATAATAGTGGCCAGAAACCAAAAATCCAAGACTTAGGAGGGAGAGTAAAGAAATGATACCAATATCAGGTATGTGGTTTTATCAGTACAGTTGTTTTTTTCCATCCCACAGACCACAACATAAAAACTGAGCCCCCAAAAGAATTAGGTCATGGACAGACCTTATATCTAGGTGACTTTAGCCTACTTTGTCAAAGGCTAAAAGGCCATACTAGAGAATATGATAGCACTTTACAATCATAATAATAAAACCATGATACCAGTAATCATAATAGGCACCATTTATTGAGCATGTGCTAAGTTCTAGAAACCCCTGAAGGGTATTCATTGCCTCATGTAATCCTCCTAACAATCTACAATCCCATGAATGCCCAGAGTCAACTGCATGTGCCTAGTTCAGCCCTTTCCTCCCTTCTGATCACAGCTCAATCCTTCCTTCCACAGGGAAGCCCTCATTGACCTGACCAGGTCAAATTCCCTTACAATATTCTCTTGTAGAGAAGCTCTTCATTATAATGCCTGACAGAGTGCTAATTTTATATTGAATAGTGTGATTCGTGGATTAACCTCTATTTCCCTTTCTAAACGCCACAAGGGCAGGGATGGTGAAAAATGAACAAGGAAGGAGCAAATGGAGCAGTGCATGAATCATGGAGCATGAAGACAGTGAAAGAAGCATTAATTCTAAGCAAATATGCTGGAAGCTTCATGGAGGAGAGGGCTCTTGAACCACCTCTTGAGCTAAATACTGATGGTCAATACCATAGAGGCAGATGCAGATGGGGAAGTACATCCAGTCCAGAACATGTGATCAAGGGGGTCGGGGTAAAAAAATGCAGAGCAAGTGTGTGAAACAAGAAAAGAAAGAACAAGGCTAGAACTTCCTGCCTTGTTTGTCTGGGTCCTCTAGGCGAGAGAGGTCAAATTAATTTGACCTATACCTTACTTATTAAGCTGTCATGTGTCATCCTCTCTTAGCAACATAAGTGTTTAAGAGAGAATGAAAAGCCATGAAATGCAGAAATTTCGAGCACTGGAACACCAGGATTGGAGAAAACTTGTAGGACAGCAACTTTTATGGGTCCAGTAGACCATACTGTGTGGATGCCTGCATTCTCCGTCTGTTAACATATATTGTTCTTGGTGACCCTAGTCCAGGAAAATACCCTCTGATATTTGAGCAGCAACGATGGGAAGTGTGTTACACCATACACATGGTGGTTTCAAGAGACTGTACAATTCTGGTATGATTCATATCCTTATATTCCCTGAAACTTGATAAAAGCAAAATTTCACTAATAGCCATGTGCAGCAATGTCCATGTATAATGGCTTATATCTGAAGTGGCAAAGGAATCATCTACCCCAATCCCCAACCCCCCATCCCCTCAGAATGCTCAAGCTCATTTGGGTTTCAGGAGGAATTTAACTATTATGGTCTGGTGGAAGATGCTGAGCAAACTGGTGGAAATGCTTCACATTGTATTGAAACAATGGACGGGCTCTCTTCTGGGGGCATTGGTGTGGTTTCCAGAAATTGGATGAATCATTAGTCTCAACCAGGTAATTGTCATTCCCACTTGGCTGGGCTCTAGGTGACCTTCCCTAAAAGCTTCAGAAGAAATGTGTGCTATAAATAGGAACATTTGAGAGCTATTTCCTGGAAGAAACACGCTAGTGGGTCAAGGTCTCCTTCTTGTCTCCCCTATCTCTCTACCAAACAAAGGGCTCCTTCTAGATCTTTCTTCTCTGCGATCTGTGAGTGTAATTAAATGAAGAGGATCAGGAAGGCTATGTTTTTTAGAAAAGGAAGAGAAAGTAATAGCCATGTGTATCATTGCTTTAGCCATGTATATAAGTTAGGAATGTTTTAGGTTGCAAATAAGAGAATATTGGTCTCTTATAAATATATATTTATAACATAAAATCTTCTCTTTCTTTGAGGCTTGACTTAAGTCTTCTGAATGGTCTCCAGAAAGCTATTTCTGAAGATGTTAACCCACAGAAATTATAGCTGCCGTTGACTGAACGTTTACTAGAAGCCAGCCGCTAATACCACAGATAATTCTCACAACGACCCGGACAAATAGTTAACATCCCGCATAATAGAGTAACTATTTTAGTGCCTTTTTAAAAAGGAGTTTATTTATTTATTTGAGAGAGAGCATGAGAGAGAGAGAGAGAGAGCATGAGCAGAGGGAGAGGAGAGGGAGAGGGAGAAGCAGACTCCCCACTAGGCAGGGAGCCTGAAGCAGGACTGGATCCCAGGACCCTGGGACCATGACCTGGGCTGAAGGCAGATGCTTAACTGACTGAGCCACCCACGTACCCTAGAGTAACTTTGCCAGAGTCACTGATTCGAGATCAAGTCGATCCAGAGCCCAAGACTCTCTCTCTTTCCCCTGTACTATATGTGCTTTTTTTTCTCTACTGAATTCCTCCTGCACTTACAGCACTGCCAAAGCCAATGTCCTCTCCTGTAGTATTCTATGAATTATTGATTTGTGTAAATTATACAAAAATAATTCTACTTCCCAGGGGCTAACAGTCCTGGTTTAACCAGCAAAGCAAACTTTCTTCATAGGGTATTATACACAGGGCCAAAGGATAAATTTCTCAGTGAGGACTTGCCTTTGATGCCCTTGCCTGATGAGGAGGTTTGCTAAAACCATGCTACAGCTCACAAGCCTGGATGGTTTAGCTGCTCTGGGGTGGGTCCTAGGTGGGGCCCAGACAAGCGTATTTTTGAAAACCTTCTTAAGTTTTCCTGTGCAGCTCAGGTTGCTGTTCTAAGATGACACTGAGACTCTGCACATTTACCCAGGATTTTGGGTGGTTCTAACGATCAGGATAGTCTGTGTGAGACTGACCACATATATAACCCTTTTGAGAGAAAGGTAGGGACTCTTTCTTGGTTCTCGTCATGGTGGAGAATTTACCCTAGGCTTGAGTGTGCCAGTGGGGTGTTAAGAGTTTTTGTAAAATATGAGTTGACCTTTATAGAATCTCTACTACAGCGCTAGTCACTATAATAAGAACTTTAAATAGCTGATTGGTTTTCTTCCTTATATTACTTTTTGAGCTAGATATTTGTATTTCTTCATTTTTAGAGAAAAGGAAAATTGCCTCAGGTCACATAGTTAGTAAATGGTGGAACTGGAGGTCCAATCAGGAAGCCTGACCCTTGGTCTATGGTTTTAGCTCTATACAACACTTCCTGCTCTGTGTCATACTGGAGGCCCTCAATGGCCCTCTGTGTAAATACTATCCTCTCTTTTGAGCCAGAAAAGAGGATGGGAAGTTGAAGCCTAGAATTAGTCTGGACCTTTGTCCTAGAGCAAGGGAGCCTGGTGTGGCAGGAGAAACAGCCATTAGATGTGAGGGGACTAAAGATGCTATAAAGTCAAGCTGAAGAATCCTGTTACCATGTGTGAGAACTCACTCTAAGTGCAAGGACCTGATCTTCTCATAGGCACAGACAACAGGTAATTTCTAGGCTATATGACACAATGGATTCACCTTAGACCTCAGAGTCTAACAGAGTTTATGTGCCTGCTCCAACGTTTACAAGTCCCACCAGCAAATGCCTTTAACTTTCTGAGCCTCAGCAACCTGAATTGTACAGAGAATAGACTAAAACCTTCTGCTTCCCATGGTTCTGAGAATAAAAGATGATAATAAACATGGTAGCCTGTAAATACCTTCCTAGTCCTGTTCCCTAAGTAACCACCCGTGAGCTCAGCCATCAGAGGGTTAAGAAAGTCCGCTTGAGTGCAATCACAGGGTTGAGATATTTTATTTCCGAACAAAGGTTCTATAATTTCAGCTTGGCTGTGTCTATACCCAGCTCCTCACCCAATCCTCACGGCTGCCTGTGGGACTTGTAAGCAGATCCAGAGCCTCACAGTAATGCTCTTCGAAAAAGCATTGTGCTTTAATAAGTCACTTTTCTCTCCTCGGGCGAAGTTCACATGAATTAGATTGCGAGGCACTTTATGCAAAACGTCTGACCTTCACTGGCTCTGATTTGCATTGTCATCGTTCCTTTATTCTTCTAAAGTGCCTTCATTTTGCATAATGTTATAATGTTATTCAGGCTTTGCAGTTAGCACTATTTCATTTCTCCAATTATAGCCATTTTAGGCAAAGCTATAGATAACCTTCAGATACCCATGCCTGTGTGATATTTCATTCACAAGGAGGAAGCTAAGAAGTTGGACTTAAAAAAAAAAAAGAAAAGAAAAATACTAGAAAGCTCATTTGGGGTGGAAATTTAAAACTCCAAGACTAGATTTCCTTTCCCTTTTTGGGGATTAAGGCAGAGTATTGTCTGTGTACCATGAAAATCTCTGTATTACCAGTTAGTTATTATGGGCAAACCTTACTTTTGAAGCAGGGACATTCACCTAAGCAGAACAACCTAGTGCAATTGATGCATAATTTGAAGAGTCTCCCAACCTAAGATCTCTCTTCCATCTGTCCCAGTAAGTCCCACCCCATGGTGGGAATTGGCCCATCCCAAAGCCAAGGACTAGAATCAGTTAATGGACCAATGTCTGTAGGAGAAAGGACATAATGCATTGTTATCTGCCACTTATTAGTCTAAATTAGATTCTGATCATTTCTTATAATTTTAAGTTGGTTGGAGAAAGGCCAAGAACAGATTCTGAGAGCTAGGGATGGAACAGGAGTGAGATGAATCCAAACCAAATGTCAACTTTTTCATACCTTTGCTAGGACCTTGACTACAATTTGTATATGCTGAATAGTAGAAGGAAACATTCATTTTTCATAACATTCACCAAATACCTACTATTCACCAGACATCAAGTTACATAGCAAATAATACACAATTTACTCTCTTTTAACTGGACGTAGCATCCTAGTCATGAGATTGTAGTGACCTAGGCAAATAATAGATGAATTATGGACTACCAGAGAGACTGAAGTTCTACAGTGGAATTAAACTTCAATGAACAAAGAATGTGTGACTCTTTTATTTCTCTACTGTTACTTGACTCTTCTTNCCAGAGAGACTGAAGTTCTACAGTGGAATTAAACTTCAATGAACAAAGAATGTGTGACTCTTATTTCTCTACTGTTACTTGACTCTTCTTCACATGAACCAATTTGCCAAATATCTTTAAATGTAGTCCATGCAAATTGAAAAATGAATCTAATCAGGTGTTAAATCATTCATTTGTATTTAAGGCCATCTCCTTGAAAGAATTGTTCTTTTCTCTGGTCTTCTCCCCACCCCTGCTCATTCCTGGCTATGTGGGAGAATGAGTGACATAACCCCGGGGAACTGTGTGGAAGGTAATGCCCAGGTCTGATATTTGAGTGTACAGTGGGCAGTGTTTTATCAGGTTTCCTTGGTTTTGCTTCATTCTTGGGTATGAGGGATGTTGACAATAACTAATATCCATGAATAATTCAATGAACTCTCTGTAGAATTTTCTCAGCTCAGCTGAATCAGATGCCTTCATTCCATGTGCCCCATTACATTGTCTATTCTCAATGACACTACAGAATCTCTGAGTCTAGAACATTCCCTCCCTCCAACCCTGGCCCAGGAAGCCATCCCTTGGCTTCTGTTCAAGTATCTCCTCAGTTGGCCCCATTACAGACCTACCGACTCTAAACTTAGTGTTCTTTCTGCTGTACTGGAACCTAGTGAATCTCAGGACTGCTGATAAAACCGTGTTTATGCCAGACCATTATCTCTCTTTTTTTAAATACGATTTATTTATTAATTTGAGAGAGAGATAAAGATAAAGGGAGCACAAGTGCAGGGAGGGACAGAGGGAGAGAACCCTCAAGCAGACTCCTCACTCAGCATGGAGCCCAATGTGGGTTCAATCCCACAACCCATGAGATCATAACCTGAGCTGAAATCAGGAGTCACATGCTTAAGCAAATGAGCCATCCAGGCACCCCCAGACTATTCTTTTAAACCACATCCAATTTATTGGCTGTGGCTGCTCTGCATTATGGTGTCGTCTTTGAGTCCTCAGCAGAGGCATGGACCAGGGCCTTCTGCCCTACATTGTCCCTGAGATCTACCCAGCACATCTTCCACCTCCAGACTAGGAGGCAAAGTTTTATGCCTGTCTGCCTTCCTCTCTCATCTCTGGCTTCCTTCTCCGTCCTCTGGGCTCAAAGAGAGGGAATATTTCCTTCCCTACACGGGATCCTCCTCCTTCCCAAGAGAACCCATTCTCCCTGCCCATTTCCCGTGCTATACTAGCAAACCTGATGTGGGGAGGCAGAAATATTAAAGTAAAATCAATTAAGACATATCTTAAAAAACATTATTTTTACCCTTAAATATCCAGATTCTCAATCATCAACTAGCAGCAATTTTCCTTCCGATTTTACAGAAAGGAAGAAAGACAAAAATGAAGAAAGGTAGACATAAAACTGAATGCATATCAATCCAAATTTAATTCTGGCCCCAAACATTATTAGTGAGATCTATGGGTGATGGATCTGCTATCATCTCCTCTAATCCAGTCTGTATCACTACCAGAGATGACATGTTGCTTATCCATGTGTTTCTCTCTGTGCCTCTCAACAGACTTAGAACTTGATGGAGGAAAAAGCAGTATTTGGTATCCACTTCATGAATGAAAACTTTATACCGCACTTAGAGGCTCATAATGTATAATAGAATTATATGAGTAACTGAAGGAATGGCATATACTTGCATACTGTCTATAACTAACTCTGACTCTGTCACATGACGCCTACTGACTTGAACAGTCTGCACCTCAAAATTTTGCTGTAGGACCGAAGGTGAGGAACCCTTGCAGCAATTCCTCACTGCTTTGATTTTCCAATGCTTCAATTTGGCTGGGGTGCCGAGCTCTTCAACCCTATCAGCAAGCACTGAATCAGCCCCAAAGCACAACATCAAAGCTGGGTCATTCCATTCCTCTCACCCATGGCTTCTCTTTCTGCTTTTCTGCTCTCCCTTTAGAAATCAATCTGTCTCTTGCTGCATGTTAAACCATAATAGTATCTCATGCAGCCTTCCTTATCACTAACAAGCTGACACAGGGATTCGGGAAGCCCAAGATGTCTACAGAAAAAGAAAACCACTTTTTTTTTTTTGGCTGAATATTTTTTTCCTCCAAACTCTTGTCTTCTTTCCCAGAAATTCAGCTGTGCTATTTTTAGCCTGAATTAGGTGTGTCTCTTTCCAGGAGACTTATTTTCTGTAAGCAGTGATAAATACTTCAGAATGTATCCTCAATTCTAACATATTAGGAATCACATTATTTATTAATTAGCCATCCCTGTGGGCTGGGTTGGTATTTCGACAAAGGGAACATATGCTAATTTGCATGACTTTTATTTCTGGGCTTCTAGACCACTCCCATTTGTATAGGGAAGGAAAGTATCTGATGACCCAGAACCTTTCAAACTAATTCCCTTCATTAACTAATGATCTACTAGTACTGAGTGGATACTCCACATTCTCTACCAGTTACTTATTGCTGTTTAACAAGCAAGTCCATAATTTAGTAGCTTTAAAGGACAGCCATGTATTATTTCTCATGAACCTAGAGGTTATCTGGGAAGTTTTGCTGATCTGGGTTGACCTTGATGGGCTCATTCATGCATTTGCAGTCAGCTGAGAGGTAGGTAGGCAGTCTTACTGATCTTGGCTGAGCTTCTCTGTCATGCTTGGGGGTGGGCTGGTCACTGTGGCAACTCAGTCCTGCCTGATCTCGTATCCTCCAGGAGGCTGATCTAGGTTCAGCTCCATGGAATTGGTAGGATTCCATATTCAAGCAAACTCAATCATGCAAGAAAAGAGGAGACACTCAAGAACTTTCCAAGCCTCTACTTGTGACAGTTTAATAGCATATTAATAACCAAAGTGAGGTCACTCTTAGTCCAAAGTCAGAGGAGAAGGACTTCAAGTTACAGGATAAAGGACATGAGTAAGGAGACATCATTAAGGCGGGCCATCAGCCTCAACTAACATCACTTTCCAAACTCTCCTTCTGCCATGTGTACTGAGTAAGAGTACAGCTTTAATGCCCTAGCCAATTTAATCCCTGCTGGGGAAAACAACGTCATCATCATCATCAGCAACAGCGACAACAACAACAATTAGTCTTCATGGAGCACAAACTGCCATGCTTACACTATAAATAAATGTTCTTATTCAATCCACACAGACATCCTATAAAGTAGACATTATCATTTCAAGTCAGGTGTTCCAACTTCAATCCCTATGGGCTTAAGTATGAGGCCAGTCTTCCTATAAAAGCAGGTTTGAAATTCTGTCTCCTATAGGAACACCTATCATGATAATGGTACTTTATTTTACTTTGTTCTTGTCTTCCAATGAAAACTCTTTGATGAAGAGTTCACACACTAAATCTCTCCTTATAGTAGAAATCATCTGAATGGTCATAGGGTGTGTGAATACACAAGCATATATGAAATTGAGAGGTGCAATGAAAAATATAACTCAGGGATCATTTCTCAAAAATGGCTCACAAATCATTTTGTGTCAAATTTTCAGGTCCCTGGAATCTCTCTTGACACTTCCGAATTATTGCTAGGCAACAACAAAAATGGGAAGGAAAAAGAATCTCCTGGGAGCATCCCTCTGCTCTGGGTCCAGCCCTTCTAGACCTGCTTTCGCAAAGAGGCTGGATCGAAGAAGGTAGTGACATACCCATGCAAACACGGCAAAACCAGCCACTGAATTGTGAGTGAGAATGAAAAAGATAAGCAGAGAACAGATGCCAAGAACTTAATAAAAAAAAAAAAATCACGTCTTTTCAAGCCTAACCTAGGATATACTTTGATACAACAGACTCTTCAGTATACTACTTGAAGTAAAGAAAATAATATTACCTAACAAAAATTTCATTAGCCTATTGAATTAGCTTCCAAAATGGCCAAGACTGTTCAGCAAGATCGTCTAGGTCTCTGTGATTTCATCATCTGTACAAGCTACGCCATGAGGAGGAGAGGAATGCCGTAGAGTATACCATTGCACTTACTGGAGGCTGTTTTGCATGTTCAGGTTTAATTGGCATCATACATCCCATGGCCCCCAGGAGTGCCCCAAGTAACAACATAAGCCAAGGGTCAATAAAGTCTTTCTGTAAAAGGCCAGATGGAAAATATGTTAGGTTTTTCAGGCCATATGGTCTCTATTGAAACTCTGACATTTTGCACAAAAGCAGCCAGAGACGATATGTAAACAAATGTCCATAGCTGTTTTCCTATAAAACTTTATTTACAAAACCAGATGGTGGGCCAGATTTGGCCCATTGGCTGTAACTTTTTGACAACTGAAATAAACAGTCAGGAAGTCTCTGAAGATTTGGAGAGTGTTTCTATGGAGAGTACGTTTGGCTTCTGAACAGAAAAAGCAAAGGCAAATTTAAATAAGACTTTAACTTCCCTCTCCTTGTGATGCTCTGCAGTGGGAATCTGGACAGGCTTGGTTAAGAGTTACATGATTAACCAGTGGACTTGACAGCCAAGAAAGGGACTCCTCTGGGAAAAGGGAGTCTCCCAGAAAGAACAAGACTAAGACCCCAGAGGAGCCTTGTTTCCCTCTGAGACAAAGTCAAGGCTTTTCTCCACACAGACTTATTCTAAAGTGCTTGAAGATGTAAACACAGAAGAACCAATGGACTCAAGTCAAATACTGAAAAGGCACTAGATGCAAATAATTCTGAGGTCCATTCCCAGCCTTGCCACTAGCTGTTTGGGTGAGCTATTTGATGGCTGGGACCAAGTTTTCTCCACCTATGGAAAGAGAGTCCAGTCTTTCTCAGGCTATCATCCGTGTACCCATCTGTATCAGAATCACTTCGTTTATTTATTTAACCTTCCAGACCCCTCTCTCCCCACTAGACCTACTGAATTATAATCCCTGAGGGTTGAAGCTAGGTAATACATATGAAAAGCAAGAGCTCCAAAGGATCTTAAAACCCAGTGAAGTTTGAGAGCCACTGGGTAAGATACTCTCCAGTATGCCTTCCAGCCCTGGTGTTCTGTGCCTCTCTGAAATGTGGCAAGAGGGTCGATCATCTTCTGTGTGCCGACAACTCAGGGAGAAGCCTGTTAACTGTGACGCATGTGGCATTCATTAGAGCTGTGTGGAATTTCGAAAAGAATAACCAGCCTCACCTATACCTCTATTTGGAGAAATGGTCTCTTGGCCTGGGTAAGATGTGTTATTTAACAATCAAAAGGGGAAAAAAAAAATACCTCCACACCCTTTTCCTCAGGCCAAAATGCAAATTTGGAACTCACTCTGCATGCCTTTCCAGGGAGGTGGCACAGCTGATGGAGGACCTCATGCTTGTAGCAACAGGCCCTAGAAGCTGAATCATATCCTTGAAAATGACAGAGCTGCCTTCCGCTCAGTAGAGCTGCTTAGGGGGAGGGGAAATGCGTGCGTGTGTGTGTGTGTGTGTGTGTGTGTGTGTGTGTGTGGTGAGTGTGTATTGTATGCATGTGCTGGCATGTGTGGTATGTGTGGTGTCTGTGTGTGTGTGTGTGGTGTACATGGGGTATATATGTGAGTGTGGTATTTGTGTATATGGTATGTGTGCATTGTATATATACGTGGGCCTGTATGGTGTGTATAGTGTGTGTGTGTGTGTGTGTATTGTATGCATGTGCTGGCATGTGTGGTATGTGTGGTGTCTGTGTGTGTGTGTGTGGTGTACATGGGGTATATATGTGAGTGTGGTATTTGTGTATATGGTATGTGTGCATTGTATATATACGTGGGCCTGTATGGTGTGTATAGTGTGTGTGTGTGTGTGTGTGTGTGTGCGCGCGTGCATGTGCATTGGGGGAGGGCACAGGGACCCTTAGCCAAGAAAGCCAGAGTCCCTAGATTCAACAGCTCCTACTATGTGCCAGCTCCAGGCTAGGAGCTTAGAATGAGGACTTAGCACAAGCCCCCTGCCCTGAAAACCCCCATTCCAGTGAATAGTCTTCCCTGAGAGGTACAGGCCAGGCATGTTCCCTGCATCAGCCCCATGACAATCCCTCTGAGATAAAGACTGTGGTTCCAGCTGGAAGGCTGAGGCTAAGACAGGTTAACTACGAATACCATAATACAACTCAAGAACTTGAACCCAGGCAGGTCAGATCACAAAGCCCATCTTATAAACCACTGTCATCACAGCAGCTACATTTTATTGAGGGTTTTGAAGGCATCGTGATCTCAGGATGTTTTTCAACAATCCCGTGAGGTAGATCCTGTTTTTCTCACTGCGCCAGTGAGGGACCTGCCCAGGGCCACAGAGTCAGTAAGTGGGAACCTGAGATTTGGACCCAGGCAGGCGTGTTCCGGGGCACACACTCCAAGTGTTTTGTCACTTTGGCTCTTAGAGACAGACAAGCCTGGAAATAAATGACAATGCAGATGTATGCACAGAAGTCAGAGAAGGGAAAGGGTAACATTCTGGGAGAGGCCTGAAAAAGTTTCCCCAAGAAGTGCTGTCTGTTCTCTTGGATTTGCAAACCTGACTCTTGGAGGCAGAGAGAGTCTGACGGTTGTAATTTCATACCTGCTTGATCTGTCCCTGCTTGGGTGGGGAGTAGGGAGTCGTGTTCTATTTCTCTTTCCCTTTTCTTGAACATAAAATCCCTAGATGAATTATGAAATCCGTCTTTAGGCCATGTCAACAGCCTCTTATGGTACCCCTCCCCCAGGAGCTAAAGAGCTGTCAAGGGCAAGGCAAGTTTGTAAATGGGCAGAGAAGAGAGGAGAGGAAGTGCCCATCCACTTCCCAGAGCAAGCCCTGGGGCATTGGAGAAAAAGTCTTATTTTATACTTTATTCCCAGATCTGACAGTCTCTAGCCTTCTTTCCAAAATAACTGGAAGTTACTTAATAATAAACTCATGGTTACTATGTGTTTCTGAAAGATAGGTCTGATTAGCTATATTCCAAAAAGACAGTCTTAAACCTCAGAGGCTTGGGTTTAGAAGTCATTCGTGACTAGAGCCAGAGGCTAAAGTTTGTTGACACTACAGTGTGTTTGTTATTCTTTAAATCTTGAAAATTAAACAATAAATACAAGAGAAAGATCAAATCTAAAAGGTACAGAAACTGCCCTGGAAGATACCTTAGCAAGCCAACTGAGTCAACTCAGTGTAAGTGTGTGTGTGTGTGTGTTCACAAATCACTCTGGTCACTTGCACTTGCATACTTCCAGAAATGGAAGGTCACTACTTGTCCAGGCAAGTCATCCCTTTGTTTTGTAACTCAGATAGTTTGGGTGGCACCTTACAATTATTCACCATTTGCCCTAGGTCTGACTTCTGAAGCTACTCAGAGTTGATTTTGAATACTTTTTACTGACTTCAAAACCTTTTTGGAAGAAAGACATGAAAAGCAAATGTATATAAGTAAAATAAAGGGACAATTCTTCTCCACATAAAAAGCCCATTGATTATTCGACGGTGACTAATAAATTCCTTTCATGTGTCTTTTCTCCTTCCAGTTTGAATATCACTTCTGCCTAGCTCCAAACCCCACATCTAGAGTCACCTGACACTCTCCCCAGGCACACACAGACACCAATTGGTAGGTTCAGCTCTTTAAAACTCTGTGACTGGTATTACCCTTAAGTGAGATGCTCATGAGACTTCCTTCAAAGTTAGACTTCCTAAGGGTCCAGCTCAGCAGTTATGTGGTCTTTATTACAACGGCATTACTTCCACATCCCTGTGCCTGACTCCCCAACTTGTAGCTCAGTTCATCGTGGGCCTTGCTGCTGTTTCCTGACTGTGTCCCCATCTTAAAACCACCCCTCCAGCATCGAAGTCTTGACTCCAGGTTGCATGACAAATTTTAAAAAACTCAGTCTTCATTTCAATCAATTGATTAAATGTTGACAAGGGAGGCCAAGAACAGACTTAGTGGCTTAGTGGCTAACTAAAGATGACCCCATTCTTTAACCACTGTGTGGCTATTGAAATTTACTATCATCCAGCCTTCATTTCTCAAAGTTTTTCTTCCAAAATATTATGAAGAAAACTTCCCAGTCCCTTGCTGAAACTGACACACAGCATCACAATTGCACCCAGTGCTTTGCTAGTCTAGCAACCCCATCAGAAAGGGAAGATGCAAATTCGTCATCATCTTTCTTATTTTCAGCTAATCCATACCAGTCTCTGGTGATCACTACTTCCTTTTCTAAATGCTGAGAAAAAAATATCTATTTCTCAATTGTAGAGTTTTCTTGGAAACAGATATAAAATTCAGATGTAAATTCTAATATTCATCTTCCCTTCCTACCTAACACTGAGTGATTTGTCCATCTTCAGTCCTCTGGAATTGTCTTCTGCAGTTCCTCAGAAATTAGAGTTACAATTGTATTCTTAAGTTCTTAATAGGAAAAGAATGAGACTGAGATGTGAGTTCAAATCTTATCTCTATCGGGGCCCCTGGGTGGCTCAGTCGGTTAAGCTTCTGACTCTTGGTTTCCACCCAGGTCATGATCTCATGGGTTGAGAGATCAAGCCCCACATCAGTCTCTGCACTGATGATCTATTCTCTTTGCACCACCCGCTCCTTGTCTTTAAAATGGATATAATGTGTGTTTTCCATAGTTGATATGAAAAAGGAAGTCAAAAGCATGCCTAACACAGTACCTGACATATCCTTTGTAAATGCCTCTCCCTGTGCTGTGGGGATCTATTGACTTTGTTTCTCCATCATGACCTCTGTGCTTCCTTAGCATTTCCTCATCCTGTATTTCCCTTTCCATGTTCCATCCTTTTCAGTTGGAATATTATTCCCCTCGACAAAGATGACATGTTTTATAAGATGTAGACAGCTCTGTTTCCTCACTGTCATCTGTTAGCATCATGTTTTCTGCCCTGGGTCCTGAGACTCTTCCTTCTCTCCTCTCCTTATTGTAAAAAGAACTTCTAAATAGCCCCACTGAAGCTCCCAGTACCTTTAATTCTGAGTATTCTTCCCAAGTACTTAGCATGGACTCAATATTGAAAATCCATGGTGAACAGACTGGCAGAGCCCCTGTCCTGATGCCTCTTCAGTAAGCATTGGTTTCCTGCAGCTGAAGTGGGGTTTACCTCTTGCCCCAAGTCCTGTGGTGAGGATAGCACATGATAGAACCAGGATTCTAATCTAAGTGTCCTTTCTGCCATATGATGTTGGCACAAATGAACTTTTTTGAGAAACATGAACAGCCCCAAGGAAGTATTATGAAGTATGCGGTAAGGAGGCCCCATGATCCTCCTCTGATATCACCTGCCTCTATTCAGCTGATTATCAACTAATCCTTATTAAATGGTTACAAGATAGGGTCATTAAGGTGTAACTGATAACAACTAAGGTGTGAACTTCTTCCAGTTGAAATGGAGTGGTGGTCTCATTCATTTCCACACACTCCAAGAGGGGCGTGATATAAGTGGCTTTCCTGTCCCCATCATTCACCAGTCAACCCCAATTTAATCTTTCCATAGCTCTCAAACATTAAGCACTAAATGCAGTCAACAGAGGATCATTTTACTCCATGATTATACATCCTTGTGCCTTATAATCCATACCCTTCTTTATTCATTATCCACAGAGTGAGGTATAAAGAGGTCTTCGGTAGAGGGGGTGGACCTGAGCTATCGTCTCACTCTTGTCCCCAGCCCACAGGGTGTGACCATCGAAGCTCACTGTACCTCTCTAGACTTCCATTTCTCAACTGTGAAATCAAGGAGCTGGACTTGAAAATTATTGAGAGAACACCCTGCCTACAGTTCTAAGTAGTCTGTTGCCTGGTTCCAGAGACACTTGGCTATGCACAGATATCAGCAACCAGCATCCTGCTCCAAGGGCCATCAGCTCTGTAGAAACAAGGACATGGTTCTTCACGGGGCTCCCACAGTGTGACTTGAATACTCATATTCCTTCCCGAGAGCTCATTCACTCACTCGAACAGTCTTTGTGGAGAAAACAGAATTGGAACTGTGGCAGCAGACTCACAGCCTGGCTTGGTCACTTACACACTTGCGGCCTTGAGGAAACCATACCACCTCTCTGAGCCTCTGTCACTTCCTCTGTAATCTGGCATAATGGTAGACCCTCAAAGGCAATGGTGGGTCTAGAATTCTTATGACTAAATCATTGATCTGATTGGAAGGTGTCCTGAGGTGCTTGGCCTGACGGAACCTGTGTCTAGAAGGTAAGTGGCACAAGCATAGTGCATTTACCTATTTGAGCAAGTCTGAGTGCGAGCTCTGGTGCAGAGGATGTGAAACAGACGGACTCAAGCCTCACGTTACCCCAACCAGCAAATCATTATTCACAGGGCTGCTGTGACAATTCAATGTGATTCCGTATTCCAAAGTGCCTGGCACATGCTCAAAGAAATACAGCAAAATGCTTATTGTGAACATGCGTCTGTTTTTGTGGCCAGGCTCCAGGTAACATACACAGAAACTCTTGTTGTGTACATTCTTGTTATTCGTTCACATTCAATAAATCATCTCCTTTTCTTTCTTTATTTTTAAGATTTTATTTATTTATTTGACACAGAGAGAGAGCAGGCAGAGAGAGAGGAGGAAGCAGGCTCCCTGCGGAGGAGAGAGCCCAATGCGGGTCTTGATCCCAGGACCCTGAGATCATGACCTGAGCCGAAGGCAGACGCTTTAACCTACTGAGCCACCCAGGTGCCCAATCACCTCCTTTTCTAAGCCTCAGTTTCCCCTTCAGTAGAATGTGACTACTAAATTAAAATCTCTTTCTTCTCCAAATTTACTACCCCATAATAATTTTTAGAAAAATATAGCATGAACTCATATGTAAACTACCCCATTAAGCTTAAGGATACTAGAGAAAGAAGAATCTGGTTGTAGACATAATCAATATTTTCTATATACTTACTCATGCCTGTGCTAGATTCTGGAAATACCTAAACAGAGATTCTGGCAAATGTTGATACACAATCATAAACAGAAAAAAAAAAAGATTTGCATAGAAAAGAATTATATATTTGATGGCACTATGTGTCAGGTAGGTATTACCTAGGAAGGAAAGAATACATGAGGAAGTGATATTTGAAATATGGAGGACAGTTGGGAGTTAGCTAGGTGAAGATTAGGAAGAAAGAAACACAGAAAATGTATCTTAAGTGAACTTCCAGGGCTCCTTAAGAATAAGTTGATCAAGATTATTGAGCCAGAGTAATAGACTCATTAATTTACTCTTTCCCAAATGTGGGCCTATTAGAAACTGATGCCTCCAGCAACATCTCCAACCAATCACTAATACTCATGGTTTTCAATTCTGGAAGATAAATATATATCTTCCAGAATTGAAAACCATGAGTATTTTATGTATGTATACACACACACACACACACACACACACACACACACACACACACACACATTTTATTTATTTATTTATTTAAGTGGCAGCACTAAGTATTTTAGGATTAGATACTCTCCCTTTTCACATGCACAGTGTTTTTCAACTTACTGTTTACAAAGCAGACTTGCATGTATCATTTCACGGAATATCCAAGATAGATGGCGTTAGCTTCAATTACAGGGGCAGAAATGGAGAGAGGGTGAAGTGAAGGGGCATACTTGTGGTCAAACAACTAGTAAGTGGTGGGACCTGGATTTTCCATCCTTCTATTTCCTGACCCGGCATTCTGTCGACCCCTCTCTTTCTAGTGAGACCATGTGCAATAAGGGGAAAAAGTCATTTTATTCCTTTTAACAGAAAATTGAGAGATTAAAGTCAAATGATTTTTTTTCCACTCCGGTTAGGACCTGCTTCCAAGCCACACAAAGGAATAAATAAAAATTTTAAATCCACCCTTTGGATTTTGACCTCAAACATTATTACATGGCTCCATCCCAGCCTTCATTCAACAGAACTGGCTCTGAATAACACTTTGTTTCCAAAAAGTCAACTCCACCCTCAAAGGATGAAGATTCACACCCTAGGGAAGACTCAAAGGAATGTGCTGCGAGCTCTGAAGGCAGTTCTGAGGGATGTCCAAGCATCTTTTGAACAGTGGCAATGCCATCTGAACAAGAACTCAGCCTTCCCTGAGGGAGATCCCTGATGGTGATCAGTAGTTCACTGAGTTATATACTTTTATATGGGTGAATTGTATGAAATGGGACTTATATCTCAATAATGTGGTCTTTTAAAAGTAACCTCTTGGGCTGCTAGCTGCAGCAAAGCTTAAAGAGGTAGCTTTATGCCTACAGGGTGCAGTTAAGTAGGAGAGAGATAAACCTGCCATTAACCTCGCTCCTCCCTGCTTATCAGCTGAGGACTTCCTACTGCCTCCCTGGGTTCCAGGAACTCATCATCTCCGTTACTTCGCAGGAGTCCAGGGATCTAGATTGAGCCTTCCAGTCTTTCTTCAACAAAGATCTTTGAAATGGGAGTCTTTTGAGAGCAATCTCGATGTCACCAGCCAGCTGCCTTGAGGCCTGCCAAATGTTCATAGAAACTGACAAATCCCCAAGGCCCCTCATGAAAACCATTTCCTCAAAAAGACTCCCTACAGCGGAGTTCAAGGAAGCTGCAAAAATCCCCAACATGTGGGGGCTGCAAAAGAGAAAACAAAGTTTGGAGAGGTTAAAGCTAATTACTCTGAGGAATATGTTTGGTCAATGGCCGCGGGCCTTTTAAAACCAGCAACAGAGTTTACTGAGTGGAGAGATTAATTGAGTGTAAGGCAACGGTACCCTGAATTCAAGAGAACGTTCTCATTAGCAAAACTCACTAATAAGTGAGAGAACCTTGGATAAGAAACAAAGGAGTCTAGTTATCAAAAACTGACCTAAACACAGACACACACACACACCCCATTTAGTGAATACAATTATCTCTTTATCTTCTTTTTTCTCTTTCCTTTTTTCTTTCTTTTAACTCATTCATCAAAGGCCTTACTCTGTGCCAAGCGCTGAGGGAACAACACTGCCACATAGTTTACAGTTATTGAGATATTTCCAGATAAAGAATTTAGGAAGAAAGAATGTGTCAAATCGCCAAAGCTGCCAGGACCCCAAGGTTACTGATTTCATAGAAAGGTAGGTGGGAACACAAAGTATCTTGGTATTGACTCAAACACAGGAGGTCAAAGAGATATTGGAGTAGTATTTCCAAGGTAGAAAGTCATACATGTAAGAGTTCATTAGAATTAAGCTTTGCTGTGAGTTATAGAGAGATAGAAAATTATTGCTTAAATTTACAAAAAAAAAAAAGGTTTCCTTTTCACATTTCAGAAGTCTTGGGGTGGGCATTCCAGAACTGGTAGATTGGCTCCCTGATGACAAAAACCAGCATCCTGATAAATTGGTCCTCTACAAATGTTTTCTATTCCCATAACATCCTCAGGTTCCGAATTTCCTTCTGAAGCTAGCCATTACACACATATTCCAGAAGCAAAATTGGTGAGCGCAGAAAGAAAGGCAAGTCTCTTCTCCTTTAAAGAAAGTTCTTGGAAGATCCCAGTGACACTAACACTTATATAACATTGGCCAAAATGTAGTCACATGACCACACCTTGTTGTAAGGAAAGGTGGGAGATTTGGTGGAGCAACAATGTGCCCCAGTAAACATTAGGGCCTGTTACTAAATGGAAAGAGAGAACGGATTATGAGCTCAACAAAAATAATCTCTACCATGGTCATCAAAGAATTTGCTGGAAAAAAAAAAAACAGTTTCATAAGCCAGCTATGGCATTACTATCCAAGGTCCTTGGGAAGGAAAGCTTCTGCCTCTCTGAGTCTATTTCTTCACTTGTAAAATGAGGACATGTGATTACTCAGGTAGTACCCCTCTCATTTTTTAAAACCTATTGGGTTTTGTGTAGATTTATGTAGAATCTTGGGTAGATTATGTAGAGAACATTCTCAATTCTTTGGCATGAAGAGTCTTAACAACTACTTACAAAACCTGGGTATCTTTTTTTTTTTTTAAGATTTTATTTATTTCACACACACAGAGAGATCACAAGTAGGCTGAGAGGCAGGCAGAGAGAGAGAGGAGGAAGCAGGTTCCCTGCCGAGCAGAGAGCCCGATGCGGGCCTCGATCCCAGGACCCTGAGATCATGACCTGAGCCGAAGGCAGAGGCTTTAACCCACTGAGCCACCCAGGGGCCCCCTGGGTATCTTTTGCTAACATGTGTCTGTCCAGGACATGCTACATTCAATAAGAAGACAAAACTATCAGAGTGTGGTCAAGCTAATGACAAGGAAGAACAAGGTCCATTAAACTCCAAGTTAATTGCCAATAAGTGGTAAACTCCTAATTAAGCAGTTGGCTTAAAAACCAGACAGTTAGGATTGCATTAGTCCTTATTTTTTCCAAACATGTGTTCAATCATGAGCATGAAGGACTCTTCATGCTGTTGAAGTCCAAACGATGCCCCACCCAATCTGGGGACCAATAAGGGAAGCAAAAAGACCTTCAGGGCATCTTGTGAAGCTTTCCCAAACACAGACGCTAACTCAGCTTCTGGAAATCTGAATCCATCTTCGTGTACTAGCTGTGTGATATTGAGCAAATTACTTAGCTCTCTACAACCCAATTCCTTCTTCCTCTGCAATACTGAGAGTGATACTGATATTTATCTCTTTAAGGGAGTAGTAAGCACAAGAAATCCCGGAATGAAAGCACTTGATAAATGTTACTTCAAAAAATGCAAACAAATTTTTATTCTTCTGCAGTCCACTTGTTCATTTTCACTAAAATTTCTTGTTGGCCTTACTTCCAACACCCCACTTGCCATATGTATCATTCTTGAGTCCCTGATGGCTGGATATCATGGGGGAGCTGTTTTAACATCAATCTTGCAAGCCTCTACTCTCCCAAATTAACCTTGTGTGTTGTCTGCCTTGCTAATGTCCACCCTGTAGTTCCAGGTCAGCTGAGTCCCATTAGGAGAATGATGGGATGGAAGTTAATCAGCAATATTGTAAATTCACATGGAGCCATGGTTGGGTTCAGAATGCTGAGGGGCACCTGTTAGTCATGCCTACTTCCTACTTTTCATAATGAGGTTCCCACTTTCCACACACACAGCTGTGATCCCAACTCTACCTTCTCAGCATGAATGAATTCTCTTCTTCAAACATGCCCTATTTCGCTCAGCCAGTAAATATTTACTCAATCTCCTCCACAAGCTGGATTAATGGTTTACAAGGTAAACCATTAAGATAAGTCTGAGTGAGGCTCATTCATTCGTTCATTCATTCATTCATTCACTTATTCATTCAAAATTATCTTACTACTGCAGAAAGAATGCCAAGACCTTCCATACAGTTCTCTCAAAGTTAATCCACACTCTTCTACTGTCAACAGAAGAAACATTGCTTCTTGTGATCCAGTTGCTCCATCTGTGTTCCTCCTCACTTTCAGCTGTTTCCTTCGATACCGATACCTATGTTCATTCACATTCTTCATTTCTCCCCTGTGGCTGATTCTTTAATCTTCAATTATTTGGAGAGTTTCCATTCAGAAAACAAAGCAAGCATTTTTATCTTTTATTTTTGTTCTCTCTTACTCGTTTTCCCTCTCCTTTTCAAATATCCTAAGCATGTCTAACACTTTCTCAGGCCCCTCTCCCTTTCACTGCATGACTCATAGGAATGTGGTGTAGCCCTCAGACAAATAGCTCTTTCCAAGGTCCTACTTGCCATCTCTGTGCCAAGTTCTAGGGATCTGCTCCATCTTCATATCACTTCTTGGTCCTTTCTATAGCACGCAGTCTGGTCACTCCCCTGTGCTTGAAATATCAATACCTCTTCCATCATTTTATTCTGGATGCTTCTCTGCAACATTACTATTTCTTCTCACTGTCCCTCCTTGGATCCAATTTTCCACCACCTAGGGAGGCAGTCCCCCAGAGTCTGTTCTCTCTTCTTCATGTTCCTCCTCCTTGATCTGTTTCATCACTGTGTGAATGCTGAACTCACAGATCTTTCTCTATGCTGTAACCTTTCCACCAAGTTTCAGACTTCACCTTTATAATGCTTACTAGACATCTCCATATCAATGGGCCACTCGAACATGTCTCAAAAGGAATGAATGGTCTTCATGCTTTGCTTTACTTCTGCAAAGAACCCTTAAATTGTCCATTTTTGTAGAATTGCCAAAGATGATCATAACCCAGAGTGCCCATTGTAACCCAAGAAATTCTTTCTAGATTCACATACATCATTGTCCCATTCAAAAATCATTGATAAAGATCCTTCCACAGAGAAAAAAGAAATTTAAAATCTTTACTAATATAGTGGTCAGACCCTCTGTGATTTGGTCCAAACATCTTATTAGCTTCATTCATTCAGTCAGTCAGTCAGTCAGTTAGTCAACAAGTATTTACTGAGTACTTACTATGAGCCAGGGACTATTCTAGGCATTGCTGAATAAAATAAATAAAACTTGATTACTATTATCATCAATACAATTATTAATATCCCTGCCCTTAGGAAGCTCCTGCTTCTGTATGGGTTTATCCCCCACACTATGCTACGTTCCATTTAAAGTATATTATTCCCTTTTTCTGATCCATTCAATTTTGTTTTTCACTTTTTTAAAAATATTTTTTAATGCATGGAATTTCTTTTTTTAATTTCCTTCTTACTTGACAAATATTGCCTTTCAGAATATCAACCATACATAAAACCATACATAAAACCTCAGAAAAAGGGGTTTATCAAAATCCATCATGCACCCTCTCCCTCTCAGCCTCATCCCATCCCTCGTTCCCCAGATGTACCATGGGTTTCAGAAACACCAAACTCTTGTAGCTGCTGGAATGGATGCCCTCCCAAGGCTCTGTACCTTTATTGTTGGGTTGATCTCAGTCTGGGGAACCACTTCTCCCTCCTTTCTTTTCCTGGCTAACTCCAGGAAGACAATTAAACAGAAGAATTAGAGTCTGGATTGGAATCCTGGATCTACCCTTTCTTTACCTCTAGCATGACCCACACAGGTTGTTTAATGTCTGAAAGTCACAGTTTCATCACCCATACAATGTGGCTCACAACAGTAGCTACCTCATACAGGTGTTGCCATGATTAAATGAAATAATACATAGGAAGCAAATGGAACACCACTTGACACAGGCAAGACGTCAATACTTATTGACTGTTGCTATTGTGGTCCTAGTCTGGTGGTAGAGATAAACCAGGAGCTAGAACACAAATAAGAAGAGCAGTTCATGTAACTCTGACAGGTCCGTGAAGATGGGAGAAGTCACCCCCTCTTGTGTGTATTCAGTTTACCTCTACCGCAGACTGCGACAACATATTTTCATTGCGTATTTATATGCCTCTCCACCATGGAGAGTCAGAGAGGGTAGGTGGCATGTCTTATTTGTATTCGTATTCACGACACATCGCACAGGCACTGGCTTGCAAAAGTTCAGTCAAGTTGAGTGAAATAAAAGAATGCACCAGATTTAACTGCTGAGTCGGCTTCTTCTCAAGGAGGCATTTCTGGCTCTCCTCCACCTGATTTATTCTCCACAGCGTGTGATACTTCAACATTTCAAAGTCAGAGTTACCTGGACAATAAATATCCCACTATCCCCTAGACTGCAAGCGCCCTGAGAGAAGCCACACCCCCTGCAGGCCATCTTTCAGGGTCCCTTGCTGAGAGAATGCACGGACATGGTTGAAATCACACCTCGAAAGGGAGTAGCTAGGAATCCAGCAACTGCCCAGAGGACAGCTCTGGCTTGGGCCTTGAGTGGATGGCCTGGCATCGCTAGGAATCCAGCAACTGCCCAGAGGAAAGCTCTGGCTTGGGCCTTGAGTGGATGGCCTGGCATCGCTCTCCCTTCCTGTCTTCCTCCAGATCCCCGTGCTTGCACAGTTTACAGACGCTACTCTCTGTGTGGCAATGCTTTGGAATCTGGCTGCTAAAATCTAATGAAGGGGAAGTGGAGGGGCCAGGAAGTCATTTGAAATGACTGTCCTGAGATCCCGTTCCATCATGTGGAGACACTTAGTGACACATCAGGAAACTTTTTTCCAGCAGCAGGTTTTTTGTTTTTTTTTCCTTCCACTTGTGGACATGTTGAAAGATCACACATACATTTTCAATGAAGTCACTGACGATCACGGGAAGCCAGCAGCAACAGCTGGTGGGTCTGAGTTACCCTGAGGCAGTTTAATCTCCTGGCCTCACATTGGGGAAACAGTTTGGGAAAGGTAAAGCCTCATGTATAAAATACATGTATATATATATAAATACACATATCTATGTATTTTTTTAAGAAAGAGAACGAGAGCAACAAGGAGAAACTATATGGCTTAAGGCAGTTGCTGCCATTACCCAAAGCTAAGAAAGAAGGCAGGAGGGACCTCACACCTTAGATGACAGTGAAACTTGTTATCAGCAGCCAGGGTGGCCATGACCAGTGCTCCTGAGAGAATATTACTTCCTTGGGGCAATGAGAAACTAGAAGATTTCCAACTCTGAGCAGACAATGCAGGGAGTCTGGGACTGGGGCGCTTGCTGATTTGGAATGCCTGGACCAGCATCACTCATGAGAGATGAGTCAGAGGAAAGGGAAAACCAACAGGCCAGGGAACCCCAAAAACAGTCATCCGAGCCTGGAGGGGAGCAGGCAGGGTGCTGTACGGCTGTGAGCTTGTCCGCAGGGATTCTGGGAAAGGTGGCACTCCAACGAGGTCAGCAGGTCTCACTGCTATTGGCCCCACAGGCACAGGATCACATAGCAGAACTTCTTCCCAAAGGTGAAGCAAAAGAAAGGAGGATTGTGGAGGTCCCTAATGCTCACATACTTCCTGCTACATGGCAAGGTCTACACGTTGGGCTAGGATTTCATGATCATGTTTTTGTATATCAGTTAATTAAAAGAAACTACCCATCAAAGCGAAGGCTTAGTTCTCCCTGAAAATGGGGCCTGTGTTAATCAAAAGGAATAGTGGACCAGGAGAAGTGACCAGTCTTTGGATTACAATTGAAATAGAAACTCTCCTGTGGTAACATCCTGATTGCCACATTCACAAAGATAAAGAAGGAATCGTCGCTGACCTTGAAAAAGTCAGCAGTAACAAGGTAAGAAGAGCCCCTAAACAGGCCATCATGACACAGTGGCATGTGGGCTGCTTAGCAGGCTCGCTGACCCTGCAGTGAGCAATGTGGGTCTGAAGGTGGTGGGTAGAGAAGGACAGGAAGGAGGGAACTGGTACAAAGCGGTCTGTCTGCCACATTTGTTTGCATTTGTCCTTGTGTGTTCGTTCCTCCATTGCTCCTTATACACATGAGTTGAACCTTTGCTCCCTTTATGTACTTTTCTCAACGTTTTCTCATTTTTCCTCTATTTAATATAAACCTGTTTTACTTACCCTTAACATGTGCTTGCTGCCCATTTAACTCTGTGCCTGTCTCCGTACTGGCATGAGGAATGCCCTCCCCAAAGTTCTCAGTATTTTAATCTGCCTGTCATTCAAATTCCATTTCCTTCCTTCCCCCCTTCCTTCCTTCCTTCCCCCCTTCCTTCCTTCCTTCCTTCCTTCCTTCTTTCCTTCCTTCCTTCCTTTCTTTTTCTTTCTTTTCTTTCCTTTCTTCCTTTCTTCCTTTTCTTTCTCTCTCTCTCTTTCCTTTTTGAGAGAGACAGACATGGGGCTCGATCTCACAACCCTGAGATCATGACCTGAGCTGAAATCAAGAGTCAGATGCTTAACCAACTGAGCCATCCAGACTCCAAGACTCTTTATCTTTTTTTAAATTTATTTTATTTAAATTCAATTAGCCAACATATAGTACATACTTAGTTACAGATGTCACGTTCAATAATTTATCAGTTGCATATAAGACTCCTTATCTTTAAACTTACCTTTGAACAAATGGGGCAATATTTTTGCTTCCACTAAATTCTCATTAACAACAGGAAGAGAAGAAATTTGGTTGTTACAGATACTAGTATAAAAGAGGGTTCGTATTTTTTTCCATAAACATTTTCAGGAAAGCGGCCTATCTAGGCCTTTGAAACAACTTGGCTTGTCATTGTTACTGCCTCAATGGGTACTCAAATAATTTCCACACGAAGTATACAATAGGGGAGTTGTATTTTGAATGACACTATGTTTTTGACTTCTGAATGTTAGAGAATATTTTGGTTACTTTTATCTCCCGTATCTTCCTTTTAGAAACTCACCCCTCTCATCACTTCCTATTCTTTTTTAGTTGGTCAATTTTAGTTGGTCAATTTGGACCATGATCTAAACTGCTCAATCAGAATAGCCCATTCTTCTGGCCACAGTGATTGGTTTAGACATGAGGACAAAACACAGGCCCCAGACTAATCAAAGCTTTCCTAGGATGTTTCCCAGAAGCCCCTGGGCAAAACTGACCATCTAGATGA
The DNA here is from genome assembly GCA_002007465.1 of Ailurus styani. Classification (NCBI taxonomy): domain Eukaryota; kingdom Metazoa; phylum Chordata; class Mammalia; order Carnivora; family Ailuridae; genus Ailurus; species Ailurus styani. The sequence continues at coordinate 246,705 of LNAC01000112.1, read as the reverse complement.
TCTGAAATGGCTAATGGGAAGAACTATAGATGGTAATCTTAGACACTGTGTGAAAAAGGCAAAAATGAGACTAAAGCTAACGCAGAAAACAGAGGTGGGTTGGGGAGAAAGAACAAGAGAGAGAATGATTTTTCCCTCTTGAATTCACCAATGTCCAAAACAAGAATGGCCATTCTCTAACTTTCCAGTCATGGAAATCTATTCACTCTGAGTTTTTGTTGCTTGACTTAGCTTCCATAGAGTTTGTGTCTCCTGCAACCAAAAGTAATTTTTACATCCAGATGTATAGACATATATCACCTGATATATCGATTATAATGATCTCAAATGAAACAGATCTAGTGAAGTAAAATGGAAAGACAATAGATTATACAGAAAAAAAATATGGTCAGGGCATCGCATGATGATAAAAGGCTCAATCCATCAGGAAGACAAAACCATCCTAAATATACACACAACAAACAGGAGAGCCTCAAAATAGATAAAACAAAACAAAACAAAACAAGAGCTGAAAGGAGAAACAGACAAATACACATTATGGATGAAGACTTTAACAGCCCACTCATGACAAATAACAGAACTACTAGCCAAAAACTCAGCAAGAGTAGAGAATTAACAACACAATCAACCAGCAGGATCTCACTGATATAAACAAAAGAAGCCACCCAAGAGTAGCAGAGTACACATATTTTCCAAACACCACTGGAGCATTCACCAAGATGGCTGCACCCTGGGCCGTAAAACAAGCCTTAACAAATTTAAAAGAACTGAAACCATACAGAGTATGTTCTCTGACCATGATGGAATCAAACTTGGGCTTGATAACAGAAACACCACAGGAAAATCTCGAAATGCTTAGAAATTAAATGACACACTTCAAAATAACCCATGGATCAAAGAGGACGTCTCCAAGGAAATTAAAAAAAAAGAACTGAATAAAAATGCAATAGATCAAAATATGTGGGGTTCATCTTAAACTGTGCCAAAAGGGTACTTGACAGCACTTAAGACAGTAGAAAAGAGAATAGGTCTCAAGTTAATAATCTAAATTCTTACCTCAAAAAATATAATTCTTTCTAGATAGTAGAAAAGGGAGAGCAAAATAAAAACAAAGGAAGCAGCAGTAGGGAAAAAATAATAAAGATAGGACAGATATAAATGCGCTTGCAATTGAGAAAATATTAGAGAAAATAAATGAAGCAAAAAGCTGGTTTCTTCAATAAAGTCGATAAAACTCTCACAGGTCTGACAAAGTTACCAGATGGAAAGACACAAATCACCAATATCAAGCATAAAATGGGGGATAATACTGTAGATCCTGCAGCCACTAAAAGGATAATAAGGAAGTAATACAAATAACTTTCTGCTTATAAATTTGACAACATTGGAGAAATGGACCAATTCCTCAAAAACTGCAACCTACTGTCACTCAACCAAGATGGAATAGGCTCCTAAACAGTCCTAGAACCAGTAAAGAAGTTTAATTTGTCATTACAGCTCCTCAAAAAGAAGTCTCCGGGAACAGAAGGTTTCGCTGAAGAAATTTACCAAATATTGAAAGAAGAATTAATACCAATTGTCCACAAGCCCTTCCAGAAAATAGAATAGGAAAGAACCCGTCTGAACCCATTTTATTAGATATCAGTCTGATACTAAATCATAAAAAAAAAGCTGTACCAAGAAAGGAAGGAAGGAAGGAAGGAAGAGAGAGAGAGAGAGAGAGAGAGAGAGAGAGAGAGAAAGGAAGGAAGGAAGGAAGGAAGGAAGAAAGAAAGAAAGAAAGAAAGAAAGAAAGAAAGAAAGAAAGAAAGAAAGAAAGAAAGAAAAGCTACACACCGATATCTCTCATGAACTTAGATGTAAAAATCCTCATCAAAATAGTCACAAATTGAATCCAGCAACATATAAAAAGAATTACATGCCATGACCAAGTGCAATGTATTCCAGGCATTAAGACCTGGTTTGATATTCAAAACTCAATCAATGTAATCCACCATATCAACAAGCTAAAGAGAAAAAAGCATATGATCATATCAACTGAAAAAGCATTTTGACAAAATGCAACACCCATTCATGATAGCAAATTAGGAACAGAGGGAAATCACTTGCATTTGATAAAGAGAATGAACCAGAAATCTGCAGCTGACATCACACTTGAAGGTGGAAGACTGAATGCTTTCCCACTAAGATCAGAAACAAGGCAAAGATACATATTCGCGGGCGCCTGGGTGGCTCAGTGGGTTAAAGCCTCTGCCTTCCGCTCAGGTCATGATCTCAGGGTCCTGGGATCGAGGCCCGCATCGGGGTCTCTGCTCAGCAGGGAGCCTGCTTCCTCCTCTCTCTCTCTGCCTGCCTCTCTGCCTACTTGTGATATCTCTCTCTCTCTCCGTGTCAAATAAATAAATAAAATTTAAAAAAAAAGGTACTTATTCGCACCATTCTGATGCGGCACAGCCCTGGATTTCAAGCCAGCCCTCACCCAGTGTGACTGTCTAACTCAGGTTCTGTGCCGGCAGTAGGTTTGGGGAAGCAGCAACCGTCTCTGGAAGGAGATACACATGCATATGGAAAATGACAAGAGAGTAGAGCATCTGAGTTGCTGGGAGTGTAGAGGTACGAAGGGGTGGTAGGTTGGAGTGAATACCAGCAAACTGGAGAAGCCTTGAGAATCATTTCTCTCCTCCATTAGCTAAGCAATAGGAAACGTGAAGCCAGTGTCCCAAGTGGACGTCCCCACCCCCATTTTCCCCACCACATGGCTCTTTGAGTCACTGCAGCAAAGCTACCTTCCGTGCAGCAGGGCAGAACCCATGGCTCTTTACACCTAGAGTGATTTTAATTTTATCAGACCTGCTGGGGCTTGTTTTGAGTCTGTGGAAAGATAGGAAGCTCTCTAACAGGAAGTTAGGATAAACTTACACTGACAAATCTGTCATTTTGCTCATGACTTTAGGGCAGAGGAATGTTCTGCTATAAAACTGCATTGCTACAATCAAATGTAAAATATACATGCGTCTATGTATTAACACCCAGTGCTCCATGCAATGTGTAGACACATATATTTTTAACATACACAAACAATGAATTATTGAACACGACATGAAAAACTAATGATGTACTGTATGGTGACTAACATAATAAAAAATAAAATAAACAAATTAATTGATTAAAAAAATAAAATATATGTGTGTCTCTCTGCCTCTCTACCTATCATACACGTGTGCACACGTGCACACACACACACACGCACACACATGTTTAAGACAATTTGGCTGCTTGGAGGTGGTTCTGACTCTTAAAATTTGAGTGTTATCCTCATGCTTTCCTAAAAAAACCCTTTCCTCATATAAGGAAATGGTTACCTTCCTCTTGGTCTTCAGGATGCCCTTTTAAGTTTTTAAGCTCAAACCTCCATTAACTAGATCCCAATGCCTCCAGTTTTTCAGAATCTCTAACCCTCCCTCTGTCTCCTTACATATTCCATAATCACCAAGTCCTGGCATCTTTGTTTCTGAAATGGTTCTTAAGTGCATGATCTGTTCCCCCTTCGGATACTAATGACCCCAGTTCTTTTTTTTTTTTTTTTAAGATTTTATTTATTTGACACAGAAAGAGAGAGTGATTACAAGTAGGCAGAGAGGCAGGCAGAGAGAGACGAGGAAGCAGGCTCCCTGCTGAGAAGGCAGCCCGATGTGGGGCTCGATCCCAGGACCCTGAGATCATGACCTGATTCGAAGGCAGAGGCTTTAACCCACTGAGCCACCCAGGCGCCCCACGACCCCTGTTCTGATCCTCACCATCTCTTACCTGGACTAATGCTCCAGTTTCCTGAACCATCTTCTTGACTCTGTCTCTATGTGTAAACCTTTCTCCACCTTGGTGCCAACGTGGTCGTTCACATCTTCTTTCATGAAGCTCCTTGAAAGTTCTCCAAGTACGATGTACATACTAATTCTTCTTTCTGAAATGTCCTTCCCTGACTTGTCTGTCTGGAGACTTTCTCTTATCCCTCACAGTTCTGCTAAAGCAGCTTCTGTAATGTACCTTTAAGTCACCAACATGGGTATCCCCTCCTTGTGTCCTTTCCAACTACCCAGTACCTTTGCCCAACAAGCATTTTTGCAATGATGAATCTGAGATGAACAGAATAAGACAAAACTCCTGCCATCAAATGATTTCTAGTCCCATGAATATTTTGTGTGTTGTCTCCTTGAAAACAGTGCCCACATCTTAAACATCTCTGTGTCTCCAAAGCCTCTGTGCCATAAACCTAGTGGAGACAGAGAAGGATTCTGTCAGAATTAAGGTTGATAATAATGGCTGAAGCATAAAGATGTCCTGGAAAATCTTTTACCCCCTCAGTTAACCTGTCTGGGATTTCACTTCCCTTTGAGTCACATGTAGGATTTGAACTGTACAACACCCACATTTCCTTTAAAGCTCAAAGATTCTACTAGAGAGCCAGGGAATTCACAGTATCACAGTTCCTTTCCTCCAAATTCCCCCTAGAAGATGGCCCATATCCTCCCCACATCCCACGCCAATTCCTCAGACACTAAACACAAAAGTAGCAACCATGAAAAGGCATGTGGTTCCATTTTCCTGATACTTTTCATCAGGTCTCTCCTGCTATCGCATCCCTTTGGTGATGGTGGCCTCTCAGCTGCTTGTAGACTGTTCTTTAGCCACATAAGTAAAATAGAAAAAAAAAGGGGGGGGATTTCATGTTTGGGTTTTATTCTACTGACACCTTCCCTAAGTGTTGCTGGGAAATGGAGGTGACAAGAAAGGGCATGTTTCCACACCAACATGGCATACATCCTACATCCGTAGGCTTGCAGAAGAGCATCTGATAGTCATCCACACATGAAACAGTAGATCTGGAACACCTCAAGCTAAACATAGTAAGCTGGAAATGGGCTGTCATTGTGGGCAGTTAAATCAAATGGTTCCCATTAAGCCTGTTGAAGTTGGGTCAGTGCTCTTGGGTACTCCCCACTCTACGGATATCAGATTTCACAGAAATGTATGTGGAAGTACATAGTGTTCTTTGAGTTTTCAGATCAGATCAAAGTATCTTGTCCTCACAAGATTTCAGCATAATAGAGAATCCTTTCTAGATTTTATCCAACATCCAACTCTTGACTTGGAATAAACAAACTCTATCTGACTAAGCTCCTTCATTGCTCCTATTTTATATCATTGCTGAATTGATTTAATTGTTGTTTTGAGTCACAGCAATGTCATGCGCAATGATCATTTTCCATTCTGTTGCCTTTCTGGAAAAGTGGGCAACATGCTCCTAGAGTGTGGTCTCCCCCGTGAGGCTTCCTCTTGCCCAAAACACACACCCCAAATCCCTCCACACCTTGCTGGAACTGACTCATGTTTCCAACCTGAAATTTGATTACACTTCCATTGACCCAGAGCATTCCCCAAAGTGGGACAAGTGGCATTCTTTCCTGCTCCCATAGTGTCCTTGAAAACCAAGCTTTGAAAGAGAAGCTATAATAATGCAAATGTAAAATTATCTCTCACTTGGTGGTGAGCAGAACAAACAGAATGCACTCATTTTGAGGTCTTCTTCCACAAGTCAGCCTAATATAAGAAAAAAATAAAATATTCACAAACTGTCAAAGATTGAAGAGCTTGACATTTTTATTTCCTAGAGCAATTCTCAAACATACTCAACTGAGTCAGAAACATCTAACAAGATGGTCGAACATGCTGCAAGTGTAATTGCTCTACAAAGGGGTAATTCACCCCACTTGGAAGTGTCGCATTAGGGAAAAGCCTTAAATCATACTGCTGTCTCTCACCCACCCCACCCCACCCCCCAAATCTCCCATGCACTTGGCACATGAACCTTGGCAGGCAGTTCTTTAGTCCAAAACCACAGGAGCGAATGATTCTGCTCCTGGTCTCTGGGGTGGGCCTTGCAGAGATTCCTGTCACTACGGAAGGCCACCCTGTCTGTCCTCACCTTCCAGAACCCCTCTCTTCAATCTTCAATTGACAGGTGTGTTTGCCTCCTTCCCTCTCCCTGGTGCCATTCCCAGGGCCTGCTACACATATTTGTGTTATCAAAGCAATATTCCCAGCAGGAGTTCCCAGAGGGGCCACACACCCAGGAGGAAGGAGATAAATGTCTGAAAACTCAATTTTAATTTCGTTTGGATTGGAGAAGCCTGTTTTGATTAACAAGTAATGATGTGACAGCATATCGCTTACAATTTAATGGAAAGCTGTTTTTTTTTTCCTACTTAAGAAAGTGAAAGGGGGAGTCAGATAACTCCAAGACACCTCCCGCCCAACCCCCGCCCCAAGCAAAATTTGATTCAGGTGTCATTTGAATGCCCAGATTCAAAACTGACAAAAACCAACTTTCAAAGAGCTCTGGCGCCCCCTGCTGGCAACTAGTGCAGAGATCGGTGACAGAAAAAGGATCCCTAGTCACTGAATGTTCCAGTTCTCTAGTCTTCTATTAATAGGAATTGTATTTTAGTTTGAAGAGCACCCTCCTATGTTAAGAAACCCCTTCTTCGGATACAATGTATTTTCTATGTTCTTGAGCTACGTATTGACCCTCCCCAAGTCAATTTTCCGTTTCTAAAACAAGATAATAAAAATCAAATGGCCTTGAAAGCATTGAAAAAGTACCATTCTTCAAAAAGTATTTACCTGGTCGTTGTTAGCTTTGGCATCCTCAGGGTTGCTTTGATAATTGCATCATTAAGTCTGACGGGTTCCCCTCCCTAATCATTGTTCTGTGAGTGTGGCTAGTGAGGAGGTGGATAGCAGGTGATAGTTGTTTGCTTAAAGTTGTATAAAAAACTGTGGTCCTTCACACATACAATCTGTGCCCGTATTTACAGCAAATTACAATCCATATCACTTTAGGACTGACTAAAGTACAGATGTGATATTTACCAGTTCTCCTTACTAATTTCCTGGGACACCACCTTCTCCCCGTGGAACGCAATGACCGAACGCCCTCTCTTCTCTGTCTTTGCCTAATTTGGCATCATCACGACCAAGTTCACATCAGCTCGGCCACTTCCTTATCTCAGAGTTAACATGCTAATTACAGGAAGTTCTTGGAGTCTCTTTATGTAATTGTGCCTTTGTGCTTTACTTTGTATTAATTTGACAAAGCAAAATCTGACTGAATTCAGAAACTTTAAAAAGCATGGCACTCTTCCAGTGGGAACTTGCTCTGATAAATACCTTCTGCCTGTGGAAGCCACTATAAATATGTTGGACTTGGTAAAAAGCATTTTAGAGACCTTCCCGGCTTTAGGCAGGAAAAGTGCAATATTATACCGATATTTATTAAATATCAGCTGTATGTAGACATGGTATATTGTTCTTAATATAGGATACACAAGGAGCAGGAGAGACTAGTTACGACCCCACGAAGCCTATAGTCTAGTAGGAAGGATGGTTACTGATCAAGTATCATTTGATAATTTCTTCTTTGCTACCATAAATCATTCTGCTGATCACAAAGGCTGTATTTAAAAGCTGGCTATAAGCCATTTCTTGGGATTTTGCTTTGAAATTATTTTGACTATGCCCACACATATTTTTAAATTATTTGAGTACACACACAAAAGCAAGTTGCAAACTACAGAGGGCTGTCCCAAATAGTCATATAATGTGTTCCAGATACTATATTAGTGCCCCAGTTACTCTGACTCCCAGCTCATAATCTTTTAAACATGTTGATAGCCTGTAAGCTTGAGAGTTCAAAACATTTGCCAGAAGATTGCTGTGAGCATCCCCATACTTCACTCCCTGCATTTCTGAATCAGTAGGTGTGAAGTCATGTCCAAGAATCTGATGTACCTGGCCCACAGACAACCCTTCCAAAAATATTGTGCTCCTGGGGTGCCTGGGAGGCACAATAAGTTAAGTGTCTGACACTTGATTTAGGTTCAAGTCGTGATCTCAGGGTCGTGAGATCAAGCCCCATGTCGGGCTCTGTGCTTGGAGGAGAGCCTGCTTGAGATTCTCTCCCTTTCTCCCTCTGCCCCTCCCCCTGCTTGTGCGTGTTCTCTCTCTAAAATAAATAAATGAATCTTTAAAAAAAATTGTGCTCCTTCATGCAGATTTCCTTTCCATCAATTCAGTAATTCTTTTTAAGCTATTATTTGGGGCGGTGCCCAGGTTTATGGGATATCTTCTGTATGCTAGGCACTCTGCATGACGTTTTCCCATGGTGGTTCAGAATTGTGGTTAAGACCAAAGAAAGCAGACTGTGTGGGTTCAAATCCCAGCTCACTTAACCTCTCTGTAGCCGTCACCTCATCAGTAAAAGGACAATAATACTAATAACTCCGTCACACAGGAATTGTGATGGTAAGTAGGTGATACATGTAAAGTGTGCAGCTGAGCACCTGGGATATGAAAGCAGATGTTCCCAGTACACATAGAAATTGAAGATAAAAACGCCACGTGGTTTGACCAAGTACACACAGCCAGTAAGTTGTATTTCCGAGATCAGATTCCACCTAAACCTGAAGCCTGTTTTGAAACATATATAATCTTCACTCTCTCAATCCTCAATAACCCTTTGGACAAAGCAAGGCATTACTCTTGAGAGTAATGATGGAATATGGTGTGGGGTGTGCCCGAGCAGGTGGCAGAGAACGAGAAGCCCCATATGAGTTTGCAAGAAACACCTCCATGTAGACTTGAAAGATCTGCCCACTGCCTGACGAATGAAAAGATGTCTAAGAGTTTAGATTAGCTAGAAACCCAGGTTTTCAGATACCCTGGGTTCAATGAGAGCAAAAGAGGCAGTTTTAGCTTCTAATAAGCTAATTTTCCCGTGGACCCTGCCAGGTTTTAAGTGCTGAAAAGTGGAGCCAGTCCATTCTGTAACGTGTTCTCACACTTGAGTGCAGTCAACCTCATCTGGTCCAGAAGTTCTTTAGACGTTATGTGAAAATCCCCCTTGTTGCAGATTAAAATAATGTCATCCCATCATCGGAAATGAGACTCTCAAGTAAATTACATTACTGGTTAAAAAATATGCGTACATTTCTCAACAGTGGTAAAGTGGTAAACATTCCATCAAGTGCGTACTAAAATCCAGAGTAATTACTTTTATTTCTGTCTCTGTGCCTCACCAATTGAGAAGTGCGGAACTGGATAGATAATGGTTTGGTTTGGGTGTAGTAATATCTTCTTACATTTCTGCATCACTCAGCAGACATGCACAAAAATAATGTTTCTCATGTTGATGGTTTTGTACTTAAAAAATAAAGCTGCAAATTCCATGCCCTAAAGATGGGGCATTGAGATCAGGTAGTTAAACATGATAAACCCTGACATTCAAATCTGTCCGATGGGGGCGTGTTCAAGATACTTTTTACATTTGCATATTTGAACTTGTTCCTCCAAACAAAAAAGTTCTAGGGAAGAGTAGATAGCATATCTCCCAAGAGCAGCTTCTTTCAAAAGAAAGGGCAAATACGCATTGTGCATTTCCATTCATATCCAGATTACCATCCCCTCTAAAGCATTCTACTGTTTTCTCATTTGCTCATTCTTTTCTAGATTACTTAATTCTTTCCCATAATCTTTATTGTTTCCAGATCCCACACTCATGATTTGTTTAACGGTTAGCAATTATAATGGCTGTGACTAAATGTAACCAGTAATTGAGTGAAAGTTTGATACCCAAAGTGTAACCCAAAAGTAATCTAGCTTTACAGACAACAGTGCAAGAAGTAGGATACTTGGAACAACAAAGTTGAGGAAACAAAGGACTTTCTGTTTGGGGTTTCTTTTCTTTTTTTATAAGGTTAAAGAGGATTTCAGCTCTTAAGTCAGGGAGGAGGACAGGAGAAGAGGTCTTACCCTATTGATTAGAAGGAATTCCCTTAGATTTAGTTGGCAAGAATGGAATGTGTTCTCTGGGCAACATGATACAGAGAAGGGATTTCTGAAAACAGAAGAAATTTCATAGATTTGTCTGCCAAATTCAACATCAGTATACTCCCATGGAGTTAATGAGAGAGCTCAAGAGACAACTACAGATGCTTGGATTTGGGAGGGACTTCCACACAGTATTTGGGGTAAAAGAGTATTATTTCAATACAAATGCTGAGAAAAGTTAATTTAAAAGATAATTTAAATAGTGTCCTAGGATAAAATCAATAGACAATAGCTAAGAAAAGATATTAAGGGCTTTATAGAAAGATACGAATACAAAAGTAATCATTACCACACACACACACACACAAATCTCCCAAATTAACAAAAGCTTTACAAAAAAAGAGAACAAATGAAATAGATAAAATATTAAAGGACTCTTTTATATATATAATTAGACATAATTACATGTCATACATATTCCAAATAACTAAAATTATAATTTTGTAATAAATGTTTTATATGTAACATATACAAATATATAACATTTGTTACATATATAATGTTACATATTTAAATATATATAGATACATACACCAGATGTAATATATGCATGTATATATGTCAGAACAAAGACCAACCAAATCATATCATTGTAGCAGTAAATATAAATGGATTTACTTCTCCTATTAAAAAGAAAATGTTTTCAGAATGGTTAAGAAAGCAAAATAAAATATCATGCTTTATATAAGAGACGTACCACAAAGAGATTGGGAAAGATTAAAAATAAAAGGCTAGTTTATTCAGACAATGCAATATTTTTCAGTGCTAAAAGGAGATTAGCTGTCAAGCCTTGAGAAGATACGGAAGAACTTAAATGCATACTACTAAGTGAAAGAAACCAGTCTGAAAAACCTGCATATTGTGTGATTCCAACTCTAGGATATTCTGGAAAAGGAAAACGATGGTAAATGAATCAGTGGTGGCCAGGAGATGTGGGGAGGGAGGGGTGAATCAGCAGAGCACGGACCATTTTTAGGGCAGTGAAACTATTCCTTAGATAGAACAATGATAGATAGTTATCATCAGATATTTGTCAAACCCACAGAATGTACAACACCAAAAGTGAACCCTAATGTAAACTATGCATTTGGGTTCTAAGGTTGCATTAAGTTCACTGATTATAACAAATGTGGTGTGGGATACTGATAATGGGGGAGGCTGTGTGTGTGCGGAGGTAGGGGGTGTATGGGGGAATCTCTACACTCGCCTCTCAATTTTGCTGTGGATCTAAAACTATTCTAAAAATTAGTCTCCCAAAAAACTCAGATAGGTAGATAGATAGGTAGACAGATAAATGGATAAACAGGTAGATAGATAGGTAGACAGATAAATGGATAAACAGATAGTAAAATGCCAACCCTAAATTAAAACAGGGGTCACAACCTTTATGATCCCCAAGATTGAATTTGGATTTCAATATATTAAACATTACTTTATAATGCTAAAGAGCACAATGAACAATAAAGCAATTACAGGTATTAATCTTTGTTTGCCTAATAATAGGGCAACAGTTTTCATAAATCAGAAGGAAGAGAAAACAGAGAGACTACTAACTGGAGACCTGGGTACTGTATCTCAATCCCAGAGACACGACACAGATCAGAAACCAGCAAGCAGCTTTCAGCCTTACACCAGCCGCCTCTGAGGCTGAGTGTCCCAAAGCAGAGCTCTGGGTCTCCCTTGGGACATCTGCCACGTGCGGGACGCAGTTCCAGGTGGGGTAGGACTCACTCCTGAGGACGGGCTCTTGCCTCAGGCACGTGTCCCCCACACCTTTCACCGCCTGCTGCGGAAATCCTACATAGCGGCACTGGCAGGGGCCCACCTGACAAGCACACAACGCAGCCGCAAACCCCGAGGAGTGAAAGCCTCTGAGGATAACCCTCAACACTGGAGATAGTGATGCATCACTCAGCCAGCATGGACAAGGGTGAGAGGCCACACTTACAAACACTCGGCGAGGCCGGGCGAGCATCAGTGTGGCCAAGTGGCACCCTCAGTAACATACTTACAGGGGCTGTTCCTTACCCTCTCCAGTCCTTCACTCCTGCTCGCAGGGAGGACCTTGTACAGAGGCAAGCTGCATGTGCAGTCCTTGTCTTAGGGTCTCCTCTGGGAGATCCAAGGAAAACTATATAATCGACAAAGTGGAACATACACACACACACACACACGCACGCACAGTCTATCCATCCAGTAGTATATGAGTATATGTATCTAAAGAAAATATAAAGGTGTGTGTGTGTACATACACACACACACACACACACACACATATAAAGTGGACATATATGCAGTCTAGTTTAGAATGTATAACATACATGTAATATATTCTACTTTTGAACTATGATTTGTTAGAGCTTCTACTTTCTTCACAAGTACACAAGAAGTATTGGCAAAAATGAAAGAGATCTTAGGTTCCAAAGAAAACCCCTATAAATCCTAAAGAACTGAGAATAGCAACAAGAGAATTCTCTGACAATAGTGTGATAAAACTACAAATTAGTAACAACTACAAAAAATGGGTCTTCCTCCTATAATTTTTTTAAAAAATATGCTATTAAACAATTTTTAGTACAAAGGAGGAGATAAAATTTCAAAATTTTGCAGAAGTAATGCTAATGACCACAGCATATCCATCTCTATGCGATTCGGTTAAAGTGGTTATCAGAGAAAATGTTATACTATTAAATAACTGTATCGATAAAAAGCAAAAAAATATAAATAATATATAATGCTCAACTCTAAAAGTTAGAAAGATTAAAAAGCCATCAAAAGAAGGACATGAAAGGAAAGAGAGTCTAAAAACAGTAATACTCATAGGAATAGATAAAATAGCTTAAAAAGTTCCTGTTGTTCCATAAAAAAAAAACAAACAAAAAAACAGGTCCAGATAGTTTCAGCAAGGAAATTATTTCAAATCTTTGAAGTTCAGATAATCTGATGCTACTTAAAAGAAAAAAACAAACAAAAATTCCTAATCAGTTTAATGAAGTAAAATATTGATCCATAAATATGATAAACATTGTATAATAAAAGAAATCTAGAAATGAATCTCAATTTCAAATGATTTGCAAATAGAACATGAGCAAATGTCCATCATGACCAAAGGTAAATTACTCCAATAATTCAAAGGTGATTTAATATTAATAAATCCATTACTTCAGATAAAAATATGGCCCAGCGGCCACCTTGACTCTAGCCTCAAGACCATTGGCAGAAGGCCCAGAGAAGCTGTGTCCAAATTCCCAACTCACAGAAACTGAGATTAGGTTGCTCAGTTTGCTGTAATTTTCACAAAACAATAAGAGATAACTAATGCAAATATACCATAAACTCTGAACAAGATAGGTAAACGTTATCAACATTGGGTAGGTTAGCCCATTGGCTTTTTAAACATAATTTAAGACCTGGATCATTAGAGGTTTGTCAGGTGCCTGGATAGACAGATATATAAATGGAACAGAATAGGAAATACAGAAACAGATCAATTACATATGACTTTCAGTACATCGGAAGGCGGCATCTCAAACTAGTCGTGTGCTGATAACTGGATGGCTCTGTTTTAAAAGTTAAAATTTGACTCATTACTTATAGTAGAAAAATGATAAACGCATAAAAGATTTAAGTATTAAAACAAAGCTATGTAAGAAGAAAGCATGAGTGCATTTTCATCAATGGATGAAAATGTCCTAAAGATGCCTCCAAATCCAGAAACAAAAAGGAAGAGTGTCAGTAAGTTCGATTAAATAAAAATTTGTTACATTTGTTTGCCAAAGTACAATTAGCCAAGTAAAACACTGGAGAAACATATCCACAAACTGGTAATTTCAGAAGTAAAAGATGAGAACCTTACTGTTGGTTTGCAGACTTGGGACCTCACAGGGTGAACCCTGAACCTGGTCCCAGTGCATGGATGGCAAGGAGAGAGGGAAGAAAGGAAGAAGAGGCAGGTCACCCCAGATTGGTAGGTGGCCAGTTTAACAGGCACCGAACTTACAGCAAGGATTGTCTTGGGTGCCACAAGATGGGTGGATCTCTGCATCTGCCCTGTTCATTTACATGAAGACTTTAACCGGGGTCAGTCACATGTACCATCCAAAGGGTTTCAACAACACTTCGCTCTCTCAAAGTTATGTCCTTGAACATGGATCCCACTGTGGAATGGGGGGCAGACTGTGTCTTCCAAGGAGAGGGGTAAGTGGTGAGGAGCAAAGACCAGCTATTCACATATACACAAAAATAAATTACTTTAAAATTCACGAAAAGATCCCTAGCCGTGCTCATAATGCTAGAAATAATAGTTAAAGCTATACCGATGGATAAAATAAGTTGCGGGAAAACAATTGCCAATGTTGCTTGTAGAAATAAATAGTTAAACTACTATGAAGGAGAATTTGGTAAAATCTAGAAAAATTACATGAGGAATTCATCTTTGTCCCAGCTCTCCCACTGCTAGGAATGTATTTCAAGGATACAGGGACAAAATTTCACAAAAGTCTGCAGTCTACTGTGTTATTCACCCCAACTACTCCACCTCCCTTGTATCTACAACCTTGTCATGGCCTCATCATGGGTGGAGCATTTCTCCATCTTTGACTTGGGACTTGACCATGAGGCTTGCTTTGAATGACACTATGTAAATGGAAGGGACAGTGTGCCAGACCCATAATTGGGCTTTAAGAGGTATAAACAATAAAGGATTACTTTTATATTCAACTGAGTTTTTGTGGTTATTTGCTTCATTTCATTTTGTAGAAAAGCTGATACAAAGGAGGCATTATTTGTAAAAGCAAATAATTGGAAATCACCCAAATGACTGGGTGATCAAGAGGGGGTTGATTGAATAAACTATGGGCAAACTACACGAAGAATTGTTATGCTTTATGCTTAAGTTTTTTTTTAACAGCAAGAGCAATTTCTATTTAACAAGATCAATTTGAAATAATTGTAAGCAACAATTTTTCTTGAGAATCTTCAGATATTATTTTAAAGTTTTTATTTAAATTCTGTTTAGTTAACATACAGTGTAATATTGGTTTCACATGTACAGTATAGTGATTCAACACTTTCATACATCCCCCAATGCTCATCACAAGCACACCGCTTAATCCCCATCACCTATTTAATCCATCCCCCCACCTTACCTCCCCTCTGGTAACCCACCATTTGTTCTCCATAGTTAAGAGTCTGTTTCTTGGTTTCTCTCTCTCTTCTCTCTCTCTCTCTCTCTCTCTCTCTCTCTCTCTCTCTCTTTCTCTCCTTTTTTTCACTCTGCTTATTTGTTTTTTTTCTTAAATTCCACATATGATTGAAATCATATGGTATTTGTCTTTCTCTGATTGACTTATTTTGCTTAGCATTATACTCTCTAGCTCCATCTATTTTGTTGCAAATGGCAAGATTTCATACTTCTTTAGGGCTAATATTCCATTATATACACACAACGCACATAGACACACACACACAGCCACACCACATCTTTATCCTTCATCAGTTGATGGACCCTTGGGCTATTTCCATAATTTAACTATTGTTAAATGTTAAATTAAACTATTGCGATAATGCTGCTACAAACATCAGGGTGCATATATCCTTTTGAATTAGCATTTTTGTATTCTTTTTTTTAAGATTTTATTTATTTTTATTTGAGAGAGAGAGTGAGCAAGAGAGAGAAGCTGAGCTGGGGGAGGGACAGAGAGAGAGGGAGAAGTGGACTTCCCACCGAGCAGAGAGCCCGACACGGGGCTCCATCCCAGGACCCTGGGACCACAACCTGAGCTGAAGGCAGAGGCTTAACTGGCTAGGGCACCCAGGCCCCCCTAGTTTTGTATTCTTTAGGGAGGAACCTAGCAGTGTAATTGCTGGATTATAGTGTAGTTCTATTTTTAACTTTGAGGAGACCCCATACTATTTTCCAGAATGGCTGTAGCAGTTTGCATTCCCACCAACACTGCTAGAGTGTTGCCCTTTCTCTACATCCTGGCCAATACCTGCTGTTTCTTGTGTTGTTGATTTTAGCCATCTGACAGGTGTGAGGTGGTACCTCATTGCAGTTTTAATTTGCATTTCCCTGATGATAAGTGATGTTGAGCATCTTTTCCTGTGTCTGTTGCCCATTTGTATGTCTTCTTTGGAGAAATGACTGCTCATGACTTCTGCCCATTTTTAATTAGATTATTTGTTCTTTGGGTGTTGAGTTGTATCAGTTCTTAGTATATTTTGGATACTGACCCTTTATCAGATATGTATTTGCAAGTATCTCCTCCCAGTCCATAAGTTGCCTTTTAGTTTTGTTGATTATTTCCTTTACTGTGCAGAAGCTTTTTATTTTGATATAGTCCCAGTAGTTTATTTTTGCTTTTACTTCACTTGCCTCAGGAGACATATCTATAAAGAAGTTACTACAACCAATGTCAAAGTAGTTCCTGTGAGAATCTTCAGATATTGAAGTATTCATAACATTTAACTAATTACAACATCATTGGTGTTTATCGCCATCATTATTAAGGGACCATCACCAAAGCTCTGCTTTGACCAGATCATTGCTTTCAGTACTAGTAAATCAGGAAGTGTAAGTTTCAAATTTGGATTCCCCTACAAAGGAAAATCATGAATTCTGATAAGCCAGTATTCAGACTTTTTCTCAATACAAGTAATCTCATTTTCTTTATGGCTATCACACATGAATGAGTAGGAAGGAGCTTTGGGGAAATAAGTTACTGACTGCACGGCGGCTGACCACTTCCCTCCCTGATTACTGCAGGGAGCAATATGTCATGGCCATAAGATGACAGCTTTGTGGTCAGACAGACCTGCATTTTCACTCCCACTCCAACATTTCCTGACAATCTGAACTATGACTAACTTAGTTATTGTAAAGCTCAAAATCCTTGTCCATCAAACAGGGTCACTAACACCTACCGTGTAGAGTTTTGGTGAGGATGAAAAGAAGCAATAAGTATACAGGTTCTACAGAGTGCTTGCAAGGTCGGGCACCCAAATATGCTTATATGTTTGTTTTCTGTTTCCCTCCCTTCTCATCAGTATTGTAGAAACATGAATGTAAATGTGGGCTCTGAAATCTCCTAATAATAGTTAAAATCAAGACTTTCATTAATACTTAATTAATAATAATTCATTAACACTTCCATAATGTACTAATTTAATTTTCAAATAAGCTTATATAAATTATCATAATACTGGGATGTAAACACAAGATCAAAACAAAAATTCTTCTTGAGAACTCATTGGCATTCCAAGAAACTCTGCAATCACATATAAAGGCTCAGAGTTAATACTGCATTAAAGGAACCTCTTTACCTTATTTAATCTGGCTGTGTATGTTAGATTTGATTTATAATTATGCACTCATTCTTCCAAATAAAGTAATTATATGTCCCACCTATTGACACAATGTAGCATGACTCCTTATACCGGGGAGCTTATATCTCCATCACATTGTTACACGTGACCATGTGATTTGCTCTGGCCAATGGCAGACCAGTGAATATGACATATAACATGTCCAAGTGGAAACTGTAAGAGTCATCAAGAACCAGAGTGAAAAATCTCATAATAGATATGGCATCAGTTGGAATACTAAGAATGGTCTTGCCTCAATCCTATGGAAAAATTAACCATAGCAAACTTCTCTGAAGCACTTGGTGGTAAATATTTTAGGCCACGTTCAATCTCTGTTATATATTATTTTTCCCTTTACAACTTAAAAATGTAAAAACCACTCTTGGCTTGTACACGGTGCAAGAAGAAGCCCCTACCCTAAATCAAACACTGCTTTGGTACTACTGGTACTTCCTAAGCTTAAAAAGAAAACTCAGGGGCACCTCGGTGATTCAGTCAGTGAAACCTCATGCCTTTGGCTCAGGTCATGATCCCAGAGTCCTGGGATGAAGTCCCACATCTGGTTCCCTGCTCAGCGGGGAGTCTGCTTCTTCCTCTACCCCTCCCCACTGCTTGTGATCTCTCTCTCTGTCACACTCTCTCTCTCTCTCAAATAAATAAATGAAATCTAAAAAGAGAGAGAGAGAGAGAGAGAGAGAGAGAGAGACGGAAAGTCACAAGGATGAAGCTATTTCTAAGTAACTTAATGGGGCCCTACAATAACACTCAAGAATATTTACAGGGATACAAAAATATCAGGACCCTGCAAGGTAAGATTCACAATGCTTCACATCTAATAAATAATTCACGGGTATGCAAAAGCATCATAGTACAAAACCACAATGAGATTATAAATCAATAAATCAAAACTGACCCAGAAATGACAGATAATAGAACTTGTTCTCATAACCTGAGAGGTTCTAACTTGAGCTATGGCTCACAACACTGGCTTAGAGATCTCTTTTTACTTTTTACAATTGGAAATTTTCTCTTCCTAGAATTCAAGGGCAATAATATTTCCAATAATTTTCTTGTAAAATCTACCTAAGGTTTTCCATGTGCCTCGAGCAGTAAAACAGCTCTCTCAAGACATCTCCATTCATGACAGTGCCTGAAAGTCTTGATCCATTTCTTTGTTTTGTCAACACACCTCAGCCCTTGAGAATCCTGAAAGACAAAAATTTACCCTGACCCTTCAGCAAACTAGAATCTCCATTGTGTCGGGTCACATTAGTCAAGAAAGAAAATATCAATATAGGTGTGCATCCAATAAGACCACTAGATGGTGCAGTATCTTCACATTTCATTAACACTAAACCACAGAGTGGAATTTTCATCCTGAACAAGGGAAGCCTAGCAGATTGCTGCCCTAATTTGTCATTCCAGTGGCCTGCCTTACTTACCGATGATCTTGTGAGAAGGGAGTAAATGTAATACATCTTTGCTTTGCTTAACTTGAAAGGGAGCTTTTTAATTTTTTTATGTTGATGCTGTGGTGTGAATTTGAGTATTTTCAAATATAAACCCTGAGATGAATTCTGATTCTGCCATCTCGACCTCTACACATAGGCTGCTTGCCTTATTCATTTGCTTGGCCCCAGATTTCAGCATTCCTCAAGGCCTATGGTTGATTCCTCTCCTATAATAAGTCTTCACAGACCTTTCCAGTCAACTACTATCTCTTTTTTCCCTAAATTCTTACAAGACTTTTGCTTTGTCCCTTTCTAGATAGTATAGTGTAACAATGGGGAATCTATTTTACCTCCCTTAGGCTCCATTTACTTCTCTATAAAATGGAAACCACCATATCACATCCTCAAGAATATTTTAACAAAAGCATCGTAACAATTAGCCCAGTGTCTGACACACAGTAAACTCTTACAGATATATATTTTTTTACCAGCCTTTGTCAATGTAGGAAGTACCATTTGTTATTATCTTGTGCTTCATTCATAATCTCAGTAATTATTTCTTCACCATCAGCAACATGTCAAGTATCTGCTTGCTGATATAGATGGAGTAATGAATAAAAAGTACATAATCCATGTCCTTACAAGCCTTAGAGCAAGGCAGGGAGAGAGAGAAATAATTCCAGTAAGCTCTACAGTAGAGGCAGTACAGGGTGCTGCGGGAGCGTGTACCAAATTAACTTACTGTATAGATTTAGGAAGTCACCCTCCAGGAAGGTGAGGGTTATCTAGATAATAGATAAAAATTATCTAAACTGAGGCTGATAAAAATAGCAGTGGTTAGTCAAATAAAGCAGAGAAATGGGGTGGTGCTTTAATCCAGCCTGTGAAAGCCCAAAGGCAAAAAGGCCAGCGTTTGGTGAATTTATGGCTTTCAAATGCTTTTTTTCCACAACAAATATATTTTACAACATAACACACACACAGATTCAAACACACATAACTCAAACAAGGCTTACCCCAAAATGCATTCCTATATTTTCTATTCTATTTTATTTGAAAATTTTTAGTTGCAACTCACAACAAAGAACCAAAATACCTGAAGCAAAACAGACAGAAATGAAGGGAGAAATAAGAAATTCAAATAGCAACACGTGGAGACCTCAAAATTCCACTTTAAACAATTGGGCAGAAGACCAACAAAAAAAAAGGAGATGTGTACAACACAATAAATTGACTAGCCTTAACTGACATCTAAGGAACATGTCACCCAACATTAAAATATACAGTTGGTCCTTGAACAACATGGGTTTGAACTGCGGAGGTCCACTTATATGCAATTTCTATGGATAAATACAGTATAGTACTATGATATATCTTCTTTATGATTTTCTTCATACTTTCTTTTCTTTAACTTACTTATCGTAAGAATACAGTATATAATATATTTAACATACAAAATATGTGTTAATTGACAGTGTATGTTATCAGGAAGGCTTCTGGTCAACAGTAGAAGTTTGCTGGGTTGTTTTTTTTTTAGGATTTTATATTATTTATTTGACAGAGAGAGAGATAGCACAATGAGGCAGAGCATCAGGCAGAGGGAGAAGCAGGCTCCCTGCTGAGCAGAGAGCCCAATGTCGGACTTGATTCAAGAACTCTAGGATCATGACCTGAGCCAAAGGCAGATGCTTAACTGACTGAGTCACTCAGGTGCCCCTATAGTGGAAGTTTTGGGGAGTCAAAAGTTACATGCAGGTTTTTGACTATACAGAGGGCCGATGTCCCACTCTCCTCATTGTTCAAAGGTCAACTGTACATTCTTCTCAAGTGAACATGAAACATTCTCCAGAAAAGATCATATCCTAGGCCATAAAATAAATCTAAATAAAATTAAAAAGAATTAAATTTAAATTTCATTCTAAAAACAATGGAAGAAAATTATAAATCAATAACAGCAAGTAATATAAGGAACTGACAAATATGTGAAAACTAAACAAAAAAACCCTAAGTAACTAATGAATCAAAGAAGAAATCACAAAGGAAATTAGAATATTCTTTAAAATGAATATAAATTAAGACATACTATGCCAAAACATACAAAATACAACTGCAGAAGTTCCTAGAGGAAAATTTAGAGCTGAAAATACCTGTATTAAAAAGAAGAGGAAGAAGAAGAAGAAGGAGAAGAAGAAGAAGAAGAAGAAGAAGAAGAAGAAGAAGAAGAAGAAGAAGAAGAAGAACCTCAAAATAATAAACTAACTTTCCACCACAAGACACTGAAAAAACAAGAGAAAACTTCATGTAAAGCAAGAGCAAAGAAGGAAATAATAAACATTATGGAATAAATTAACAAAACAGAAACTATAAGAGAACACAAGAACAATAGAAAAAAATAAACAAAAACAAAGTGGTCCTTTGAAAAGCTAAGCAAAATTGGCAAATATTTATCAAGATTGACCAAGTGAGAGGAGGAGGAGCAAGATGGTGGAGGAGCAGGAGACCGATTATCATCAGGTCCCGGAAATTCACCCAGGTAGTTATCAAACCATTCTGAACACCTACAAACTCAACAGGAGATTGAAGAGAAGAAGAGCAGCAATTCTAGGAACAGAAAATCAACTAATTTCTGGAAGGTAGGATGTGCGGAGAAGTGAATCTGACGTGATGGGAAGATAGACCCCGGGGGGAGGGGCCAGCTCCTGGCAAGTGAGAGAGCAGTGGAGCACAAAATCGGGACTTTGGGAAGTCTGCTCCACAGAGGGTCGTCGCCCCAGAGGCCAAGCGAGGGGTGAAGCCCTCGCAGAGATAGTGTGGTCTCAGGACCCACGGGGACACAAAATGACCAGGGGTGTCTGAGCACAACCGAGCTCCCAGGTATCAGAGAGAAGCCAACAGGAGAAACAGAGCCAAGCTGAGAAGGTGTCTCTCAGCTTGGTGTTACCTTGGGCTGGGATCCAAAGCACAGTTGGGCCACTGCTCTTTGAGCGTGGACACCATGGGTGGCAGACCGGGAGAGATGCCCTCCTTCCTCCTCTGGGAGGAGCACATGGGAGAGGCTGCAGGAATCTGCCGTGTTTGGAGATTCTAAATGGGGCTGCACGCCAGAGATAGAAAGGCTCGGTCACAGACCGGGTGAGCTCGGAATGCGGCCGGAGACCAGGGAGATGGGAGGGACTGACTGCTTTTCTCTGACGACACACTGAGGAGTGGGGTCCTGAGCTCTTGGCTCCTCTGGGTCGGAGACTGTAAGACCGCCATTTTCAGTCCCATCCTCCAAAGCTATATGGAAAGCGTTCAGGGAACAAAAGCTCCTGAGAGCGAACCCGAGCTGATTACTTAGCCTGTCCCCTGGCAAGGGTGGTGCAATTCCACCTCGGGCAAAGACACTTGAGAATCACAGCAACAGGCCCCTCCCCAAGAAGATCAGCAAGAACATCCAGCCAAGACTAAGTTCACAGATTGCTGAGAATTGTGGAACTCCAGAGCTAGGAGAAAGCAACACAGAGAATTCATGGCTTTTTCCCCATGATCCTTTAGTCATTCAAAGTTAAATTCTTTGAATTTTATTTTTTTTCTTACTCTTTTCTTTTAAATTTTTCCACTTTCCTATTTTAACATTTTTAACTATTATATCTTATCAACACTTTTTAATCTTTCTAAATTTTCATTGTTATAGTCATATTTTATCCCTTAATTGTATTTAACCTTATTTTTTGTATACATATAGGATCTGTTCAATTCACCAGTCTAAGATAGATATAGATATAGATATAGATATAGATATATACATAGAAATAGAGATAGAGATAGAGTCAGAGATAGATATAGAAACAGAAATAGATGATATAGATATAGATATAAGGTTTTGTTTTGGTTTATTTTTTTGTTTTTGTTTTTGTTTGTTTTTGTTTTTTGTTTTGTTTTGTNAGTTCCAGGTCTCTTCTGAGTAGGTTAGTGTATATTTCTCTGGGGTCATCGCTACCCCTTAGTATTTAGTTCTCTCATCCATCTATTCCTATCTGCATAAAATGACAAGGCGGAAAAAATCAACACAAAAAAAAGAACAAGAGCCAGTAATGACGGCTAGGGACCTAATCAATGCGGACATTAGTAATATGACAGAACCAGAGTTCAGAATGACGATTCTTAAGGTGCTGGCTGGGCTTGAAAAAAAAATGGAAGAAAATAGAGAAGCTGTCTCTAAAGAAATAAAAGACCTTTCTGGAGAAATAAAAGAACTAAAATCTAACCAAGCTGAAATCAAAAAAGCTATTAATGAGGTGCAATAAAAAATGGAGGCTCTTACTGCTATGATAAATGAGGCAAAAGGCAGAATTATTGATTTAGAAGACCAAATGACAGAGAATAAAGAAGTGGAGGAAAATAGAGACAAATAACTACTGGACCATGAGGGGAGAATTTGAGAGATGAGTGATACCATAAGATGAAACAATATTAGAATAATTGGGATACCAGAAGAAGAAGAGAGGCGGGGGCAGAAGGTATATTGGACAAATTATAGTTTAATACAGAATTTCCCTAATCTGGCAAAGGGAACAAGCATCAAAATCCAGGAGGCACAGAGAAGCCCCCCCAAAATTAATAAAAATAGGTCCACACCCCGTCATCTAATAGTAAAACTTACAAGTCTTAGTGACAAAGAGAAAATCCTGAAAGCAGCTCGGGACAAGAGGTCTATAACATACAATGGTAGAAATATTAGATTGTCAGCAGACCTATCCACAGAGACCTGGCAGGCCAGAAAGAACTGGCAAGATATATTCAGAGCACTAAGCGAGAAAAATATGCAGCCAAGAATACTATATCCAGCTACCCTGTCATTGAAAATAGAAGACAAGATAAAAAGCTTCCAGAACAAACCAAAACTAAAGGAATTTGCAAACACCAAGCCAGACCTACAGGAAATATTGAAAAGGGTCTTCTAAGCAAAGAGAACCTAAAAGAAACATAGACCAGAAAGGAAGAGACAAAATATACCCTAACAGTCACCTTACAGTNTTACAGGCAATACAATGGCTCTAAATGTATATCTCTCAATGAATGTAAATGGACTAAATGCCCCAACTAATAGACACAGGGTATCAGAATGGATAAAAAAAAAAAAAAAACAAGACCCATTGATATGCTGTCTATAAGAAACTCATCCTACACGCAAAGACACCTCCAGATTTAAAGTGAGGGGATGGAAAACAATTTACCATGCCAATGGACAGCAAAAGAAAGCTGGAGTGGCAATCCTTATATCAGATAAACTAGACTTTAAGGCAAAGAATATCATAAGAGATGAAGAAGGACACTATATCATACTAAAAGGATCTGTCCAACAAGAAGATCTAACAATCATAAATATCTATGCCCCTAACATGGGAGCAGCCAATTATAAAACCAATTAATAACAAAATCAAAGAAACACATTGGCAATAATACAATATTAGTAGGGGACGTTAACACCCCCCCTTACTGAAATGGACAGATCATCAAAGCAAAACAACAAGGAAATAAAATGACACCCTGATTTAAANTTTAAATGACACCCTGGATCAGTTGGACATCACAGATATATTCAGAACATTCCATCCCAAAACATCAGAATACACGTTCTTCTCCAGTGCACATGGAACATTCTCCAGAATAGACCATATTCTGGGTCACAAATCAGGTCTCAACAGGTACCAAAAGATTGGGATCATTCCCTGCATATTTTCAGACCATAATGCTCTGAAACTAGAACTCAACCACAA
>LNAC01000112.1:0-221962 GCA_002007465.1 Ailurus styani | reverse complement strand
TAAAGGAGCTGGAGAAAGAACAGCAAAGAAAGCCTAAACCCAGCAGAAGAGAAATAATAAAAATCAGAGCAGAAATCAATGAAATAGAAACCAAAAGAAAAGCAGAATAAATCAATGAAACTAGGATCTGGTTCTTTGAAAGAATTAATAAGATTGATAAACCCCTGGCCAGACTTATCCAAAAGAAAAGAGAAAGGACTCAAATTAATAAAATCATGAATGAAAGAGGAGAGATCACAACCAACACCAAAGAAATACAAACAATTCTAAGAACATATTATGAGCAACTCTACACCAGCAAATTTGACAATCTGGAAGAAATGGATGCATTCTTAGAGAAATATAAACTACCAAAACTGAACCAGGAAGAAACTGAAGACCTGAATAGACCCATCACCAGTAAGGAGATTGAAGCAGTCATCAAAAATCTCCCAACAAACAAGAGCCCAGGGCCAGACGACTTCCCAGGGGAATTCTACCAAACATTGAAGGAAGAATTAATACCTATTCTCCTGAAACTGCTCCAAAAAATGGAAATGGAAGGAAAACTTCCAAACTCATTTTATGAGGCCAGCTTTACCTTGATCCCCAAACCAGGCAAAGACCCCATCAAGAAGGAGAATTACAGACCAATATCTTTGATGAATACGGATGCAAAAATCCTCAACAAAATACTAGCCAATAGGATCCAGCAGCACATAAAAAGGATTATTCACCACGACCAAGTGGGATTTATTCCTGGGATGCAAGGTTGGTTTAACATTCGCAAATCAATCAATGTGATACAAGACATTAATAAAAGAAAGAACAAGAACCATATGATCCTCTCAATAGATGCTGAAAAAGCATTTGACAAAGTACAGCACCCTTTCTTGATCAAAACTCTTCACAGTGTAGGCATAGAGGGTACATACCTCAATATCATCAAACCATTCTATGAAAAACACACAGAAAATATCATTCTCAATGGAGAAAAACAGAGCTTTACCCCAAAAGTCAGGAACACGGCAGGGCTGTCCACTATCACCAATGCTATTCAACATACTACTAGAAGTCCTTGCCTAAGCAATCAGACAACAAAAAGAAATAAAAGGCATCCAAATCGGCAAGGAAGAGGTCAAACTCTCACTCTTTGCAGATGATATGATACTTTATGTGGAAAACCCAAAGGACTCCACTCCAAAACTGCTAGAACTCATACAGGAATTCAGTCAAGTGTCAGGATACAAAATCAATGCCCAGAAATCAGTTGCATTTCTATATACCAACAACAAAACAGAAGAAAGAGTAATTAAGGAGTCAATCCCATTTACAATTGCACCCAAAACCATAAGATACCTAGGAATAAACCTAACCAAAGAGGCAAAGAATCTGTATTCAGAAAACTATAAAGTACTCATGAAAGAAATTGAGGAAGACACAAAGAAGTGGAAAAACATTCCATGCTCATGGATGGGTAGAATAAATATTGTGAAAATGTCTATGCTACCTAGAGCAATCTACACATTTAATGCAATCCCCATCAAAATACCAGCAATTTATTTCAAAGAAATGGAACAAATAATCCTAAAATTTATATGGAACCAGAAAAGACCCTGAATAGCCAAAGGAATGTTGAAAAAGAAATCCAAAGTTGGGGCAATCACAATTCCAGATTTCAAGCTCTATTACAAAGCCGTCATCATCAAGACAGTATGGTACTGGCACAAAAACAGACACATAGACCAGTGGAACAGAATAGAGAACCCAAAAATGGACCCTCAACTCTATGGTCAACTAATCTTCGACAAAGCAGGAAAGAATGTNAAAAAAAAAAAAAAAGAAAACCAAAGTTGGTGGCATCAGAATTCTAGACTTCAAGCTCTATCACAAAGCTGTAATCATCAAGACAGTATGGTACTGGCACAGAAACAAACACATAGATCAGTGGAACAGAATAGAGAGCCCAGAAATGGACCCTCAACTGTATGGTCAACTCATCTTTGACAAAGTGGGAAAGAATGTCCAGTGGGAAAAAGACAGTCTCTTCAACAAATGGTGTTGGGAAAACTGGTCAGCCACATGCAGAAAAATGAAACTGGATCATTTCCTGACACCACACACAAAAATAGACTCAAAATGGATAAAAGACCTCAATGTGAGAAAGGAATCCATCAAAATCCTTGAGGAGAACACAGGTAGCAACCTCTTCGACCTCAACCGCAGGAACTTCTTCCTAGGATCATCACCAAAGGCAAGGGAAACAAAGCCCAAAATGAACTATTGGGACTTCATCAAGATTAAAAGCTTTTGCACAGCAAAGGAAACAGTCAACAAAACCAAAAGACAACTGACAGAATGGGAGAAGATATTTGCAAATGACATATCAGATAAAGGGCTAGTATCCAAAATCTATAAAGAGCTTCTCAAACTCAACACCCATAAAACAAATAACCCAGTCAAGAAATGGGCAGAAGACATGAACAGACATTTCTCCAAAGAAGACATCCAAATGGCCAACAGACACATGAGAAAGTGCTCAACAACACTCAGCATCAGGGAAATACAAATCAAAACCACAGTGAGATACCACCTCACACCAGTCAGAATGGTTTAAACCAACAAGACAGGAAAAGACAGATGTTGGCGAGGATGCGGAGAAAGGGGAACCCTCCTACACTGTTGGTGGGAATGCAAGCTGGTGCAGCCACTCTGGAAAACAGTATGGAGGTTCCTTAAAACGTTGTAAATAGAGCTACCCTATGACCCAGCAATCACACTACTGGGTATTTACCCTAAAGATACAAAGGTAGTGATCCTCAGGGGCACATGCACCCGAATGTTTATAGCAGCAATGTCCACAATAGCCAAACTATGGAAAGAACCTAGATGTCCATCAACAGATGAACGGATAAAGAAGATGTGGTATACTATATTAACATAATTAAAACAAAAACCACATGATAATCTCAATAGATACAGAAAAAATGTTTGACAAAACCCAACACCTGTCACAATATAGTTATACATCTAGACAACAGAATACTACTTAGCACTAAAAATAAATGAGCTGTTAATCCATGAAACGACCGAGAGGAACCCTAAATGCATAGTACTAAGTGAAAGAAGTTAGTCTGGAAAGGCTAGATGCCGTATAACTCTCTGACCACGTGACATTCTGGGAAAAAGAATAACTATAAAGACAGTCAAAGATCCGTGGTTGCCAAGAGTTAGGGGGACGGATGAATCAGCAGCACAATGAATTTAGGATTTTTAGGACAATGAAACTATTCTGTATGTTACTATAATGGCAGACACATGTCATTATGCATTTGCCCAAACCCCTAGAAGGTATGACACCAAAAGTGAACCCTAATATGAACTATGGATTTGGGATGATGATGCATCTGTGTTGGTTCATTAATTGTAACTAATGGACCACGTGGGTGGGGGACATTGATAATAGGGAGAGGCTGTGTGGGTGTGGAGACAGGAAGTACGTGGGAGCTCCCAGTTCTTTCTGCTCACTTTTACTATGAATCAAAGATTGATCTAAAAATTAAAATCTGTCAGAAAACAAAATAAAATGAAAAGCCTACTGGAAGATTTCTGTCAAAATAAAATTTTGTGGTTCCCTTTGGGTGGTGTTTACCTGACTGTTAATCCTCTGTGTTTTCTGCTTTCGCTAAGGAAGCCTCGGTCCTCCTTGTTTTTGGTGAAAGGAAGTTTTCTCTTGAGCTACCCATCCATGCATTCTCTCTGGAAGCAGAAGACCAAGAGTCAGCATGGTAGAACCCAGGAGACTTGGGGTCTTGATGTCTCCCGGTTGATTGATAGATGGGTTTGTGCAAGGTGTTTTAATCCACTAAGCCTTAGGTTCCTCATCTTTGAAATGGGATTTGTAGTGACAATTGCATTTAATTATTCACTTACTCTCTATTGTGCTGGTCCACAAAGGAACAATGTCTCTTTTATTCAGCATCACGACCACACAGCTGGCACGAAGCCAGCACTAAATAATGATGTATATATGAATGGGCCAAGGAATACACAAAGGAGTGATAATGCCTGGCCTGCAGGGTAGTTCTGAAGCCTGAATGAGCGTCTGGCACGTCCTAGGTGTCCCCTTTTCTTGGCCCTGTGAATTTATCTCTCACCCAGAGAGATCCTCACCTGCCACCCTGAGAGATGTTCCTGGCAATTAAGAACAATAGACACTTAGACAAAGAGAGGCTTCAAGACTACAACTGACCTAGAGAGAAGGGAGACACTTGCTCCATTTTCCATTAACGACACTTACAAAAGTAGGTCTTTGTCTTTCCTAATTGCACATTGGAGGAAAGCAGTCTCAATTTAAATGTAACACGTTTCAACCAAGGGATAGGCTATTTCTATCCTGGGTCTAACATAATGATTCCCAAGAAGCCACAAACCTACTGATTCAATTATTTGAAGAAAATTTCTGAAGTTGAGACAGGCTTTATTTTACTCCCCATTATCATTTTCCTTGATCCTGAGGCAGGCAGAGTGAGAAACAGAATGAGCAGCCCTGGTCCCGAAGAAAAGAGAACTTTGTCTGGCGCTGTCTCTGTCAACAACAGGCTGTGTATACTTGGGCGCATTGTGTCTCCTCTCTGGGTTCCACTTCTGGATTTACAAAATCTGGAAATTAGCTACATCAGTGCATCTCCAGAGCACCTGCCTGGAGAAAACACTGGATTAAATTCAGATACATTTGTACACTTGGGAAAACAAAAAGCAGCTGTCATTTTTAAAACAACAAACTGTGTCTTGGTTGGTGTGGGATTATGGTAAAGAGAGTGGCTATAAACAGTTTGTTCTGAGCCATCCCTCACTCCCTCTCAACGCCAGGGGAAACCTATCTGTGTTTCAAGAGGGGTGTGTGTGTGTGTGTGTGTGTGTGTGTGTGCTGTGTGCATGAGTGTGATTTCTATTGCTCATCACAATATAGAATAATTGTCGAAGAAACACTGATTAGATAATTCTTTTATCATTTCCAGATCTCAGATTAAAAGATTACACTTAAAATAATAAAGATGATCACAATTTTAAATACAGGTATCCCCTGCTTTTCCAAAGTCCACGTTACACCACTTTGCTTTTATGAAAGGCCTACATGAACCCCTGTTTTCACTAACTGAAAGAAATCTGAAGAGGGTTTTTGCTTTTACAAAAAAAAAAAAGGGCTGACCGTGAAAATTGCATTCTGGATTGTTTTGCAGCAGCCATTACAGAAGCAGTCGCACCTCGAACAGGGAGAGGAGACCCCCAGCTCCTTCCCCAGACCTTCACTCAAATTTCAGCATCAAGTTGCCAGAGCTTTGATCTGTGTCTGTGAACATCTGTGCTGTACCTCATTTTATTTTGTGCAACATGTGTCCTAAGGTATCAGAAAAGCCTGAGAGGTGACGCTGGGGATTTCTTTCTGAGTGGGGGAAACCTGTATCAAGTTCCTCCAAATGTGCAAGGTCCTGTACAAACGACTATTTAGAACTTTGCACTCACCCCTCAATAGCCACTAAATAAATTGAGAGGGAATATCTCAATCACATTCTGTAACATTTCTCTCCTGAGATTTTCAGGGTGGTGAATGTTATTACTTATTAAACTCACAAGTCAATTCCCAAGTAATAAGATACTGCTTTTCACAACAGAGGCCCAAGGTAATGAACCAATAATGGGGCTCGCTTCAGTTTAAAGTTAACATCAGGGAACTGGAAATTAATAATTCAATGTGCTCTGTACCACCTTTCTTATATATGGGAAGGAAATTGGTATTTATTGACTTCCTAAAATGTGCCAATTTTCTTCTGATTTAATATTTTAAATGG
Source organism: Ailurus styani (assembly GCA_002007465.1). Classification (NCBI taxonomy): domain Eukaryota; kingdom Metazoa; phylum Chordata; class Mammalia; order Carnivora; family Ailuridae; genus Ailurus; species Ailurus styani. The sequence goes on along the minus strand of LNAC01000112.1, from coordinate 216,131 downwards.
CTCATATTACTGACACAGTAACTGTTCAATAAATGCTTACTGAGTTAATAAATTAATCAGTTAATTTGTGTCCACATGTTAAAGAAGAGGACATTGTGACTCCTAGCGGTGGTTAGTGGTAGAGTTATGATTCAGATATGCCTGATGTCATGCCCAGTTCTTTCTCTTCTCTTTTGTACCTCTTGGTTTCTAGAATCTATTCTTGACTTCTAAGTAGCACATGGTCTCCATGTGCCTCAACATTTATTTTTAGCTAAAATCATCTTCAAAATTTGAGTTGCCTTTCAAGCAAAATGTCATCATAGGGAAAGACACCTTGCAGGGATAACAGGATAGCGAAAGAAGTAAGATCAATATTGGTCAATCAGCAGATGCTCTCACGGTAGCTGGACGACTGCCCCATTTCCCCACCACCCTGGCTTTTAAGCTTAGTGATGTTCTTCTGTAAAAGTAATCCTTTTATGAACAGGTGCAACTTCGAATATTAAGGGCAGTGTTGGGGGAAACCAATAAAAGCAAACGTAATCTACTGAATGCCAGGCACCAGAGAATGAATTCAGGAAATAACGTCACATCTTTCATGCATGGGCCTATGTGGCATTATCAAAGTGACAGCAGCTTTCTCCTAAGACCTGGTGAGACTCAGCCATCATCCAGCCTTGGATGTAGAACATTTTAACAGCTTTAATTATTATTTAAAATCAGTAATAAAATATAAATTACAGGATTTGAGGAAGGAAAATGAGAGCTTAAGGGGGTGATGTGCCCTCCTTGGATAATCCAGTTAGGAGACAGAGCATAAATCCAGTTCTCTTTCAGTTCTAACCATTTGCCATTTCTTTTTTTAAGATTTATTTATTTATTTTACAAAGGGAGAGAGAGAGAGAGAGAGAGAGCACACCCATGCAGGAGTGGGGGGAGGGGCAGGGGGAGAAAATCCTCAAGCAGATTCCCGGCTGAGCTTGGAGCCTGACATTGGGCTCCATCTCATGACCCAGGAGGTCATGATCTGTGCTGAAACCAAGAGTTGGGCGCTTAACTGACTGAGCCACCCACATGCCCTTAATTCTTTTTTTTTTTGTCAAAAAATATAGAATAAGTTATAGAACTGCTTTTTTATTGTTTTATTTTGAAATTGATTTTCTGATGATGAAGGTAAATTAGTAATTGATTTCTAAATGAACACTTAGAAAATTGAAACACATCAATAATTATTTTCTTAATTTTATTTTATTTTTGCAGTGTTCCAAGATTCATTGTTTATGCACCACACCCAGGGCTCCATACAAACATGCCCTCCTTAATACCCACCACCAGGCTCACCCATCCCCTCACCCCCCCCCTCCATAACCCTCAGTTTGTTTCTCAGAGTCCACAGTCTCTCATGTGAAATACATCAATAATTAAATAAAGCCAATCAGAGTTCAATAGTTCAAATATAATCACTGTTAGGATGTTGTTATACTCAATAGAAATTTGGGCAACAAATATGGCTAAGCACTTCACATAAGAGAAAATTCCAGTAAGTATTTAAAAATGATAATAAACATGATAATAAACCAATCCCACTGGTTGTTTAGGAAATTGAAAATAAAGAGAAACAAACAGCAAATTGAAAATTAAATTATTTAAAAATATCATAGGAGACATAGCTAAAGAAAATATCAAGGAACTAGAAGATAAAATCAAGGAAATTATCCAGAACACAGCACAGAGTAAAGGGAATAGAAAATATGTAAAACATCTGTTCTCTAGAAAATACACCAAGTATCATCTTTCTCATGTTTTCCTTTCCCTTTATGTACCTTCTCTGAACAATGTGGATGTAAAGCTATTCACTGAGGCAAAGCAACTAGACAGGAGGCCAGGGAGGATAGTCACATCGAGGGTTGGAAATGAACAGGGAAAGGGGTATGAGTGCAGAAGGGGAGGGGATGCTGTATTGACAATGAGACCCAAGCAGGATAAGGAAGGTACACCTTGTGTCAGTACCTAAGCAAGGTGAGGTCATCCTTGCATGAGACTGACCCAGAGTGGGAGGACTTGACGTGGTGAGCTAGACCAAGGCAGGGGAGGGGGAGGGAGATCTATGCTTGTGGATGGGTAGATATGAGGATGGGAAATTGATAGCTTACAGGAGGATCAAAGGAACAAGAAGTTTATTAAGGAGAAGAGCAGTCAGAACTCTAATTGTTGGAGAAGGGAGTTACAAATACAAAAAGAGAGGAAACGAGAACAAACTTACTAATAGTAAGTAAAAGATGGCAAATATATTATTAGATAAATGAACAAAAGCCATGATTAGACATTCCCAGGAAAAGGAAATACGAAAGGCATATAAACATCAATGGATAATCTGTTTTGATCTCACTTTTAATTTGGGAAATCAAAGCTAAAGGAAGATGCCATAATGATGGACCGTTAGAAATCAATAAGTTTGTTAGAAAATTTAAGTACCTGCCAGCACCAAGTATAAGCAAGAATTTGGAGAGATAAGAACTCATATAAAACTCTAGACTACAAATTTATAACAAATCACTAGAAAATTATTTGTTAAATAAAGTTATGAAGGGCAAAATTTTTATTTATTTATGTATTTTAAGATTTTATTTATTTATTTGACAGAGAGAGACACAGCAAGAGAGGGAACACAAGCAAGGGGAGTGGAAGAGAGAGAAGCAGGCTTCCCGCTGAGCAGAGAGCCCAATGCGGGGCTCGATCCCAGGACCCTGGGATCAAGACCTGAGCCGATGGCAGACACTTAAGGACTGAGCCACCCAGGCGCCCCAAGTGGAAAATTTGTATATCCTATAACTTAGTAATCTCAATTTTAGGTATGGAAGTATATAGAACTTTGAATATGTATGATTCTCCACCTGATACTGGAGAATCCATTTGCTATTGAAGAATCTTTCAATAAATGTAAACCGAGGGGCACCTGGGTGGCTCAGTGAGTTAAAGCCTCTGCCTTCGGCTCAGGTCATGATCTCAGGGTCCTGGGATAGAGTCCCGCATGGGGCTCTCTGCTCAGCAGGGAGCCTGCTTCCTCCTCTCTCTCTGCCCTCCTCTCTGCCTACTTGTAATCTCTCTCTCTGTTAAATAAGTAAATAAAATCTTTTAAAAAAAGGTACATTGAAAGGAGAATGGATACATTAATTAAATATATTCACACAGTAGAATACTACTCAGTTGTGAAAAAAAGAATTATATTTACATATATTTACATTTTTCAACATGAATGAATTTTTAAAAAAGATTTATCCACTTATTTATTTGAGAGAGACAGACAGACAGACAGAGCACAAGTGGGGAAAGGGCAGAGAGAGAGACAGACTCCTGAGCAGACTCCCAGATGAATGCAAAGCCTGATGGCGGGGCTTATCCCATGACCCATGAGCTCACAACTCGACCTGAAATCATGAGTCAGTCACCCAGCTGACTGAGCCCCCCAGGCACCCCAACATGGATGAATTTTAAAAATACAACATGGAGTAAAAAAAGCAAGTTGCACAAGAATAACCATAGCTTGATATAATTTTATCAAGTTCAAAAACAAAGACAACAAAGGATTACATATTTTATCTATATATAGGTATGTGGCCATATTATTAAGAAAATTGAAGATAGAAGAATTCCATTTTTCATGCATTATACCATAAAAATAAAAATAATCATTGTATCAAATGCTGGTGAAGATAGGGAAATGGGCATATTTACTAGGAGAGAGTAGGATTGTTACAATATTATTGAAAAGTAATATGGTAATATCTGCTAAAATAAAAATTTATACTCTGATTAAGAAATTATATTGATCAGAATTGATCCCCTTAAAAAATACCTCTAAATAAATATATCTGTGCAAGGAGGCATCCTTGTTTGTGTTAGCAATGAACTGGAAGCAACCAAAATGTCCACCAATAGGGGAGTGGCTGAATAAACTGTGGTATATCCATTCTTTGCAAAGTTATTTAGCTATTCAAAAAACTGAATTGGACTTGAGAGGTAGTTATATTTAGTGAGATGCAAGTAAAAAATGGCAGAATAATGTAATGTAAAATGACCCTACTTTTGTAAATAACTGATTTATAAAATGATAACATTAGTCCTAAGCATTTGTGCATATGAATCTATAAACTTGTCTATGAGGAAAGAAATGGATTAATGCATATCAGTGTGCTAAACTTTGTGACCTTGAGAACTAGAAATGAAAATGAGTTGGCGTGAAATTATTAATTTTTAAATACAATCCTGCATTGTTTCACTGGTTCAAAAGAGAGTATATTACTTTGATAATATAAAAAAATAAAGAAACCTTTTTTTAATTTTAATAATTCATCTCCACTGGGGACATTTTGGAAAGTTTCCAAAATGTTTTTCAGGAAATTATATTTTATAATAAATTCAAAGAACTCTCTTTCCAAATAAGTTTGGAAATATGGAATAAAAAAAGTTTAAGGTAATTTTTTTACTAAATTATTTATCGAATTGCTTAATAATTTTACTTGTGATGTGAATTTCCGAGATGAGGGTTGCACCTGTAGAATTTCTTAAACATGTTAACAACTTAGAATATCTCGGGGAACTATTATTCCATAAAACCAATTTTCTGAAGTTAGTACTAATCCAACTCCCCAGACATAACTAATCTCAACACGAGGTCCAATTCTTTCTAATCTTTTTGTTAGCATTTTTTACATAGTGTAGAACATATGGTACACATAACTTTTACATCACTTTTCTCTGTAATGCTATGTCATAGACTTTGTTTTATCACTGGACAGATTTTTATGGGTATCAGTTAATTATAGTTAGAATTCCAACATAAATGTTTGTGAAAATGTAATCAACATAATCTTAAATTAGTAATGGAGGATAGTAAAGAATATGATTAACTTGTAAATCATGTATTTGTATGGTTCACTCTAAAAATTTTAAAGGGACTGACCAGAGATGCTGGACATCTGGAGGTAAAAGGTTTCATGTGGAAAGGAATTAATTTTTAAAGATTTTATTTATTTATTTGAGAAACAATGAAAGTACAAGCAGGGGAGGGGAAGAGGGAGAGGGAAAGCGGACTCCTTGAGCCCGACACTGGGCCCCATCCTAGGACACTGGGGAGCTCCAGAACCCCAGGATCATGACCCAAGCTGAAGGCAAATGCTTAACCACAGATGTTAACTGATCGAGCCATCCCAGAGCCCCTTTGGGAAAGGAATTTGAGGACACAGGATCCAGGCAACTCTGGCCAGGAGTAGAGAAGGTAGAATATCCTGATAAGAAATGAGCATGCTCAGGACAGGGACTATAGCTTCTATTAAGAGAACAACCTGACAGGTTTATGTAAAAATCAGAAATGTGGCTTTAGGGTGAGATCCAATTCTACAGAATTCTGTAGAAGGAAGCAATGCTTATACTATGCAGCTAGATCTGGGTTGTGGTAACTGAGACCTATGATAAAAAAGATTTATGTTTCTAAATACAGTGAGTTGTCTTCACTGTTCCACAACAAAACCCTTGTTCATGGAAATATCTATCCACTGAAAAGGAAACTAAAACCCTATCTGGAGTCAGTTCAGGCTGCTATAACAGCACACCATAGACTAGGGGGCTTAAATAAGAGACTTTTTGGGAAGTCCAAGATCAGGACCCCTGTAGACCCTGTGTGGGGTAAGGGCCCCCTTCCCAATGCACAGACGGCTGTCTTCTCCCTGAGTCCTCACCCACAGAGAGCAGACAATAGAGAGCAAGGACAAGCTCCTGGGTCTCTTCTTCTCAGGGCACTAAACCCATTCAGTAGGGCTCCAGCCCCATGACCTCATTATCATCCATAGCCCCCCACCCCTTCTCCTACTACACTGAGGGTTAGGATTTCAATGTAAGAATTTGGGAGGTGGGGGGACACAGCACTCCGTCCATAACAGTCACTCCAGTAACTCAATTGGAAGCTGCAAAAACCCTTATACGAGTAATAATAAGTACTAACAGTTTTAGAGTAATTTATAAACCCTACTCTTATGTATTATCTAACTTCATCTATCCAACCCATCTGTGAGAGGTAGGAATCATATTATTATCAGTAAAGAAATTGGGACTCAAAGAGCTTGAACAATTTGTTCAACATCACAGAGTTAGTGAATGAGCTCAGATTTATACCCAGATGTGTCATCTTATGTTAGTTCTGCTGCACCATAGTCCTTCCTCAGTATTAGACACTCTGACGATAAAGACAAAGGAAATGAGTATGTTTAATTTGTTAACTTGTTTATTCTTGATTTTTTAAATGTGGATTTATTTTATAGTTAGTTGGAGGATCTCTTCAGGTAATTTGCTTAAAAAAAAACATTGGTGGCATGTTTCTATGCTGTTGCATAACGGAGAATATGTTTCCTTTGTCAGAAACATGAAAGGTAACTGGAATACGTGCAAAGATTTGGGGTCTCAACCTTCTTCCCTTAAAACCCATCAGCTGTCACTCCTTATTTTCTAACTTCTGATGTAGTGAAGTCTGGGCCAGAGTGATTTGTGTTCTTTTGTGGGTAAACTGTTTCTTTCCTCTCCTTAACTGAGTACCTGTCGAAATTTCCTTTATCCTGCTATATCATAAATTGTGCCAGGATATGTTTCTGTCAGTCCTTTTTCACTCATTTCATCAGAGAAGCAAAAGCCCTTTTGTTTTTACTTTCTAATCTAATTACTTGTTGGGATTTTAAAAAATTATCTTTAATACCTACATCCTAGTAACTTTGATTTTTTTTCCTTGTGAACTTGCTATGTTTAGGTGAGATCTCCTTTCTCTGCCCTCCGTATCTATCATTTCTGCTGTTATTCTTCTCACATTCTATTTTTTTTCTTAGAATTCCAAAAGTTCTCAGTTTCTTTCTTCATTAGACAAACATTTAGGAAGTGTTACTCTGTGTCGCTCATAGTTCTAAATCTTTAGGATACGGGAATGAACAAAAGGAACAGAAATCCTTCTTTGTGTGACTTATAAGAAAAATAGAGAGAAAGTATTTTAGATAGTGATAAATAATTTGGAGATAAATGAGGAGGCACTTGAATGCTAGGAGTGGGGAAGTTGAATGTTTAATACAATGAGAAGGTAAGATCTTATTAGGAAACACTGGAGAAAAGACATGAAGTAGGTGGGAGAGTAAGCCGGGAGGGTGTCTGAAAGAAGCATGCCAGGCAGAGCAAGTAGACAAACAGTGACACTGACCATGCCTGTGTTCAAGGAGAAGTAGACATCAGTGTTCCTCATCTGCTGTACGACAGGAGTAGTAGGAAATGAAACCAGTGTGGTCATCTAAAACCAGATCAGGTGAGGCCATATGGATCACAGTAACAACTATGGCATTTGTTCTAAAAAGGAAAGCCAGGGAAGAGTTTTGAGCAAAGAAGTAGCATGAGTTGGTTTTCTTTTTCATAGAATTACGTTATATGCTGTGACCAGGGTGAAGTGCAGAAGGAGAGATACCAGTGAAGACTGCTGTCATTGTCCTAATGAGAGGTGCTGGTGCCTTGAACCAAAATGATAGGGGAGGAGGTGATGAGATGTAGTTGGACACAATATATGTCAAAGGATGAGCTAGTAAGACTTTCTGATGGATTGGATATGAGAACCATAGATTTTTGTATGGGGCAACTGGAAGGTCAGAGTTAAATTTCAACAAGGAGAAAATTCCCAGAAGTAGGGAAAGGAGATCAGAAGCATATTTTAAAGCATGTTCTTTATGTGATTTCTGAGGGGTGTGGCTTATTTTTGCTCAAGATTTTATTTGTAAGATTCATACATGTTAACAAAAGTGGCTGTAGTCAATTTATTTTCACTGACCTATACCAGGGGTTGGCAAACTTTTTCTGTAAAGACAATAAAAATTCCTGTTTTTGTAAACCAGATGGTCTTTACTGTGACAATTCAACTGTATCATAGCATGAAAGGAGCCATTGCCATTATATAAAAGAATGAGCATGGCTGTGTTCCCAAAAAAATGCATTTGCAAAAATGGGCAATGAGCCAGATTTGGTCCATGGGCTGTAATTTGCTGACCCTCTCATCTACGGTATCCTGTTGAGTGACTATACCACAATTTGTTTATCTATATTACTGCTGATGGGCATTTGGACTGTTTCATCTTGGAGCTATTGCAAACAATGAACCTTCCTGAGGCATGTCTTTTGGAGCCCAAGTGATTTTATTTCTATTTGATATATAAAAAGAAATGGAATTGCTGGGTCATAGGCATGTTAATTATCAATTTTGATGATGTTATACTATTTTCCAAAGTGACTCTGATAATTTAACTTCCACCATCTGCTTTTGAGAGTTCCCCTTTTTCCCCACCTCACCACGAACTCGCTACTGTCAGTCTTTTTGTTTCAGTGTTCCAGTGAGCGTTTAGTGGTAATACATTTTCACTTCAATTTGTACCATGGGCTTGCTAACGAAGATGAACACTTTCATACAGTTTTTGGTCACAGACGTCCTCTTTCCTATGGGGGTGGTTAAAGGACTTGTGCACGTATTCCTACTGGGCTGCCTTTTTTTCTCATTATTTTGTAGAGTTCACTATAAATTCTGCTTATAGGTTGCAATGACATTTACCCAAGTATTTACTTTTTTAAAAAAAGATTTTTATTTATTTATTTGACAGAGAGCGCGAGATTACAAGTAGGCAGAGAGGCAGGCAGACAGAGAGGAGGAAGCAGGCTCCCCACTGAACAGGGAACCAGGGAACCAGATGTGGGGCTTGATCCCAGGACCCTGAGATCATGACCTGAGCCAAAGGCAGAGGCTTTTACCCACTGAGCCACCCAGGCGCCCCAAGTATTTACTTTTTTTGATGGTCTTTATTTATTCTTACATTTCTCAGCTTCTATATAGCATATGTTTCTCATGCATTGAATGAACATGTCCTGTTAGTGTTTCTGCTAGAGCAGTTCTGCTGGTGATGAATTCCCTTAGTTTCTGTTTGTTTGAAAATATCTTAAATTCACATTAATTTTTGAAGGATTTATTTTTCTAAGTATAACATTTTAGATTGTCTATTATTTTCTTTCAACGCCTTCAAGAAAGCATTCCTTTGTCTTCTGGTTTCTACAGATTCTGTTGATAAATTAGCTATCTTATTGCTACTCATTGGAGGTTAATATATCTTCCCCACTTTCCCTCTGCTACTAACCATTGGGTTTTTTAAATCTTTGCTTTTGGTTTTAGCAGTTTTGTTATAATGTTCCTAGGTGTGGCTTTTTTCCACATTCATCCTGATTGGGATTTCTAGGGCTTCTGAAATTTGTGGCTTAATTTGTCTTGACATTTTTGAGGAATTCATATTGCTTTTTGCTATTTTCCCTTGCTTCCCTTCCCTTCCAGGGCTCCAGTTATCTATTATAAGACTTTGTTATTGGATTGCTTCAGTATGTTACACATTTTTCTATATATTCATTCATTGGTCTTTATAAGCTTCATTCTCAGTATCTTCTTTGAGTTAACTAATTCTACTTTTGGCTTTGTCTAATCTCTTTAACACATGATACATTAAGTTATCATTCTTAGTTATATATTTGTTTCATATCTAGAATTTCAATTTGATTCTTTTTATAGTTTCCAAGTTCCTGTCAAATTATCAATCATGTTTGTTATTAATGTGAAGATGTTTAGCACAATTGTTTGTTTTAATCTGTGCTTTATAGCTTTATTATGTGCACCATCTCTGGATTCATTTTTCTTATTTATTGTTCCTCCTGATTTTATATCATATTATCTTGCATGTGCATCAATGTATGTTGTTTTTTTTTAGTTTCATAAATATTTTTTCCAGTTTTTTCTAGGTTTTCTCAGCAGGTTAGTCTGAACCACATAGTCTGTAATTCAGGACATAGACTTTCTGACTCTTCCCTCGTTTATTTTTTTCATTTTTAGAAATTATTTGAATTGTGGGGTGCCCGGGTGGCTCAGTGGGTTAAAGCCTCTGCCTTCAGCTCGGGTCATGATCTCAGGATCCTGGGATTGAGCCCCGCTCAGCTCATGATGCTCAGCAGGGAGCCTGCTTCCACCTCTCTGTCTGCCTGCCTTTCTGCCTACTTGCTATCTCTCTCTGTAGAATAAATAAATAAATAAATCTAAAAAAAAAAGAAATTATTTGAATTGTAACTAATGAATCATTGAACACTACACCAAAAACTAATTGTGTATTGTACAGTGGCTAACTGAACATAAAAAAAGGAAATTATTGAATTGTGCTCTCGTGTTTTTTGTTTTTTTTTTGTTTTCTTGCCATCTTTTACATTACTCATCTGTATTTTCATCTCTTCCTAATCATTTTTATCTTCCTGTATTTATTAGGGTGATCTTCTTCTGTTTCAGAGAAGCAATGTTTCCTTACATTCTCCTGAAAATACCGAACCAGTCTCTAAAATTTTCCTAATTCTGTTATTCTTCTGAGTCTTCAGGACAAAATTCTTTTGTTTTACTCCCCCCAAAATTATTGAAATTGCTCTTTCTATTTGTTTATTCATTAAGGACAAGCTCTTCCTAGACTACTTGACAGAGTTCACAGATCACTATTACTCTGCTTTCTGTCTGCTGCAGGTCTGCTTATGTCTCAGACTGTGACCTATATATACCTGGATGACAGCTTGATGTGCACAATTTTTAGGCCAATTCTTAGTAGGTTTTCCTTAAGTAGGCTTTAATCAGGCTAAAAGATCACATCTTTGAATGCATTAAAATGCAGAATAAAAAACATCCTAAATCCCAGTATATGTACTCCCTCTAGTTCCCCCTATTTTCACCTTTCACTTCCTGCTCATACCACCATTTAAGAGCACTGTACCTCTAGGATGCAGCACTGTAGTCTGTTTGAGAGTGTGTGTTTAAGGGAGTTCAACCTTGACCATTGTAGCAACCTTTCTAAATGTCATATTTCTTATTTGTGAAATGGGGATAATAGCAGAATGGCTCTCGTAAGACTATGAATCGAAATGATTCATGTAAACGTCATAGCACAGTTGCTTGCACCTTGAATGAAGTAAATGTTAGCTATCGTTATTGTTAGTAGAAGTAAGTAGTAGAACCAATAGTAGTATGGCTATAAATTTGCTGCCACCTGCTTCCCATTCTAACCCTAACATGGTGGATTTAATTAGAGGTGACTTGATGAGATTGTTGGTGTCTAGGGAGTAGACCAGTTTGTGGGCTCTTTGAAAGGCAGTACCAGTGCAACAAAGAGATTTATGCCAGTTTCCTGATAGGAGCAATTTCATATGAAGGGCTGGCCAGTGGAAGAAGCAGGAAGCAGTCTCAAATGCTGATAGGTGTCCAACAGAATACAAATGAGTGCAGTAGGCTAAGGGTAGTCAAAAGGGATGGATAGGGACTGGGAAATCTGAGAACACACACCTAAATACAGGCAGCTATATTTAAGCTTCAGCTAACCAATACTATACCAAAATGTGGGCTGAGTGGTTTCCCCAGAATGTTGGGATTTGTAAATTAAGTCCTATCTCATATCTATGTCAATTCATTTTTTAAAAGATCCAGGAGGGCAGACAATCCGTATGGACTCTATCAACTGTATATCACTCATGATATATTGTTTTTTAACTTACAAAATAAAGCCCACTGCTTTGTCAATAGCATCCCATGACCTGGCTCCAAGGAATCCACTTCAAAGTTATCTTCCACCTCTTCTTGGTTTTAGATTTATACTCTAGTAATTCCAAGATGCTCCCCAAGAATCCGCTGATTGACTCCTGAGCCATAGGCTTGCTTAGTGGCCCTGTTATAGTTTTTGTGCCAATTTGGCCATGGAGTCATCACAGCACTTGTTGCCTGGCTTTAAAACATGGGTTTGCATCATCCCCATTCATTCAGTGGCTTCTTGAAGATGAAGGTCATTCTTATCCAACTCTCATCCCAGTGCCTAACACATAATTGACCCTCAGATAACATCTGTTAAACTGAATTGAAATTTTTGAAAGAACATGGTGTTAGGATCAGTTTTCACAATATGGAAAGTGTAGAGGACAGGAGCACAACACTCTGATTATTTATGGTTTTTTTACTCATCATTTTGGGGTTCTGAAGAACCAAAGACATGCAGAACCTCTAAGGCAAAATATGTTTGAGAAACTTCCAATAGATTGATTTCCCTAAACAATAACATTCAAATAGAAAAATTACTCTAATAGTGACCATCACTATTGTTTATGTGAGAGGCTAAGAAATGAAGTTCTTTGCTAAGTAGTTTAGGGGAAATACATTTTTCAATCTTCAAGCCATCCATAAAAGGCAGATACTATTATTTTTACCATTTACCAGATGAAGAAACTGAGGTTCACAAAGACTGTGCATGGTGATACAGCTAGAAATGGGTGAATCCAGGATCCACACCCAGGTCTCACTCCCTCTCTTCTTAATGCCACCCCACTAGCACCAAATGACATTGGTGCCTTGTGGGTGATTTTTTTTTTTTTGTCCCAAGGAACCTGTAACTCAGAAAGAATCCACGCTGCTTTGTGACTTTCTCATGACCGTTTTGAAGACGTGAAGAAGCACAGTAGGAGTAGAGGCATCTTGGATAAAAACGACTGCATTTGATTGCTCTGATTGTGACTTTAAGCATCCTTTTGGTATACAGATCCTTTTAGAAAAAGAGGCACTCTAACTAATAGGGAGGTTTTTGAGAAATCACCTCTCTCTGCCTCTGAATAAAGAATAAAGCAAAGACCCTGGAGTCATATATTCTTGGTTTCAAATCCCTGCTCTGTCCTCTTATGAACTGATTATATTCTTTCAGGCTTATTTTCCTTATATATAAAATAGAACTAATGATGTCCTGCTGGACTCACAGGTTTGTTATGACAACATGCATAGGAAAGAGCTTTTGAAATTGTAAGGCACTAAGCACACAGGAAGAGTGGTTACTTTGCAGAAATGACATTCCCCAAGGCATTTCATGAGAAATGTGTTAACCTGGGGCAGGGCCTATGTATACACTGTGTGGTCCTGCTCTGATAACAGCTCAGTATTTTAAGTAACCATCAAACCAATGGAAATCAGGCTGTTAACACCGGACACATGTAATATATAGAAATGGACTTTTTCTTTGCCAGGGACCTATAATCACACCTTACAAAAAGCAATACACATTTTTCAGCATGTTAACAAAATGCATATCGATGAGCAATGAAAAGCAAGAAAGCAAAAACAGAAAGAGATATTAGAAAAGCACACTTCTATGGGAATGGATGGAAGAAATTCAGTGTGCTTTTTATTAATAGTTATGTAACGCTTACCCAAACTCATCTTTATAAGAACCTCAAGCCAGGTAGACCTGATTTCCACCATACTAACATCCATTCAGTAAAGAGGAAATTCCACTCAATTGTCAAGTGATGCCAAGGAATGGAAGCAGGGATTTCTCTTTGCATCCCCAGGTATTCTGTGTACCAAACTCAGATCTTCTAATTTAAAGCTATCTTTTGCATGAAAATCTGTTTAACAAAAGAAAACTGATGTTGCTTATTCCACCATGACCCCTTTACTAGGAAATAAGCAACTCATTTGTTATCAATTTAGTTTTCATAGATTCACTCCAAGAGAATGTCCTGGGACTATGAGACTCTGTCCTATTGAATTAGCAGATGTGATTTCGATAGCATTTAATAGCATGAGAGCACCTGTCTCACCAAGGACCCCCTTGTTGACTCTTAATTAATAACAAGTAGATGCTTCTGTGCACTAAAGAAGCCAGTAGGTGACAGACATACCAGGAGGTAAAATAATATGCTCATTAAGAGGAAAAACAGATAATCTGAAACATTTAAAATGAAAGTAAAAATGATGATAATATGATATTTTTTGAATAGTTCTGGTACTATAATAAGCACTTACATACATCATTTAATTCTCCCAGCGAACTGTGAGGTACATGGTATTGTTAATCTCAATTTTGCAGATGAGGACATTGAGGCAGAAAGAATTTAGGTAAATTTCTGAAGCCTCCCAGCTGCAAAGGCAGAAAACCTACAAAGTCTAATTTGAAAGGAATCAGCCTTTCTTCTTCAGATAAACCCATGGTGCTGCTGGCCCATGGTTGGCATGAAGACAGAAAAAGAAAGAAAACATCATCCCAGTTGCCAAGAGCCACTTTCTATCTACATCACTTCCCCTTATCTCCCTACCTTATTCTACTTCCCCAATCACAAGCTCACCTTTGCACCCTCTGACCACCTTCTACTACCTGGGACATGAGTTCCCCTTTGTTTTTTGGTCTAGTTCTACTTCCTACAACAAAATCTCAGCTTTCCACTTGCTGACCTCATTCTTCATCCTAGGTCATTAGCTCACATATCTTAACTGACCTCGATTTGCTTCTTGGTTCTCCTTCCTAGAATGTAAACATGTTTGGACATAGAAAACAAAGAAGCAAGAAAATAAATGATTACCTCCGTAGTTCTTACTTTGTAAGCAATACCAAGAGCGGAAGAGGACTTTCTATGTTTGAAATCTCTTTATCTTAAGAGTGACAGAACACTATGGAATGCAACACTCAGGGTGAGGCCACAGAGGGTCTTGTGAAACTCACTCTCTCTGAAGATAAGAAAGGGGTATTACCACTATGAATGCAGACCTTAGGGCTGTCACAATGCAAAAAAATTGAGCCTAGAAGCAATGAATCTAGAATATCTCTCTAGGTTCTGTTATTATTATTATTTATTATTATTTTAATGGAGACTTTTATGTATGAGATCTCTTCCAAAAAGTGAAAGAAAGAAAGAAAGAAAGAAAGAGGGAGGGAAGAAGGGAGAGAGAGAGAAGAAAAGAAAGAAAGAAAGATCACACGAAGCTTCTGCCTAATAATTCATTAAATTTAAGACAAACGTGCAATATGAGAGTAGTGCAAGCAGCAAGAACGACATTATGCTAAAAAAAAAAATCATGGCAATCAGGTCGCATAAACAAAGCCCAAACTGTGAATAAACATTCCTAACCACCTAATAGCAACCAAAGAGCCTATTAAAGTAAAAATGTTTTAAGAATTAGAATATGTCTTGAGCTGGAACTTAATTATTGCCTAAAGAGGTGAATGTTTAAAGCAAAAAAGGTTGGGGGAACAAATTTAGAAGATGGGTTGTGAATTATCTATGGGCCTTTTGAAAAAGGTCAGCATTTTTACTCAATTCCACCAGGACCCTCTGAGGAATGCAATATTGCTACTCTAGATGCGTCTTCCTTAGGATGCCTGCTCTTTATCAGCATCCCTGTCTCCATGGTAATAGGTTAGTGCTCACCCCCCACCCCCACCCCTACCTACACCACCCATAGCAAACCCTAGCAAGAGGAAGAGCCCCCTGGGGGGCTGTGCACTGCAGCTCCAGGACATAAACAACTCCATGGGTGGTTGCCACGGCTGTTCTTCATCCACAATATAATTACCCCAAGGTACACTGGCGATGCACTTATGTGCATTGAAAAAAGAACAGCTACACATCAATAAATCACTCCAGCCAGGTGGTCACCACGCTAGTGTTATAAGAAGCTGGGGTTACAAGGCAACCATGGCCATAATTCATCATTAGGAATAATGGCAGACCTGGAGTCCAACCCAGGCATGGATTGCTTCTCCAGTTTTCTACAAGAAAGCCACATGTCTCCATTAAAACAATACCAGACAAATGCAGATTTCCATCCAGGCAAACGTAGGGATGATGCTTGCTTCTTTTACTTAGCAGTTGTGAGGATTTGGTCAAATCATTTTTCCTACCTGAATATAAATTTGCTCATTTGTAAAATGCAAGTCATAATATATACCTTATGAAATTGTTACAGTATGAAAGAGGATTTATATGTGGATAGTGACCAACATTCAGTGGAAGTTATTAATATCATTTTTGTAATGAAAGGAGTTTGAGAATGAATGATAGTCATCAAATAATTAAAAGGTGAAATCTTCCAGATGAAAGGACCCATTCATCCCTCTTCTCCGCACAACCACATACATATACATGTGTGGCTAGTAGCCACTTGTACTCAAAGATATGCCCTGCAGATGGAGAGGTTAGGCAAATGCCCCACCTGTGTTGTGCATAGTTGAATTCCTTCATCAGACACTCTCCTGAGGTCTAGTAGGCATTCTCTTGCCAGTGAATGTTGCCCACCTCATACCATCATAATAAGAACAATGTATCTAATCAGGGTTCACAACTGTGTTGAATAAGAAAATGAAACTCAGCTTGGATTACTCTTCTTCCAAGTCAAATAGATGTTGCCTACAACATCAAGCTCACATTTGTCCTCCTGTCAATCCCTCATCACCAACGATTTCCCCTTTTCCTCTTTCTAGGATTTTAGCAAACACTCGCAGGCCACAAAATTCAGAGTTGAGTGAGCATTCTTGTTCCCCTTTTATCCTGTACAAACTTATGCTTACAAAAATCATGTGGCATGTCCAAGGTCATCCAGTCAGTGGTAGGACTGAAAAGAACACAGGTGTCTGACCCTTGCCTCCCCTTGATCCAGCATTCATTAAACTGCCCCGGATGCCTCTCCTAGTAGTCTGTTGAAAAAATTACTGCAAATATGCTGTTGATACTAATACTATCAGAATTAGTCTCACTTTCAAAATTCTCAGATATTTCAGACAAAGCCATCAAGAAATGCCACTTGAGATGAAGTGGTTGAATTCTCTGAATAATCCCGTAGTCAGCCATCAGGCCCAACACACCATGTGCTGTTTTCCAACCATCTCTCTTCTGACCACAGAAATGACCCATTTAACCACATGGGCATCTGCTTCACTTTAGTTAGCTTCACTGCTAATATTCATGCATATGTTTAATTCTGCTTTTTATCCAGACTGCCCCCATTATATCTTTTTGCAGCAGGTTCTCTAAGAAGGATGCAAATATCTTTTTTACAAGTTAATCTAGCTTGCCTGAAAGTTGTAACATTTTAATTTCATCAAGTTTTCCCTGGGCCTGGGGGTTTCGGAATTGGAGGGATTACTGATTATAACTTACTATTTCACAAGATGCTTCTTTTTTAACCAGTCTTCTCATCTTTGTCAGACGTTTCAACAACATTCTCTATCCTTCAGGAAAGACATTTTTATGATGTGATTTCCTACATTCTCTAAAGGGAAAACTAGGGGCTGACCATGAAGTGTTTCTGTAACTGGTGTTTAAGTTAGAGATTCCAATTCCCTTTTGGAAATGGATTCACAGTGAGTAAATAACCTAACAAAGACAGGCTTTCCATTAACCTGAAATCCAGGTTTTCAGGAGCAAGAAACCTTATAAACATTCATTTAATTTGATTTTTATTTTGATATTATAATTGTTTTAGGACAGTGAAACTGCTCTGTATGAAGCTGTATTCATGGATATATTTTTTTGCATATTTATCAGAACCCAAGAATGTACAAAATCAAGAATGAACCCTAATGTCAACTATGAATTTTGAATGATAATTATGTATCAGTGTAGATCCATCAACTATAACAAATTTGACACTCTGATGGGGATGTTGATGGTGGGAGAGGCTGTGCCTGTCTGGGGGCAGAAGATATGTGGTAAATCTCTGTTATCTTCTGTTCAAGGTTGCTATGAACTTAAAACTGCTCTAAAAAATAAAGTCTATTAAAAACTATTAGGATACTTGATATAAAAACTATTTACTCGCAAGGACACAAATTATACCTAAAATGAAAGCTCTGCTTTTGTAAGCCTGTTCTTTCTTACAGTCATTTTCCCCTTTACTCATGACCCTGTTCCTAGTGTTTATACAAATATCTGCCTGTTAGGATTGTGTGTGTGTGTGTGTGTGTGTGTGTGTGTGTTTGAAACAATTTCAGCATAAGAATTATGTGATTGTAATCTTGTCATCAAATATTTGTTCATTTGGATGTTACTAATTGGAATCCATGCTGTTTGATACACAGGTTGCAATTCTTTGTTGAGATAGTAGAGGTGTGAGAGTTAGAGGTGGTAAGAGTATTATAAACAATTTTCAAAGTATCCTAAAAATCTCTTCGTCATCCCTCCTTTGACTATAAACATACTTCAATTGTAGATGATTCTAACTAATTCAAAAAACCCAATTTAAGAATCTCCTGATGAGTATCAGTTTGTTAGTTGTACACTGAATTACTATATCTTATGGCAAATAATAAACCTGGGTGCTCTTCTATAAATCACAGGGCAGAAAGGAATGAATTTCTCTCAAGTTATTTTAAATTAGTCAAGCTTAACTATACATGAGATTCTCTAGTATGTCTGACATTTTGATTCAAAAAACATTTACCACTAGAGATTTTGTCCTATTCTTCATACATTTATACAGGATCTAAAATCACAAACACATTTGTGATTTGTGATCTAAAATCACAAATCTAACATACAACACAGGTGCATAGTACATATTTATAATTTGTTTAATAAATTCTATGTAAATTTTATAACTTCTTTTTTTTGGTTTTATTTAAATTCGAGTTAGTTAACATGCCGTGTTTTATTAATTTAGAGGTAGAGTTTAGCGATTCCTCAGTTGCATATAACACCCAGTGCTCATTACATCAAGTGTCCTTCTTAATGCCCTCACCCAAATACTCCATGCCCCCACCCCTCCAGAAACCCTCAGCTTGTTCCCTATAGTTAGAATCTCTTATGGTTTGTCCCCTCTCTGTTTTTATCTTTTGATAACCTTGTCTAACACAAGCTTTCTCAATCTTGGCACTATTGACCTTGAGGCTGGATAATTCTTTGTTGTGGAAGGCTGTCCTATGCATTGTAGGATGTTTAGTAGTATCCCTGTCCCCTATACACTAGAAGCCAGCAGCAGCCTCTGTGACAACCAAAAGTGTCTCTGGACATTGCCAAATATCTTTTAGGGAGGGGGGAACTTCCCCAGTTAAGAAACACTGGACTAACCAATGACTGAGCTCACAAAGCTCTCCTTTCTTAAAAAAAAATCTATTTTAATTATGCTTAATGTAACTCGAGTTAGCTCAGCTCTTCAGAGCATAGTACTAATGAGTTCAAGGTCAGAAGATTGATCCTTATGAGGTTTAATGCATTCATTCAGCAACCATTTATTGAGTGGCCTACAATCGCATTACACTGTGCATGTTGCTGAGAGGAAAGCCAAAAAAAACACGAAAAGAAACCAATGCCCTCCAGGAGCTTGTGATTCCACACAGTGAGTGAAAAAAAAAAAAAAACCAAATGAGTGGTGGACGCGGTAAGATAATGATCTAAGGTGACAGCAGGGGTTGAGAAAACTATGCTTGAAACTAATATTGAAAAACAGAAAAGAATGTGATCAGACAGAGAGGAAATAGAGTTGATTCTTCCTATGAAATAGGAATAGCAAGGACAGTTATTTCTAGTAAACAGTTAACATGTGCTAGGCACCACAGTACTTATTACATCAACCGCCCTCCCCCGCCCCGGGTACAATGTCCACGTACATCACAGAAGTTACGTTCTGGCTCCAAAGTCATCTGACTTTGGTTTTCATCCCTAGTTCACTAGATGACTTGGGAAAGATACTGATCCCCTTTACATACTAATTTTCTATGTATAAAGTAGGAATAATATATGGTATGGTTGTTTTGAAGCCTAGAAGAGGTTATACATGAAAACTAATTTAGTATAGTACCTACATGAACAACAAAGAGTGAATACTTTTATCCCTCTTATTTTTAAAAATTGCTATTAAATAATCATTGATTTTGGTACTTAAGCCAGGCCTGTCTGCCTCTGAAGCTGTGTACTCTATGATTCGGCATCTTCCTAGACTTCAGGGTGGCTACAGAGAGCAACAGGAGTGCCATGTCTGCCTGGAGGAAGACAGTGAACCGGGTAACAAGGAGTTGGTGCTACTCACAAACAGCAGGAGGGAGCAATGACTCTGAGCACTGCTCCTATGAAGAGCCCCCAAAAAGTCACTGTAGCTGGAGTGAAGAAAAATTTTAAGAAGAAAAGAAAAAGGTGGGGGCGGGGAGGAGAAACTGAAAAGAAAAAGGAGAGCAGAGGAAATGTGGTACTAGATGGAGGGAAAAGATCACCCTGGCCATTTGAAGAATGGAGAGTGGATTGAGGAATGACAAAACTGGGCACAGTGGGGCCAATGAGCAGACCAAGTGATAAATAACCATAGCCCAGACTTGACTAATGATGAGATGAGAGGTAGAAGGATTTAAAGATGTTTTTGGTGATAGAATTGAAAGGATGTCCTTCAGCTAATAAGTGGTAAACCCCAGCATTTGACTGCAAATCTAATCCTTTTAGTCTACATTATGGTCACCTTCTCCTCCAACCTAAATACCTATAAGCACTAGACACTAAAAAAACAAGAATAGCTATATGCGTAAATCAGCACTGCATCTCCAAAATGGGAAAAAAGTCTCAAATTTTATCTATCTATCTATCTATCCATCTATCTATGTATCTATGTATCTATCTATCTTCTATCTCTCTATCAAGCAGTCACTGTACCCATCTCCAGGCTCAAACTCATGACCTTGAGATCAAGAGTCACATGCTCTACAGACTTAGCCAGACAGGTGCCCCAAAAGAACTTAAAATTTATGGTTTTTGGATTTTTGCTGAAAATAGTAAATGTCTTTAAAAAGACTATGTGAATGATATGGATTCAGTGATATTATCTCTGTATATAAGGGAAATATGACAGCCTAGCATGTGGTATTTATTTCAGTGCACCTCAGTGGCATCAAACTTTTGCCAAATTATCTGTTTCTTCCAGGGGAAGATTGAATAAGTACATATTTTTAAATTACACCAAAATGGTTTAGGTTTGATATATAGTATACTGCCATCTTAGAATAAAATGGCAGCTGGAGAAATCTTTCCTATCTCTTTGATTCACTTCTAATGCAATTACTGATTTATTCAATAATTATTTTGAACTAGTTCTCTGCCATGTGCTGTGCTTAATGCCAGTGACAACACGAACACAAGAAAGAATATCTCCTTTTAACCATTTTATGGTCTACAGAGAGATACAGACAAGTAAACAAGTAATTTCAAAAAGTCAACAATTGGCTGGATTGAGTAAGTATAAGGTACCGAGGAATGAAAGGACCTTCAACCCTCTCTCAGAGGAGCTAATATTGAAGTAGAAACCTGAAAAATAATTAGGTTTATCTTGGAAAGGTAGCATAAGAGGAAGAATGAATGTTCAATGGTGAGCTCAGAGTATATGCAAAGGTCCAGAGATGAGTGTAAAGATGACATGTACCCAGAACAACAAATATTCCAGAATGGCTAGAGAGGAGACATTTACAAGTTGTGAACCCGCAGGGACAAAGTTATGAAGGAGCTTTTGGTCCATGCTAAATAGACAGCCTGAATTCATCCAAATGTCAAGGAGCTTTAAGGAGACTCTCAACAGAGAAGTGACATGATCAGGTGTGAAATTTAGAAAGAAGTCTGAGTGCAGGGTGGAGAATGCATGAGTGGGGGTTGTGAGGTCAAGTATAGGGTCAGGCAAGTGCATGGGAAGCCTTATGTGTTATGACAGACTAGCAGCTCTGTGTTCTAAGAAAACTGAATCAGAATGGAGAAGTAGACAGATTTTAAAGAGACTATTTCAGTTGATAGGATGGGCAAGGTCTTGGTGATTGACTGGATGCGGTGGGTGAGTGTTAGGAGGTATTGAAGACAATTCCCAGGTTTTTAACTGGAAAAACTGAATGGATGGTGGTGCTATGGATTTAGAGAGCACAGGAAAAATGGTGAAGATATGGTAATAAGTTGTACCTTGGACATGTTAAGTTTCACCTGCCTGTAGGTCATTTAAGAGAAGATGGCCATCTGGCATTTGAATTCACTATAGTGACAGGAGACCTCTGTGTGAGATTCAGAGAGTCTGTTGGCATCTGCATATACTGCAGTATTCTGGTCAAATATGGTCCATGAGCACAGAAGTCAGAGAAATGTGACAGCATTCTGTGAATTAGCCTTTCACAGCTATCTTGGGGCTGTTATAATTACTACTGTAGTCATTAATACACTAAGCAAACAATTTCTAAGGTTTACTCTATCGACCTTGTTGCATTAATCTATTATTAGGTTTTCCCTGGTTGCTGTTTACCATGATTCCAATCTACAACCAATATGTTGATCAATATTTATATATCGAGTGCCCCACATATGTTCAGCACAATGGCTATCTGAACTATCTTCAGAGTTTTGAATATATTAGACTAGAATTAGGACAAAGAATATTAAAGTGCTCAAGAATAGGAGGAACTTATAGAGTAAACCTCAGTTTTAAGCTTAGAAAACAGCAAGCATCAATCTGTATAAAGTCAAGATGGATTAGGAAACCCAAAGAGCGAGAGTGTTGCACAAACGAGGAAATAATGCTAAAGGTGGAAGATCAGGAAGAACAGGACAGAACAAAGTGCGAAGCCAGGAAAGCATGGAAGACCCGAGGCAATAAGGTGCTAAACCACCCATGTATTGACTTCATTTTTTATCGAGGTCATGGTTCTTGGATGAGCCAAATCAGTTTACAAGTGCAGAGTTGTGAAAGACAGCAAATATTTATATTGGTTTGATTCCTTCATGACTCTAGAACTTTATTCTAGACATTTTTCACTATGGCAGTATTTCCACTTATCATAATTTCCCCCCATTGTCTAAGTCCTTTAGGCAGAAACTCCTGAAATAACTATAAGTAGATACAACTTAATGAACACTTATTGTATGTCCCTGAATAGGCATTTTGCATGCTTTCTCACATTAATTCTTACAACAGTCTTACAGAATGAGTATTGATTTTATTAATGAACTTGTTTTATGGATGAGGTACCTGAGGCTTAGAGTTCATTTATTTGCTCACCCAAAAATATGTATTCATGCTCCCAAGTGTTTAGCAACACTAGAACAGATTAAAAAATTCTATGCAACCATCGAATACTATGCAATAATGAAAATGAATAAATTACTGCAATGATCTACTGTAGTGCTACATTACTATATGCAATGATCTAGAAAGATCTTACAACTATTATAATGAGAAAAAGAAGTTTGAGCAAAAAGAATACATACTATATAAGTTCACTGTGGTACAATTCCATAAAAGGCAAAATGAATCAATGATAGCAGAGGTCAAGGTAGTGCTTGTCATTGGAGAGGAAGCAGGGCTGATGAGCAGGAAGCATTTAGGTGCTGGTAGTATACTATTGTTTGATCTGGGTGCTAGTTGCATGTATGCTTCCACTCCATAAATATTCATCAACCCATACATCTGTGATTGATGTACTTTTCTATGTATGTATTATATTTCAGTAAAAAGTATTTATTTTAAGAAATAGAGACAAGTTTTCTTTTTGGCAAGTCCTCCATAGAATACTACTAGTATTAGGTCCTATGATACTAGTATGAATCTGCCATTTGCTATTCATTATAGTTATAAAGAAGGAAAATACTTCATGAGACAATGGACCAGGTTTTATAAACGTGCATTAAATAACAACTCACTGGTGAAAAGTGAGAGTAATAGTGGAAGATTTTTATAGTTCAGAACATGTGCTGAGAGAATTGTTTATTGCAAGCCTGCATATACTGGCTCACTGCTGTGTGATTTACAAGTGCAATCAGGCTCATTAAGACTTCACCTCTCCCATTTCCTCCATATTAAGTAAGGAAATTGAGGTTCCTGTTGTCCCTGGGAAGAAAACCAAAACTCTGAAAGCTTCCTGCAAGACTCTGTTGACTCTAGCTGTGCTTTCCTCTCCCTTTTCTTCTTCGAACTTGTTCCAACTCACACTTGTGTTCAGCCTCCCCGTCCTTCTTTCAGTTTCCCAAAGCTGCCATTCTCCTGCACCCCAGGATATTTGTACCTGCTGTCTCCTCAGTCTGGACTTCTATTCCCATTGTTCCTTTATTATCTCTTTTAGATCTCAGCTCAAGGAAAGCTTCCCAGTCAAGCTTTCCCGCTTTCCTAGTACTACACACTACCCTCCGTCATGCTTTAGAGGACCACACCCTTCCCCTGCCAAGCCCTGAGCTCAGAATGCAATTAAACCTTTGTTAGCAGAATTTGTTGTTAAGATTTTTCATCCTTAGTAGACTGTAAATGTCACAGGAGAACCCATGATGCATTTCTTTATTTAACTCTGGATCCCTGAGGCCAAGCACAGTCTTGGCACACGCTAATTACTCAGTAAATATTTGCTAAATTAAATAAATGAAAAAGGTAATTTCTTCAAGGTTACACAGCTAGTAAATCTCTATACAAGTTATTTCATCAAACTCTACAACAACAGAGTTAGTTTTTGTTATTTGTAAATAATGAAAATGAGGGATAGAAAAATTTGTCACTTATTTAGAGCTCAAACAACTCATCGATCAGTACCAAAACTGTAGCTCTGAGTCCTACCTTTCTTGACCATTTTCCTTAAAATAGCAACAACAACAACAAAACAAAACAAAAACGCCTGGGTGGCTCAGTCTTTAAGCATCTGCCTTAGGCTCAGGTCATGATCCCAGGACCCTGGGATGGAGACCCCTATCGGGCTTCCTGCTCGGCAGGAGGCCTGCTTCTCCCTCTTCCACTCCCCTGCTTGTGTTCCCTCTCTCACTGTGCCTCTCTCTGTCAAATAAATAAGTAAAAACACAAAAACTATTAACCCCATTTTGCTTGTTTTTTACCTTCTTCTCACCACCTCCATTGTGATCATTTGTATGGATGCCCAAAAGGAAACGCAAACAGTAAGTCTGTATCCAAACATTAATATGAGCTTAATGAACTAACCAGAAAAGTAATCTACCACTAAAAATCTAAATTAATACACTAAAACCATAACTGAAAACATTGCTTCAATTTGGCAACTGCACTTGTCATTTCTATAGAGTGTGGTTTCTTTGCATACTGCCTATTTCCCTTCAGAGAAAATTCAGAACAGCTATTGAGTTGTGCCAGAAAGAGGAGTAGCTGTGTTGAACATTCTACAAACATTCCTTTAAAAGCATGTATCATCTTGATGTTTTATTTAGATGTATCTTTTAAAGATAGTCTCCATGCTATAAGCTGATGGAAAGCAACTGTAGCTTCTCTTTAAAACCATTTAGGCCCCCAGAGCAGAACAATTCAAATCATAGCTATGCTGCAATCACGTATGTGCACAACTTCCCTGTGGGCAAATTCTTAGTTAAGCCATGGATCATATTACTCCACATCAGCTGATACCTCTTTAAATGCCATTTGCCTGTGTTTCTGCAACCAAATTTAAAGACGAGCCTTAGAGGTAGTGCTATACAAGATCTTTAATTTCTTCTTGATTATTTCTGTTCTATTTGCCTTTCTCCTTACATTCCTACATGTTCAGGTACAGATTATGAGCAGCGAGTCCCAAGCTGATAAATGAGAAATGCATTCCATTGACTCAAAATATGATCATGTTCCAGTATTTTCCAGGGGGCTTCCCCCTTTTTAATCCAGGTTAGGTTAAATCAAGTAATAGCTCACTGAAGTCGGTAGCTGAATATGGGACACACTGATTTATCTTTCTCTACTTCTAAAGTCAATTGACCACCTCTAAAATCAGAACACCACTCATCCAGGACTCTTTGTTGAGAGAAAGACAGTATTTTTATTAACACTTAACCAAAAGGCCTTAAAGCACCTGCTCTTTGAAAAAAATCAATAGAAAGGAAGATAAGAGGAGGATCTGAAGTAATGATAATGAAATATTTCAGTTATGGACTCAAGAAAACCAATGCACATGAACAAAAAACATAAGAAGAAATGGTCAAGAACATTCCAGTGAAAATCAGAAAACAGAGAGGCTAATATAATGAAAGGTTAGGAACATAGGCTTGGGTCAGACACACCTAAGTTCCCTGGTTCTTTCACTTATTAATTCACTCATTTGACAATGGTGGCATGGCAAAGTGTTTAAAAGCAGAGACATTTTAGCCACACTGACTTGAACCAAAACCCAATTCTAGTATAGATAAGCTGTGAAGCTTCTTGTGCAAGTGACTTAATGTCTCTGGTTTCAGTTTACTGGTCTGTAAAACAGGGCATGATAACATATCTATATTTTAAAGTTGCTAGAGCATTTAATTAATTAACATAGGTGAGACGATTAAAACTGTATCACATGGTGAGCACTACAAAAAATTTGCTTTTACTGTAAATTTTCCTTGTGCCTATGCTATATTCCAACTCCCTCAGTAGGGATTGAGTATTAGAAAGGGATAGAGCAGGTCATGGCCTCATTCCATAGACCACTGGAAATGTTATGATGGGATGGCGCAGAACCTGGGAGAGAAAATATTAGGGCTGCGGGGTGACTTGATTTATTGATGGGTGAAAAAGTACCTCTGGAGAGAATTTTTCAGATGTCACTGCCTCTGAAGTTTGAGGGATGAGAGGCAGTCCGGTGACCTTAGGGAGGTAAAATACCCAGCCAGAGGAAAGAACTGGTGTGAGGCACTGGTTGAAGAGTATTTGCTATTCTGAGAAAGTTTTGTATGGCTTCTAGGTCAGAGGCCTAGAAAGGATGGGGAAGTAGGGGGAAAGGAACCTGGCAGTGGGGTGCAGGGTGGACCATGAGGGCCCCTCATAGACCAGGTTCTAGTCTAAGAATGGAGAGAGGCTAGTGAAGGATGTTATGCAGAGAAGGAACATAATCCATTTCCTTAAGGGAATAGAATATATATTTAGGACAGTTTTAGGTTCACACAAAAGTTACACCAAGTTCAGAGAATCCCCATATATCCCGTGATCTCTCGGCCCCATGGTTTCTCTCGCTATTCCCCTATTGCATTACTGTGGTACAATTTTGACAAATGATAAACAACTATTGATACGTTATTATTACTAAGGTTTCCATTAGGGTTCACTCTTTGTGTTGGACATTTTTGTGGGTTTTAGCAAATGCTTAATGCCATGTACTATATATGAAAATAGCATCCAGAATCATCCAGAATAATTTTATAACTCTATACTATTTTTATGTAAAGTAAAACACTAGCTCAAAAGTATGTGGGAAATGTGGCTGGAGCAAGAGTGGTGATGAGAAACTAGTTAAGTGGGTATTGTTATACTCTTGATAAAAGATGATGGTGACTTGGCCTAGGATGGAGGCGTGGGAATCAAGCGAATGGGTATCTTTATGCATATATTGAAGAGTATTTGCTACTTTTTAGTAATGGGTTTGATGGGGTTATTCTAGTCATGGTTAGCTAACTACTCTCTATATAAATCTCAAAATCTCAGTAGCTTCTCATCATAAGAGAAGTGTATTTCATGCATCCTGGCAAAATGACTTTGGGCACAGGGTGGGGTGTGAAGGATCATAGGGGAAGTGTCCATGATCATCTCCTGGCCAAGAGACAGTTATAAAGTCCTTAACTGACAGAGATTTGGAGGAAACAATCTAGTTTCAGGCCAGGAGGAAGAGTAAATGTGATTTTTGTCAAACACACAGCAATCCTTACACAAGATAAAGAAGAAGGGGTTGAAGATAACTTCTGGGTTTCTGGCTTGAGCTACTGGATTAAAATTGATTTTGAGATTAAGATGGGGGAAGACTCAAGAATTTGGGGATAGAGAAAGTACAGAGATAAAAATTCATTTAGGATCCAAAATCTATCCTTTAACTATGTTTCTTTAGGCAATATACTTAACCTCTTATGTCTCAGTTTCATCATTCATAATATAGAGATAATAATGGCCCTTACCTAGTAGTGTTACAAAGACTCCATGAAATAATGCATATAAAAAACTTAGCATAGTACCCGGTACAATCTAGCACTCAAAAACTCTTCATTTCTGTCATTATCATTATGATATTTACCATTATTAAGCAATAGGTCAGGCTTAAGACAGGGACAAGATACATAACTCACTTTTCTCTTCCTGAAATATGGAATTTCCAGGCACGTTCTTGTCCCATTAACTGGTAGAACATACAGTTAAGTCTAAGAACCCACTTCTAATTTTCAATGAATTCCTTGGTATTTTGGGTGGCTTAATTTGAGAGTTTGCTGCTACCCTTTCTTTATGGCATAAATGGAGAAAAGGGAGTGGAAGAATTAAAGGCATTTTTAAAAAGATTTTTAAAATTTAAAATTTATTTTAGAGAGAGAGAGTGGGCAGCGGGAGGGGCAGAGAGAGAGAGAGGAGAGAGAGAATCCTCAAACTCCCTGCTGAGTGCAGAGCCCAACACAGGGCTCCATCCCAGAACCCCAAGGTCATGACCTTAACTGAAATCAAGAGTCTGTGCTCAACCGACTGAGCCACCCTGGTGCCCCCCAAAATAAATCATTTTAAGTGTGTCTCTGGAGAAGGTTTTGACTACAACAGTGTTCAAGGGGAGTATCAGTGGAATGCAAGGGGAAGAAATCTTATGTAGGATTAGTGTACCAATAATTTATGTATGCATTTCCTTTCACATTACTCTGATCTCAACATTGCTAATCTCACCTGTTCTTCAAGCCCAGGTCAAAGATGCAACCCTTTGCTAGTCATCCTACAAATAATATTCTTTTCCCCCCGGAAATAGAATCCTAGTATTCTCTTTGGAAAATGTCTCCTCCTCGCTCATGTACTTAGGAGCAGAGCATGCGACTAAGTCTAGGGCAAGCACAGCATTCAATTCCCCCAATCATAGTGATTGTCTGAGGGATGGACATTTAACCAAGTGGGTTGAATGTGAATGAATCCTAGGAGCTCTGTGAGACCCATCAGGAAACAATGTTTTTCATTCTTCTGGGCTTGAACCTGGGAGGGTACAGGAGTGAGGGGAGAACTTGTCTGAGAATATAGCCATCTCAGAGAGAAAAAAGCTCAAAAGAGAAAGGAGGATAGAACCTCTGATCCCAGTTGTGTGACACCTGGATCAAGATTTTCCTGAAGCTACATCTCTCCCTGGATTATCAGTTACAGAAAGCCATATCTTCTTTTTTTTTTTAATTTAAGCTCTTTTTCATTTGGTTTCTCTGTTCCTAATGACCAACAGAGCTCTTACTGACACATACTCCATGAAACCCTTTTAAATTCTCCCCAAATAGAGCTGATTTCTCTCACCTCTTATATCATTGCTCTCTGTATACTCTTATAGCATTTGTTTCTGTGCTTGTCTCGTGGAACTTACTGCATTCTATTATGCATCACACTTACTTGTGTGTGTGTGTGTGTGTCTGTATGTATATATATATGNTTGTCTCGTGGAACTTACTGCATTCTATTATGCATCACACTTACTTGTGTGTGTGTGTGTGTGTCTGTATGTATATATATATGTATATATGTGTATATATATATGTGTGTGTGTGTATATATATATATATATATATGTATGTATGTATAATCTCTCTACTAGAATTAAACTTTCTCAAGGAAAATTACCATTTGTGATTTGTCTCTAAATTCCCCATCCTCGGGCGCCTGGGTGGCTCAGTGGGTTAAAGCCTCTGCTTTCGCCTCAGGTCATGATCTCAGGGTCCTGGGATCGAGGCCTGCGTCGGGCTCCCTGCTCAGCGGGGAGCCTGCTTCCCCCTCTCTCTCTCTGCCTGCCTCTCTGCCTCCTTGTGATCTCTCTCCCTCTGTGAAATAAATAAAAATAAAATCTTTAAAAAAAATAAAATAAATTCCTCATCCTCNCAAGAAATGGTGGAGTTCTGAAAAAATTTGTTAAAAAAAAAATTGTTAAGGATATCTTGGTTGGTTCCCCACTTTTTGTGGCAATGGTTCCCAAACTGGGAGTCTACAACTCCTAAGAAGTTGAGGATTGATTGAGAGTTTCTCAAATCTATATGTACACATAAAGAATCAAATAATTAATATGTCTCATATATAAAAAGCTGTGAAAATGTTTTTATAATCCATTTTGTTTATAATCTATTGTGACTGACAAAATGCAATTTTGCTTTAACTCTATTACGAAATCCATGGCAAATATTTCTCAATATATTCTCTCAATTGGCATATATATAGCTAGATATCTACCTTAACTGAGCACTAACAATAAGCCAGACACTTTAGATACATTTTGTCACATAAGTCTCCCTCAGCATGACATTATTTTGCAGTTTTCCATGGGTCCTATAGCAAGCAATGTTTCCCAAATTTTACGTCAAAGTACTAGTAGAACACACTATTCCCATGGTAACAGGACAAAGATACTTGTAGCTGAATGTGATCTGCAATGAGCTGTGCTCTTCTATCTCCCACCCAGTCACCTTAAAGAGTGAGGGGATGGCTATTTTGACACAACTAAAATCTGTCCATGGTACTGCAGTGTGCTATAACCTAGTGGGTAATCTCCAAGTCCTAAGCATTGACTACAACATCTTCAACATCACATCTATGCCTATACTCAATAATCTTGAAGCTTTAATCTTGAATCTCTAATCCTTGAAGCTCCAACGTCCACATGCATACACACACATACATGTGAAAGTGTATGTATATTTGCTACCTTACTACAGTGTTGGACTATTTCAAGCCCCTGTGCACACCTTGGGATACATTCCTCTGCATCCCTATTTTCAAGTGGGAAAATAGAGGCATAGAGAGATTAATGTTCCCAAGATGTAGATCCAAACCCTAGACAAATCTAATCCCAGAGTCATCAAATTTACTCATTGCTGTGTACGAATTGGTATCATAATTTGAATTTGAATGTCATTATCTTTATCATCTTTGTTCTGATTGAAAAACACAACTGAATAAGATCATTTTTAGATTTGCCACATTTTATCTATTATCTTTTAATTTAGATCTGTGAAAGCACTGGCTTAAAACAAGCAAACAAACAAACCAAAAAACTTGAACCTGCTGTTAACTGACTCCAGATGAGTATCCTTCTGATGCATACTTCCGCTACTTTCACTACTTCATCATGTATGAAGTGGCTTTGTGGTCTTGCTCTTCGCAGAAGTTGCCTTTAGGAATTACAGTCTTATGTGATTTGAATCAAAATTATATATGAGAAGGATGGTGTGTGTATTTGGTGAGAGAGGAACCTGAAGTGGGAGAATGGGCAGCAGAATATGAATTCATGTTTTCTATTGACATTCTGTTAATGTACCGCATTACCCTAGAGTTGAAGTATCAGGTGGTGTCAAAAATAATGAAGTTATACAGCATTAACCTGATATAGTAGCTGCATGTCAGAATCTTGGAAATGCATGTTGATTAGGTTTTGGTCTTCCTTTGACAAAAGTCTCTGCTCTACTAAGACAGAGGTGGTATCTATTGGGTTCTAATTTTTTCTCCAACACCCTGCCCTGAAAATTACCCACCATCACTGGAGGTCTCACGTTGTTTATTATGACAATTGCTTAATTGACTTAGATATCCAAAGCCATGTTTTTGTTTGTTTTTTTGTTTGTTTGTTTGTGATTTTTTGACATGACATGTTAGAGTGGAATCATAACTAGAGGGAATACCAGAAGAGAGCTAGAAAGAAGGATATAATTATGTTCCTTATAAATGAAGATTACTAAGCAATGGGGTAAATAATAATGCTTAGCTGGTTGATGATTGTTTTTCCTTCTTTCATATTGAAGGGTGGTTTGTCCCTGAGTCATCCAGAAAGGATTGACCCCATGGGATGACCAAGGAGGTTATTGCTTGTTATCATTAAGAGAACACACCTTGGAACCAGACTTTCTGGGTTCAAATCCTGGATCTGATAATATATTAATGTGACTTTTGACATATCTCTCTATGTCTCAGCTTTCTCATCTGGAAAATGTGGCTAATCAGAGCACCTATTTCATAAGGTTGTTACTGGGGGCAAATGCATTAATACAAATAAAAAACTAAGAACTGCCCTTGGCACAGATGAAAAGCTGTCTATACATATTAGCTATGATCATTAATACTAAGTATGCATTCTTTATGCACTATTTAGTGCCTCCAAAGAAGTAATGTGCTTTGAGGTTGGAAAAATCTGAGTTAAATTTTTATTTACCCAACACATTATAGTCCTGTTACTTGTGAAGCATTTGGATTAGAATTTCATTTTCTAGGGCATAGAGTTTTAGCCAGTCTCCTCTGTCTGACCTACTAAGGTGTGCTGACTCTACTTTAAGAGTAGCCAAGTAGGTGTCACAAAAGCAAGACATTCTTGTCTCCTGGTTTTAAACCAGTGACTATACAAATAGAAAGGAAAGAAAGGGAACTACTATTTAATAAGCAGCTATAATTGTAATCCAACTACTTTGTTGGTGATTTCTCACACCCCGGGGTTTTAGCCCAAGGCAATAGCTTCAAACACATAACATAGTTTTATTTTTTGTCTTACAATTTATATGAATTTTGTGTTCTACTCCATAGCATTCCACATTTTAAAGATTCAAATGAAACTGGTGCTCCAGAAATTTAACCTGTTCCTATGACATGAAATCTCCCCAACCTTCTTAAGAATTCTTGAACAGAGAGAATATTCC
Organism: Ailurus styani; assembly: GCA_002007465.1. NCBI lineage: Eukaryota > Metazoa > Chordata > Mammalia > Carnivora > Ailuridae > Ailurus > Ailurus styani. The sequence continues at coordinate 183,689 of LNAC01000112.1, read as the reverse complement.
TCTGGGATACTTGTCACCCTCTTGGAGGAGCACAAATATTCTTGTTCTATATTATTTCTTTAAGAATTTCCATCTTTCAATATACTGGTTCCATAACCAACTACAGTCCAATAACTGCCAAATTTCTCTTTTTTAGCGTAGAACACACCACTGAATCCTACACTTTTATCTACCTGACTAATGAAGATAGTCACTTAGTGTCTCAAACGTGTCAAAAGCAAGATATTCCACTTTCCCAGACCAGCATATTCAAATATGAACTCAAGAGTTCCTCTCACCTTAAATTACACAATCAGTGTCCCTCAACATCTCTTCTCCTAGTGAATGGCTATCTAGTTGTACAAGCCAGAATCCTACACCTGCAATCCCGAGGCCTTCTTCATCCTCCATAATTAATCCACCGCCACTTCCAATCAATTTAACTTCTTCATTGGTCTTCAGTCTCCTTATTTTTCTTCATCTTCACTGCTACCATCTTGGGCCAAGCTACTCTGACCTTTTAAAGACCTGCAGGTTCTACTCCTGCTCTGCTCCAATCTGCTCTCCATCCTGAAAGCTAGATTACTCTTTTAAAATGCAAACCCAGTTATGTCACATACATGCTTAAAACCATTGGGTAGTTTTCCATTGCTTTGGGGGAAATGTCAAAATTTCTTACCAGGACTTTAAAGTCCCCTGTAATCTGTTGCTTGCCTACTTCTCCAGATGCATTAACCATCAAAGACCACTTCCTCCAAACCTGTTCCTGCCACATCAGCCTTCTTTGATTTCTGCTACAGAAATGATATACTTCCTCATGTTTTTTATGGTTGTTTTGAGCTACTACAGTAGCATAGCTAGTAGTTGAGAGAGAAACTATATGGCCTACAAAGACTAAAATATTTTGTACTTTGTCCTTTACAGAAAATTTTTGCCAACCCCTGAATTATAGTATGGTCATTTGTGCAACCACATTTTTTCTGAGAACTTAATTTATGCCTGATAATAGGCTGACCACTGAATTATGTCACTGGAAAAGAATAGCTAATGAGAGGAAATGGTTATTTTGGCAACTATTGTCCTCCTTAAACATAGTGAAACTTAAAATAAAAACAGAGTTTTTTTCCCTTTTATTATAGACTTCCTAGATGCTTCTGTCTTCTCACTACTTCTGTGCTAGATACCAGTTGTCTTTTAAACCATTTCAATCTCCACACTCCTTTATTAACAGAAACGAAATCTGCCTTCAAATTTCTGGGGACTCTGAATATCAACTACGCTGCTAGAGAAGGGGAAGGGAGGAAAAGAAAGAAAAGAGGGAGGGAGAGAGAATGAGAATTATACAGGACAAACTGAGACTTGAAGGCCACTTCTCAATTAACGGGCACACAATCTTTATTCAGACAGTCCTAGGGTTTCCCTCAGTATGNTTGTCCTCCTTAAACATAGTGAAACTTAAAATAAAAACAGAGTTTTTTTCCCTTTTATTATAGACTTCCTAGATGCTTCTGTCTTCTCACTACTTCTGTGCTAGATACCAGTTGTCTTTTAAACCATTTCAATCTCCACACTCCTTTATTAACAGAAACGAAATCTGCCTTCAAATTTCTGGGGACTCTGAATATCAACTACGCTGCTAGAGAAGGGGAAGGGAGGAAAAGAAAGAAAAGAGGGAGGGAGAGAGAATGAGAATTATACAGGACAAACTGAGACTTGAAGGCCACTTCTCAATTAACGGGCACACAATCTTTATTCAGACAGTCCTAGGGTTTCCCTCAGTATGAAATCTTATAGGCCTCAGATAAAAAGCTGACTAATAACTTCCTTAAAATAAAACAGGTTGAACTTAGTCACTAGTAATAGCTTGACTTTGAAAAAGTCACTTTAAAAAAATTTAAAAAATAAATTAAAAAATTAAAAAAAATTAAAAAGTCACTTTTAGCCTCTCAATCTCAGTGTTCTTGTCTGAAAGATGGGAACAGTCATAAAAATATATTAAAGAATAATGCATGTATACATACTACTTTTACTTCTTATATGTGAGCTATTAATGTGGTTTAATATTCAACAATTACTTTTAAGAAAGTAAATAAAGACATATGTATATATCAGTATTATAAAGTATTAAATACTACATAATAATAAGTATATACCCAAGTAACTTTCATATATATAATTTGATATAATATTATTAATATTAATTTACTTATATAAATGTGAACAGTCTAGTTCTGGCTCATAATAAATGCTCCATACATACTTGTCGAATAAGTGAGTGAATAAATGAATAAATTAAAACTACAGTATTGTATAAGAAATTTGCATATGTTTTTCTTCTGATCCTGCACATACTTTTAATTCTGTAAGGACACTGAAGGACAAAGAGTGATATACTGACATCTGATTTTGGATGCTGCCTGGTTAATTGTTAGCTGTTGAGAAAGAAATGTGCACAACTTATTCCTCTACCTAGTTTATAAGCTGATATCTCTCATGTCGCCCTACAAAGATGTTGGCTTGAATTTTCTGAGTGCAGCTTAATAACTTAGTCTAGGTGATTTGGTGTGCTTACTATTCTACAAAAGGAAAATGATCATGAGGTAGAGCTACATGACTGTACAAGTCTATAGTAGATAGCTGGTCTTAGGGGATCCAGTTACTATAGACAGCCCAGAGCGATGGAAAGGTCGTTGTTCTTAGTATCAAACAGACCCAGTTTCCAATCCCAGCTCCCTATCACTTGCAAACATTTGCTGTTGATGCTGTCCAACACGCATGCCTTTTCTCCTGAAAATAGCATCCTCAGTGTCCTTAGAGGAAACCCTTCCCTCCTGTCAATTTTAGCAGAATTGAATATATCTCTGAGCAAAGGGGCGAGCATTTGAAGATACCTGTCTGCTGAGTGGGTCAGGAAGCAGTGAGGCCTCACTAGCAATAAGCACACCTAGAGCTTGTTTGTTAAATATCATCCTCTCTTAAAATGAACATTCAATTCTTAGATAAGTGGCTGCTTGGAAGATGGGGGAAAGGAGGGAAGATGAAGTAAAAGATGAGCCTGAAATACCTCGTACCAGAAAGTATGAAAGTACTCTGAGAATAATGGGGATGTGTCCAAAGGAAGAAAGCTTGTAGGCACTTCCATGGGTAAAATTGAATGCAATTGGAATGTCAAAATACATAATGATAGTAACAGATTGAGCCCACTAAATAAAACAGGAAACCACAAGTCCATATGTACATAAATAAATAAATTTAGAACATAAATAAATACATAAATGAATAAATATTTGATGAGCAATGGGATACATACTTAGTTCAAACAACCTCTTCACAAAATAATTACTAACAACAAAGAATGGAGAACTTTACAGTGAGGAGCTTGGCAAATACCACTTCAGTGTAATGATAGCTGTTAACATCACCAGTCATGGGACAAATCAATATCATGTGTCTCTGACAAGATGCATTGAGAAAAACATATCACTTCCGTAATAGTCCTGCCAAAGATGCCTAACCTGAATCCATTCATGAGGAAACATCAGACCAGTCAAAACTGAGGGGCACTTTACAAAGTCACTGACCTGTAATGTTTGATAGTTTCAACATAATCAAAATCAAGGAGAGGCTAAAGAACTGTTCTAGACTGAAATGATATGACAGCTAAATATAACACTCAATTCTGGAGTGGATCCTTTGGTTATTACTGGGTCAACTGGAGAAATTTGAATGGTGTCTGAAGATTAGATGGCAATAATATCACTGGTAACTCTGATTTTGATGGTTGCAACTTGGTTATGTGGGAAAATACCGTACATATAGGAAATGCACATTAAGAAATTGAGGATCATGGGGCATCAGATTGGCAACTCTCAAATGGTTTAAGAAAAAAATATGTGCTCTGTACTTGTACCTTTGCTGTAAGTTTGAGATGGTTTCAAAGTAAAAATACTGATAATGCATACATAGACTATGTCTGAGAGGACACACCAGAACTGCCATTGTCTATGGAAAGAGGACTGGTGTCCAACATGAGAGAAACACTCACTTTCCACTGCTTATCTTTTATACTGTTCAGATATTTTATGTTGTGAATTAAAAACTGTATCACTAAAATGGCATATGGAGACATTTTAATGGAAACTATATACGAAAATGCATGCATGATCATTATAGAAATTTTGAAAATTACAAATATTTCAAGGGTTTGACCAGATCCTTTTAGGAAGCATTTTGATGTTTTTCTTATCATAATGCATCATTTTTCTTCCCTTGGTTTTATAATATTATAAGATTGTGGTTCTGTGCTTCTGAAATTTCATGTTTTTAAAATTAATGTCATTCTCCATTTTACTTAAAATTCTTTTAAGCATCAAATAAATAAATAAGCAAACAAATAAATCTCCCCCTTCAATCTATACCTTTAGGCTACTTAATTTTGAATGCTAGCACTTGTCATTACTTTGTGAAATATATAATTTATTATTATTATGTTATTATTATTAGTTGTAGCTCCTGAACTAAAATGTTAGTTCCTCCCATGAGACTAGGGACTTTGGTTTGTTTTCTCCTGATGCTCTGACACCTAGTGCTGCACCTGGCACATAGTAAGAACTCAATAAATATTTACAGTAGAAAGAAAAATGTCAGAGAAACTTATCTTACTTTTCTGTTTCAGAAACGGTTAGGTAGAAATTGTTTTCTGGGCTGATTGTCATTAAGTACCAACTATATGTTTAGGCACTATGCTAAATACTTTATAAATACTGTGTAATTTAAAGATTTATCAATAACCCTATGAAAACAAAAGATTATCAGTATGTACAGATGAACACTGAGAGGCTTAAGAATGACTTAATTGATTAAGGCCACAGCTGGCATTTAGGAACCTGAGATCGAACCTGCCCAGATGTTGTTCTTTGGCCATCTCTCCATCTGCATTGCCTCATGGTATTAATGCCTGTGTCAGTCACATCCGCAGTAGAATATAATGGCTCTCTGCCTCTTTCCTGACTCAGCTCTTCATTACCTCACTTCTGGACTCCTATAGTGAATGCTTAGCTCTCTTTTTGGGCCCCTACTCATCCTATAATTTCTTTCCAGATGACCTTACCAAGGAAAAGCCAACTATGTCCCTACCAATTAATTTCAAGGGCTCCAATGGATAGAGTAAAATTGTCCAGACCTTGTAGAACATTTAGTCCATGAAAGGTGAAAGCAAGAATTTTTCCTCCCTAAGGCAAAGAGGAAGGCATCTAAGCAATATACCCAAAGAGGAATGAAGATCAAGAGTATTCAAATGGTCATTCATTTAACTCGTCTCCTCTTGCCTAAGTGCATACCTTCTAAATGTCAATGGTCCATAATCCCCTCTATTATAATCTGATTCAATACTAATGAAGCATATACTATGGTTGTTTCCTGACTCTTGAATGGGTGTTGGAATATAGTTGGGAATTCTCTAGGGAAGTTATAGTCGGTTAAATGATGACCCCCAAGAATATTTGTCTACATCTTAACTCCTGGAACTGGTAAATGCAACCTAATTTGGAAAAAGGGTCTTTGCAGATATAATTAGGTTAAGAATCTTGAGATAAATTCATCCTGGATTACCTAAATGGGCCCTAAATCCAGTGACAAGTATCCTATAAGACACAGAAGAGGAGAAGACACAGACAAAAAGGAAAAGATCATGTGAAGACAGAGGTAGAGACTAGACTAAAGTCTCTATAAGCCAAGGAATTCCTGGAACAATTTAAAAGCTGGAAGAAGCAGGGAGGATTCTCCCCCTGAGCTTTCAGAAGAAATATCATGATGTGAGCACTTAACTTTGGCCACAACTGTGAGAGAATAAATTTCTGTTGTTTTAAGCTACCTTCTTTGTGTTAACTTATTACAGCAGCCCTAGGAAACTAATACAGAGATGAAGTGGGAAGAATATCTAATATGGGGAAACATGGGAAGTCACTGAGAAATGAGAAAGAGCTTGATCAGGACATCTTCAGCAGTTCTCTAGGGCTCCACCTTGAAGAGAAATGTGGATAAGAATGAAATAAAATGAATCATGGAAGGGGATGCATCCCTCAATAAAGATTCGGGGTTTTATCCAGTAGGCCATGGGAAGATAGGGAGTAATATTGACCCACGTGCGCATCTTAGAAAGATCATTACTGCAGTGGTACAGATAATAGATTGGAGAGAAAGTGGAATGATCTCTAGTGGGAAAGTAGGAACTCTTACAGCCATCAGGGTAATAAATGATGAAGACCTGAGTCAAAATGGTCATAATGAAAATGGAAAGGAAGGTGATGGGATGAAAGATATTTGGGAGATTTAATCCACAGTATTTAGTGGTGAAATAGAGTGGGGAGAGTTGAGTCCTCCTCCAAGATCAATTCGGGTGACTGGGTAGAGGGTAAAAATGTTGATGAGGGTAAAAATGTTGGTAGAGGGTAAAAAAGGGAAGGGAAGGGAAGGGAAATTTGTTCACGTATAGATGTATTTGAGGTCAAGATACTCTGAGTAACATCCAGGGGAGAGTGTAGAGTAGGCAGTTGATATAAGAATCTGGATCTGAGATGAGTTTAGCAAGAAGTTGTTGCAGTCAAGGTTGAAAAGTTTGCTGTCTGTGTTTTCTTCTAGGAATTTGATGGATTCCTGTCTTACATTTAGGTCATTCTTCTACTTGGAGTTTATTATTTTTGCATATGGTGTAAGAATATAGTCTAGTCTCATTCTCCTGCATGTTCTGTCCAATTTTCCCAACATCATTTGTTGAAGACACTGTCTTTTTTCCATCGGACATTCTTTCCTGCTTTGTCAAAGATTAGTTGACTATAGAGTGGAGGGTCCATTTTTGGGTTCTCTATTCTGTTCCATTGATCTAGATGTTTGTTTTTGTGCCAGTATCATACTGTCTTGATGATTACAGCTTTGTAATAGACATGTCTCCAAAGGCAAGGGGAAAAAAAGCAAAAATGAACTATTGGGACTTCATCAAGATGAAAAGCTTTGGACAGCAAAAGAAACCATCAACAAAACCAAACGGCAACCTACAGAATGGGAGAAGATATTTGCAAATGTTTTATCAGATAAAGGTCTAGCATCCAATATCTATAAAGAATTTATCAAACTCAACACCCAAAATACAAATAATCCAGTCAGGAAATGAGCAGAAGACATGAACAGACATTTCTCAAAAAAAAAGGACATACAAATGGCCAACAAACAAATGAAAAAATGCTCCAGATCACTTGACATTAAGGAAATACAAATCAAAATCACAATGAGATACCTCCTCACACTGGTCAGAATGACTAAAATTAACAAGTCAGCAAACACCAAATGTTAGTAATGATGAAAGGGGGCTGTCTTACACTGTTGGTGGGAATACAAACTGATACAGCCACTCTGGAAAACAGGATGGGGATTCCTTAAGAACTTAAAAATAGAGCTACCCTATGACCCAGCAATTGAACTACTAGGTATTTATCCCCAAGGATACTAACATAATGATCTGAAGGGCACCTGAACCCAATGTTACAGCAGCAATGTCCACAGGAGCCAAACTGTAGAAAGAGCTAAGATGTCCATGGACAGATGATTGGAGATATATAGATATCTATATATCTCACAATGAAATATTACTAAGCCATCAGAACAGAAGAATACTTACAATTTAGATCAACATGGAATTAGAGGGTATTGTGCTTAGTGAAATAAGTCAATCAGAGAAAAACAATTATCATATGGCTTCCCTCATATGTGGACCATAAGAAACAGCATAAAGGACCATAGCGTAAGGGACAGAAAACAGAATGGGAAGTCATCACAGAGAGAGATAAAGCTTGAGACACTCTTAACTATCAGAAACAAACTAAGGGCTGCTGGAGGGGAGGTGGGTAAAAGGACTGGGTAACTGGGTGATGGGCATTAAGGGGGGCATATGATGTGATGAGTACAGGGTATTACATGCAACTGATGAATTACTGAACTCTACATCTGAACCTAATGATGTAATATGTTGGTTAATTGAATTTAAATTAAAAAAAATTAAAAAGAATCTGGATATGAAAAGAAAGAACCAAGTTAGAGATAAGCAATTGGGAATTCTTGAAATACAAATGATCATGGAAAACATAGGGGGAGATAGGATTACCCAGGAAGACATGCAGAACAGAAGGTCAAGGATAGAACCACTGGGAATGTAAATATTTTTTACATTCTTGATTTTTTTTACAGTCTTGATTTTGGCTCAGGTCATGATCTCAGGATCATGAGACTGTGCACTATGTCAGACTCCAAGCTTAGCAGGGAGTCTCCTTGAGATTCCCTCTCTCTCTCTCTCTCTCTCCCTCTGCTCCTCCCTCCACTCAGGCTTGCTCTCTCTCTCTCTCAAATAAATAAATAAATCTTTAAAAAATTTCTCATTAAGAAAAATCTCTTTCACAAAGCAAGACATATAATCTCTTATTTTAGTCCTTCTATCTAAACCTTTCTACAGTATCCTTAGCCCAGTAACTGGCACCATGATCTAACCAGTCACTGAACCCTGAAAACTGGGAGTCAAAACTGATACCTCACTCTCCCTGTGCCTTAGCTCTAACTAATCACCAGATTGAGTTTATTTCTCTTGATTCTCTTCACTCTTCCTCATGCCACCAACTTAATCCATGCCACCCTGTCTCTCTGCCAACAGTCTCCTAACTTGTCCCCTACAGTCTCCCTAACCTCCCTCTAGTCTATTCTCCACACTGTTGTCACAGTGATACAAATATCAATCTAAATCTGTTTTAAAAATATAAAGTCTTCCTTAAAACACTTTCTAACATTCTTGGGGTGCTGGGTGGTTCAGTCTGTTAAGTGTCTGCCTTTGGCTCAGGTCTTGATCACAGGGTCCTGGGATCAAGACCCACATTGGGCTCTCTGCTCAGCAGAAAGTCTGCTTCACCCTCTGCCCATCCCCCTCCTCATGCTCTGCCTCTCTCTCTCTCTCAAATAAATAAATAAAATCATTTTTAAAAAATAAATTAAGGCCATTTCATTTAATTAATTAAATTATATAACAATTTGTTCCATCCTTATATTCCCAGATATAATCCATGAAGGGAGAAAAAAAAAAGGGAAGGGAAAAAAGGAAAAAACGTTGGGCTCTTTTTGGCTTTGAAGCCTCTCAGAGATTGGGCTCTAAAGAGAAATTGTTTTAAAAAGGCAGAAGTTGTGGGATGTTTTCTGTGGGTTTATTTGAGCTATATTAAGGGAAATAGGACTTTCAGAATTAAAACTAGCTCACTAGATCAACTCAGGTGGTCCCTCAGGCTTCATACAGAAATGTCCTGTCCCCACCACATGCACACTTCTTTTGCCCCCTGCCACCTCTTTCACTAAGAACATAGAGGATTACTCTGGAAGACAGTATGGAAGGGGTCCTGAACTGAGTATGTATATTTGGCTTTCTTTCCTGTCTTTATCTCCTCAAATCATGAACTTCATTTCAACAAGTATTTACTAATGACCTACTATGTGCCAGGATCTCTTCTGAGGGTGAGGTTTTAATAGTTATTGTCCCTACTCTCAAAGAGGTCACAGTTTAAGATAGACACGCAAAAGTTAAATGTTCATGACGTATATAAGTAGAATCTCTAAGGAAGTGATCTATTGGGAAGTCACCCACCACTGCTGCCCTATATCACACATGATGACCAATTGACAGAGGAGGAAAAGGGCTAAACATAGTTCAGTGATGGGTAGGCCTGGTATAAGATTTGAGGCTGAACACAGACAGCTGCTGAACTGAAGATACAATTAGGGTGCCCCTGAAAAACCAGAAGGTTACTCTCCCATTGAGCAGAGCTTTGGCTAGTGCCTGGTTATCCACTTTGTGATGGAAGAGAGCTGGCCAAGAAAAGGAACTAAACAGACACATGATCAGGGAGATGGCACAACTGATTGATCACAAGTTGAAGGAGAAAGCCTTGAAGATCAGGGCCCAGAGGGTCTGGAGAAGAAGCATGAAGAGGGAGCCTATGCAGGGACAATAACATGGGGCCCTCTTTTGATTGCTGGTTAATTCCCATGAGAATGTTCAACATGGAAGTGGCCCTTAATAACCAAGCAATCTGAATGACTCAGCCCCGCTGACCTCAGACAAAAGAAAATGGGAATATACTTAGTCTCTAGATCCTGCTAGATACAGAAGTTGTTTTTCAATTTGAGTTAGACTCCTTATAGTGCCTTATGTCTCTATTCCATTTCACAATTTCCTAGGTCTTGCTCCCATTCATTTCTCACTGCAGAGAGTAGAGACTAACAAACTCCAGCCCACATATTTAGAATGTATTGGATCTTTTAAAAATTATCATGCAATTTTTGAAACCAAGCAGAGCTAGGCTTTGTTCCTTAATTTACAAGCTAAATAGCCTTGAACACATTGGTTTACCTCTCTGAAACTTAGCGATGATAATGCTTACTTATAAGGTAGTAATAAGAATTATATAAAATCATGTTTTTAAAAGGTTTAGTGCTGTGCCTATCACACAGTTAATCCTAAGTACAGGTTAGTGATGTCTCTGTGGCCAGAACTCAACAGCCAGATGTCTCTAATCCTTGATCTCTCCCTCTCACCTTCAACCAGACTCTCAAATACCTTTTAAGATGATTTCACACCTTTGTAATACAGCTTGAAGTCCAGAATTGTAATTCCTTCAGCTTTAATCATTAAGGCAATAGGATACTGGCACAAAAATAGACACACAGATCAATAGAACAGAATAGAGAACCCAGAAAAGGACCCCCAACTCCATGGTCAACTCATCTTCAACAAAGCAGGAAAGACTACCCAATGGAAAAAAGACAGTCTCTTCAACAAATGGTGTTGGGAAAATTAGATGGCTCCATGAAGAAAAATGAAACTGAGCCACTTTCTTACACCATACACAAAAATAAACTCAAAATAGATGAAAGACCTAAATGTGAGACAGGAATCCATCAAAATTCTAGAGGAGAACACAGACAGAAACCTCATCCACCTTGGCTGCAGCAACTTCTTGCTAGACACATCTCCAAAGACAAGAAAACAAAAGCAAAAATGAACTATTGGGACTTCATCAAGATAAAAGGCTTCTGCACAGCAAAGGAAACAGTCAACAAAACTGAAAGACAGCCTATGGAATAGGAGAAGATATTTGCAAATGTCTTATCAGATAAAGGGCTAGTATCCCAAATCTACAAAGAATTTATCAAACTCAACACCCAGAAAACAAAAAATCCAGTCAGGAAATGGGCAGAAGACATGAAGACACAGTTCTCCACAGAAAACATCCAAATGGCCAACAGACACATGAAAAATGCTCCACATCACTCAGCACCAGGGAAATACAAATCAAAACCACAATGAAATACCACCTCACATTAGTCAGAATGGCTAAAATGAACAACTCAGGAAACAATAGATGTTGGCAAGGATGCAAAGAAAGGGGAACCCTCTTACACTGTTGGTGAGGATGCAAACTGTTGCAGCCACTCTGGAAAACAATATGGTGGATCCTCAAAAAGTTAAGATTAGAGCTACCCTGTGACCCAGAAATTATAATACTAGGTATTTATCCAAAGGATGTAAACATAGTGATTCAAAGGGGCACATGCTCCCCAATGTTCGTAGCAGCAGTGATCACGATAGTGAAAATGGAAAGAGCCCAGATGTCCATCAACAGTTGAATGGATAAAAAAGTTATGGTATAGTTGTGGAGAAAGGGGAACCCTCTTACGCTGTGGGTGGGAATGCAAGTTGGTGCAGCCACTTTGGAAAACAGTGTGGAGATTCCTCAAAAAAATAAAAATAGAACTACCCTATGACCCAGCAATTGCGCTACTGGGTATTTACCCCAAAGATACAGATGTAGTCAATAGAAGGGCTATATGCACCCCAATGTTCATAGCAGCAATGTCTGCAATAGCCAAAATGTGGAAAGAGCCAAGATGCCCTTCAACAGATGAATGGATAAAGAAGATATGGTCCGGGCGCCTGNCCCGCATCGGGCTCTCTGCTCAGCGGGGAGCCTGCTTCCTCCTCTCCCTGTCTTTCTGCCTGCCTCTCTGCCTACTTGTAATTTCTCTCTCTGTGTCAAATAAATAAATAAAATCTTTAAAAAAAAAAAAAAGAAGATATGGTCCATATACACAATGAAATATACTCAGTTGTCAGAAAGGATGAATAACCAACTTTTGCATCAACATGGATGGGACTGGAGGAGATTATGATAAATGAAATAAGTCAAAAAGAGAAAGTAAATTATCAAATGGTTTCACTTTTTTGTGGAACATAAGGAATAGCATGGAGGACATTAGGAGAAGGGAAAAATGAACGGGAAGAAATCAGAGTGGGAGGTGAACCATAAGAGACTATGAACTCTGGGAAACAAATGGAGGGTTTTAGAAGGGAGGGGGTGGGGGATGGGTTAACCTGGTGATGGGTATTAAAGAGGGCACAGTTTGCATGGAGCACTGGGTATTATATGCAAACAATGAATCATGGCACATTACATCAAAAACTAATGATGTAGTGTATGGTGACTAACATAACAGAATAAAAAAAGAAGATGTAAGATATACACACATACACACACACACACATATACACACACACACACATAAGTATATATAATGGAATATTACTCAGCCATCAAAAAGAATGAAATCTTGCTATTTGCCATGATGTGGATGGAACTATAGGGTATTCTGATAAGTGAAATAAGTCAGTCAGAGAAAGACAAGGATCATATGATTTCACTCATACGTGGAATTTAGGAAACGAAACAGATGACCATAGGGGAAGGGAAGGAAAAATAAGATAAGACAAAAACTGAGAGGGAGGCAAATAATAAGAGACTCTTAACAATAGAAAACATACTGAGGGGTATGTTTTGTTCCAGAAACATTTCTGGAGGGGAAGTGGGTGGGGGGATGGGGTAATTGGGTGAGGGGCATTAAGGAGCACCCTTGAAGTAATGAACACTGGGTGTTGCATACAACTGATGAATCACTAAATTGTACCTCTGAAATTAATAATACAGTATATGTTAATTAAATTGAATTTAAATATTAAACAAAAAAGATGATTTTATACCCAGGATGGCAAAGAAACTTCATCTGGCTTCACATTCCCTGAACCCTTTCAGAAGGACTGTATTAAGACATATTCCAAGGATACATCTAAAAAACCAGCCTGCATTGATTTCCCCCTCATTTTAGTCTATGACTCCCCCAAAGCACCTCTCAATTTCCCTAGAGTAACTGCAGTTTGAAATAGTGGCCTAGAGCAATTGTGAGCCTGTAACAAAGGGAACTTACTTAATGAAAGGTCTAGAAGATATATATACCATTTACAAAGCAATTAAACACATTATCCAAGACTATGCCACCTGGGTTCCTGTGGTCTATACCAGCAAACCTAATAACATCATTCCAATTATGCACCCTGAGTCAGCCCCCAGATGTGGGTTAATAAAGAAATGCTAATGCAAACAAGACAGCAGCTCAATATGTACAAGGAAGGAACTGTAATGGCAGATTAACATTCCCTGGCCAGCAAATTGTACATTCTGCAAATTAATAAAGCTAACAACAGCTTATTGTCAGAGCTGTTCACACAGCATTGAATTATTTTAAGAATCCACCAAGTGGGGAAACAAACAGAAAACAAAACAGACCAGAAATAGGGGGAGGGGTGTGACTTGATTCTAGTTTAACTCCACTGCTAACTAGTGATGCAAAATGAAAATATCTTCACTGATAAGGAACAAACTATAAAAACTCTCTCTCTCTCTTTTTTAAAGATTTTATTTATTTATTTGATATAGAGAGACACAGCGAGAGAGGGAACACAAGCAGGGGAGTGGGAGAGGGAGAAACTGGCTTCCCACCAGCAGGGAGCTGAATATGGGGCTCAATCCTAGGACCCTGGGATCATGACCTGAGCCAAAGGGAGATGCTTAATAGCTCAGCCACCCAGGCATCCTAAAAACTATCTTCTTATAAAACTATCTCTTCCACTAGATCCTGGACAAATAAGCCTCTCTTTTCTAGGTTTCTACCTTATTTTAAAGACTGGGGAAAAGGGCAAAGGAAGCTCAGGAAATAAGGGGAGTGTTTTCTAGAAACTCATGCTAACACCACAGTTCTCTAATCTGGTGAAAGTATTTATTTAAGCAAATGCAGAAACCAGGAGAAAATCAAAACAAAGCCAGTGAGCAGTTGGCAAATGGAGCAGGTTTTATATAAACTGTGAATCAACAAATATGATCAAGTATCTATTATCTGGGCCCAAAGCTAATCTATTATCTACAGAGAATAAAAACAAGGGCTTGCTAAATTCACTGAGCACTCAACTAACTCGGAACTCTCTGAATCAACCCTCACAGAAACCCCATGAAGTGGATACTTAGAGATGATTGAGCATAGTTTTGAGGACATTTAACCATCCACTGGAATGCCTTGGCTGCAAGTAACAAAAACCCCTATTCAAACTTGACCAACACGGCGATGTGTTATTGCCTGCACCAGAAAGTGCAGTAGTAGTCTCCAGGTGTCCCAAATCTCTGTCATCAGTATACACTTCATCCTGTATCTGTCACTTGTAATGTTCACATAAGATGGGTCCTGGTGAAACCCTGAGCTACACATTTCCCTGTTTCTATCTTCTGCTCCCTGGATGGATTACCTATTCTTCTCTTGAAGCTGATAGGGACAACTTAGGTCTTATGATAACTTCTGAATCAATAACTATTGCTAATGGAATGCTAAAACTAATAAGGACCATTTCTAGAGCTGGGAATGGGATCACTTGCCTCTGAATCATGAACATGAGAGGTACACATGGGAACAAAAATAGGGAACTTACAAGGGAAGAAGGGAGAAGAGACTGGATAGGCAACTACTGGGTCCATGGCATTTGCCCAAAGATAAATGTTTGGCAAGTCGCAGGGCCAGCCTTGAACCAATTAAGTATGTTATAGAACCACAGATCAATTTCTTTTTATTTTATTTTATTTATTTATTTGACAAAGAGAGAGATCACAAGTAGGCAGAGCTGCAGACAGAGGGAAAGAGGGAAGCAGGCTCCTTGCTGAGCAGACAGCCCAATGCGGGGCTTGATCCCAGGATACTGAGATCATGACCTGAGCCGAAGGCAGAGGCTTAACCCACTGAGCCACCCAGGCGCTCCACAGACCAATTTCTGCAACTTAGAAAACCACATTACCAAGCTACTCTTGTTAAAACCAACAACTCAATTTTGACAACTAAAGTTGCATGACAACCATATTTACCCAACATAAAATGTCAGGTAAACTTCTCAAGAATAGTAAACTTATCAAGACAACTGAATACAACATTTGAAATCCAGAAGGTCATAGACTATCCAAGGCATATGAACGCCATGCCTGTGGAAATGAGAGTTAACTGTGTTATAAATATATAACACTATCTGCACAATAAATATTCATGTGCCATTTGGTCCATCTTATTTTTATTGCTTTTTATTTGTGGTAAAGCAACACAGCTGTATTTAAAACTTGCAAAAAGAATAGAAGGCCTTTAGGCATTTAAAATTTTTTTTTAATGACTAGTCATAAACAAAACACCTCAGCCTGATAATGCTTCTCTAATTTCTCCTGGCTGCTACTGATAATGATCTGTAAATAATGCTGCCCCAGTGTCTGGTGTCTCTAAAATATTTAATACTGGGACAGAAATGAGCTGGCTAGGTGCTGGACTCTTTTTAGCTAAGACCTAGGTCCCAAAATATTCCCGCTTCATCTAGGGTTATACCAGAGCCATAGAAATAAATACCCTCTTTTCACAAAGAGTTTTTGTCCCTTCAGGGGAAAAGATGAATAGTGGCAGCCCAGGACAGCAAGACTGCTTAAAAGACTAGTTTCAGGTTGCCAGGCAGAAGGAAATAAGCCAGGCAATCCAACTTTTGGACCATCTCCCAACCTTTCCCTCTGTTTGAGGTCATTACCATATATCTAATACTCTCATCTGGGCTAATAAGATCATTAGAGTCCTCTCTCTTCCTGGATAAACAGCATTCCTTCCCACTTTCTTCCTCTGAGTAGGTGAATAGTAAGTCTTCATGAATGAAAGATCCAATGAAATGCCAAATGAAACTCCTAGAACTAGGGAATCATCAGGTGTACATTTGCCTTTAGTGATTCTCCAATATTCCACCGTCCTCTTTATCCCCACCGCCCCCATTCCTGGCCAGCCCTTATCGCCTTCATCAGAAGCATCATGGACTCTTACCCTTCCTTTCTCGAATTCAGCTGAAAAATTAATTTTCCAAACATCTCTCTGCTCATTACCTCCCTGTGCAAAAACCTTCATTGAATTCTCTTTACCTATAGAAGTCATGCTTAACCAAAGGTCATCAAACTTTCTCCATAAAGGGCCAGATAATAAATATTCTTTGCTCTGGGACCAGATGATCTCTCTCACAACTACTCTTCTTTCCCTTCTGCTGTAGTGCAGATGCAACCGTAGACCATGTATAGACAAAAGGATTGACTATGTTCAAATAAAAGTTTACGGATGCTGAAATCTGATTTTGATATAATGCTCATACTATTCTTCTTTTGATTTATTTTCTCCAACCATTGAAAAATGTAAAAACCCTTCTTAGGTCATGGGCCATACTAAAACAGGTGGCAGACTGGATTTGACCTGTGGATTGTGATTCTCTGATTCCCTGATCTAAAACCCTTTAGTCCAGGCCACCTGGGTGGCTCAGTCGATGGAATGTCTGACTCTTGGTTTCAGCTCAGGTCATAAGCTCCTGGGTTGTAGGATCAAGTCCCATGTCGGACTCCATACTCAGCATAGAGTCTGCTTCAGATTCTCTCCCTCTGCCCCTCTCCCCACTTGTGTTCACTCCCTCTCTCTCTGTTTCTCTAAAAAAATAAATTTTTGAAAAAAAATAATAAAACCCTTTAGTCCAATATCCAAAGTTCCAGTTTGCAATCCAGCCACCTCTTTACCATTTGCTTCCATGGTTCCCAGTTGGCCATCAACATACTACTACTCCTGCTAAACTGAGCAATACATTGTTCTCTGAGTGTGCTACATGCCCTTCCATCCCAGCTTTTTAGGCCATGTCATTCCTTCCACCTGGCTTCTAAGACTCTAAGTGTTACTCTTTTCATGAAACTTTTCCTCAGATCTTAGCTTAAAATAACCTTTTTCTCCTTTATAATAGCATTTTCTGCCTAGTTCTATGTAAGCAATTTGCATACATTATGCCCTTTAACCCTTAGACAATGAGATAAGTGTTATTGGAACTACTCTACGAATAGGAAATTGGAAATAGAGATTCAGCAGGATTATGTACCCTGTGTCACAATAAATGGCCAAGACAGTGTTCTAGTCCCAATATTTTAGACCTCACCCCAGGCACTGCTTTTTATGCCACACACACCAACATTTTATTTTATTTTATTTTTTTATTTTTTAAAGATTTTATTTATTTGACACAGAGAGAGTCCGATCACAAGTAGGCAGAGAGGCAGGCAGAGAGAGAGGAGGAAGCAGGCTCCCCGCTGAGCAGGGAGCCCGATGTGGGGCTTGATCCCAGAACCCTGGATCATGACCTGAGCCAAAGGCAGAGGCTTTAACCCACTGAGCCACCCAGGCACCCACACACCAACATTTTATTTGTACCTCTTTTATAATGCTGATTTCATTTCTACTTACTATTAGAGGTTTTTGTGGAAATTTCTTCATCTCCTATTCTAAAGTCTGGAATTCTCAAAGGCAGGGACCATATCTTATTCATATTTATATCCTCAGAGGGATTTGCATAGAATAGGTGCTTAATACATCTTTGTTGAGAGAATGAGCACCATTCAATATGTACTTGTAGCAATGAATTGCTATTATTAACTTTTGGATTTGATTTCCTATAATCGCTACCCTTGATAATAGAGAATGAACCTGATTTTTTTTTTTTATTTCCAGAACGCAAACCCAGAGATAAATAGAAAATCAAAGCTGGTTTCCATCAGTATGTGTGAAAAGATTTTGTTTGTGCTCAAGTAAAAATGAGACAGATACAAATATGAAATGCATTTGGCCATTTGTTTTGGATTTTAGCACTTTTCTTCCGGGAAAAACAAAAAAACAAAAAAACACTCAGAACTATTGGTGTGTTAGTGAGCCTTTGACATCAACAACCACTGGCACCACTGGTCATCAGACACAAAACCCACTCCCAGCCTTGTTTATGATAGGGTCATCCTTTATCTCTAGGACACTTGGGTCATTTAGAATGGGACTTTTGTCTAGCTCTGGTATTTGGCAACAATGACAGAGCAATCAACCATTGCCACCCACTCACAATTCAACTTGCCAAGTCCAAAAAGTGACTGATAATCGTGTCTTCTGAAGTTAAGTTGGATAAATCTTTTCCTCCTTTGGATGTGAAGTCTGGTTGGTGATTAAGAAAAGAATTTAATCCATTGAGGATCAGCATGGCATAAAGGCTTGGAGCCTGAGTTTGGGTCCAAGAGCTACCATTCACTTGTGGTACTTTGTGTGTTTTACATGATGAATCTGACCTTTGTTTTCATTGTTTGTATAATAGAGAAAAATAACATTCTCTTCATAGAATTTTAAATGAAGGAGACAACATTCACATCCTCCCTAGCACACTGTCTGTCACAGAGTATTTATTCGATTACTTCATTCCCTGTTACTTACAATCTTATGATATTAGTTTTGGAAACAAGGACTAATATTAATTCATAAGTTAGCTGTGTAACTAGAGTTTTGTTGTTTTGTTTTGCATTGCTTAGTGGCTGTCTCAGGAATGGAGTTAAAATCTGACTATATTTAACCATGAATTATGTCACAATCAGAACCTATTTTAAGTGGGTGGGGAACTTGAAAGTTAAGGTTCCAGATTTAAAATTGGTATTTTCAATGAAGAAAACAAGTCATGCATGCTATAGATATTCTGAAAGTCTCTGGCTTATAAATCCAAGCAATAGACATGGATATTGACCACAGCTTGCTGCCACCCAAGGCTCAAGGACCCAGATGTCACTGTGTCTTCAGCTAACTGTGCCCTTGGTGAGGAGTGTGGAAATCTATTCCTTAGAAGGGTTTTCTTTTGTCACAACCTCCTCTCTCCTTCCGCCTTCAGGATAAGTCATCCAAGCCTTGCTATTTCCTTTGTTCCCTTCCATGTTTCACCCCTCGTCATAGCTCAGTTAATACCACCCCAGGTCATTTTTTTTTTAATTCTAAAACTATATGCATTTCCTGCAGCTAATCTTAGTCTCTCCTCTCTTTTTCATAATTTATTCAGTTATTTCAAGAATATCGATCTCATTTCCCACCTTCTTACTTTTCTGAACCCTCAAACAATCTTAACTTCTTGGTCTTTCTATAAAAGGAGTTCTATCAAAGAAGAGGAAATCTCTAATTTATAGAGTAAAAGAAGTATAATTTTTAAGGGTCCTCCACACCTGAAACCTATAAATATGCCCAGAATTTCCCTTCAAGAATCTCATCCCCTGTATCTTTCTAAGTTCATTCTTAAATAGATGAAATTATGTTCTTCATCAAGACTTACATATTTGGGGATTATTCAATTGCAGCAATAATTTACTGATTTTTAAATACTATTTGTCTTTGAAGCTACAGTATTTATGTTACATTATGTTTAGGCAGTTTTATGGTCTAAATAAATTCCTTAACTACCATTCACAATGATATTTATACAGGTACTGATGATAAATTTCTAATGACCCACTCACAATTACATTTTGGGGACATAGTTCATTTTTATGATAGTTTCTATTTGGATATAAGCTATTAGTAAATTTTAGAAAATTCACAGCTCATTTTAGTACAAATCATATAATTTATGGTTTAGAAAATGTTTTTGATCGTTTTCACATACTTAAACTTGTGGGATTTTTTAACTTCTTGATATCATCAGTGAGCATGAAGTACTTACTTTCACTGGCATTAGACAATGTGGTTGCTGACAATTAACAATTTGTTTTTTTGCTATTGCTGTTAGATGTTAGTGACTCCCATGGTTGGAGTTTTGGGAGTGGGAAGCATCTCCTCCTTGACAGTCTGGTCTCCTTACAAGCTAGTCTCTGAACAAATTTGGTCAGATGTTCAGATGTTTACTAGTAAAGCAGTAACCAAATAGTCATTTAACAAATTGTGCAAGCTTGATAAAATCTTGCTCTCTGTTCTTTTATATACTCTGACAAATGCACTTGATGAAAGGTTTTCTTTTTTTTTTAATTATTTTTATTTTGTATTGTGTCATGTTAGTCACCATGCAGTACGTCATTAGTTTTTGATGTCGTATTCCAAGATTCATTGTTTACATGTAACACCCAGTGCTCCATGCAATACGTGCCCTCCTTAATACCCATCACCAGGCTCACCCATCCCCCCATTGTCCTCCCCTCCATAAGCCTCAGTTTGATTCCTGGAGTCCATAGTCTCTCATGGTTCATCAGCCCCTCCGATTTTCTCCCTTTCATTCTTCCCTTCCTTGTCTTAATGTCCTCCATGCTATTCCTTATGTTCCACAGAAGAGTGAAACCATATGACAATTGACTTTCTTTGCTTGACTTATTTCACTCAGCAATGAAAGCTTTTCTTAAGACAAGTTCACAACAGTCTAGTTGCAGGATCCAGCTAACACTCCAAAAGGGATGAAGTGACAGAATCCTGAATAAGGAGTGATGCACAGACTTGGATAGAATCCCAAGGCCAAGGCTTTATTTTGAAATAGATTGATTTTATCAATAGATTTTTATAGCGTGTTTGTGCAAAGGCAGAAGGCCTTAAAACCCATCTGGCTAATCTATGGATCCTGAACCCAGTCACTTGATCAATTTAAAAATCATGTCTAACATCCATTATACTAATTAAAAAACTCTCTGGTGTTAATCACTGATAAAGTTGAGTCCTTCTAACAACACTGCTAATCTGTGGGCTTCTGATTAGTCTTTCAAAGGCTAACTAATTTAGAGTTTGTATTGACAATTAGGGTACATCACATGTCAAACTAATTAAAATGAGATTCACACAGACACACAGACACACAGACACACAGACACACACACACACACACACACACACACACACACCCCAACATATTACAGATAACATAAGGCACTTGAAAATTCCCAAACACAAAACATTAAAATTCTATAGAGTCTCAACTTGGCACACAGGGGGTCTTATGCAGATTCACATATAAGAGATGGCAAAGAGGTGAATACATTTACATAGTATGAGAGCCAAGCCCTAGAAGACAAAATAAAAGGCCATTATCATTTTGTAGTAGAGAAATAACTGCAGGTTTATAAATTGAGAGGAACTTAAAAATGTTTAAGACTCAGTATCTCCAAAAGGGTATAAAAAGAGGGGTAAGGATTTGGGGCCATAGCCCACGTAAGAAAAGAAGACTTAATGTAAATGGTCTGACATTACGAAAGAGATGATCAGGGTACCTGGGTGGCTCAGTAGCCTAAGTGACCAACTCTTGATTTCGGCCCAGGTCATCATCTCAAGATGGTGAGATTGAGCCCCACGTGAAGCTCCAAGCTCAGTGTGGAGTCTGCTTGAGATCATCTCTCTCCCTTTTTCCCTCCCCCACTCCTGTTCTCTCTAAATAAATAAATAAAATCTTAAAAAAAAGGATGACTAAACATCTTATTTTCTTGTCATGTGACATTTTAAAAAATTCATTGTGGCCTGTCCATTTAGAAAATCAAATATGTAAAAGAATAACCATATAGAACACACAGTACAGATGGACACATTTGTTTTTATTTTGTCAGTGAAATTTATACTTCTAGTTTCTAAAGTATCAAATTAAGATAAAATTAAGGTAAAATGCCACTAGAGGTAACATCTGTTAGGATCACATGACCCTAAAGATTTCCTTTATGATGATGTAATTTATCTGAAAAAAGGACAGTGTGGTTGTGGTTAAATTTTTAAATTATTGAAAAAGTATTTGATTTGTAAAAGTGTTTAGTCATTAAATATAGTTTAATACTTAACATGCATTAAAATAAATTATAAATATTTAATGATCACTAATGATTTTAAAATCTGAGCCAATAAAGTAATTAGATACCTTTCTGTTAGCAGCACAATCTGAGATCTGGACAGAAAGAGCATCATTCTTTTAAAATATGGTGGTACTTATTCCTCACCTAATTATAAATGAGGCATTGTTAGTGCTTCAAAAGAACAAAGCACATCTAATTATGACCCAATTCTCAAATGCCCTCTACAGTATCACTGCTGACTCTCCTTTGAATGTAATTCAGGTTGTCTGGTCCCTCTTTCTGTATGGGACCTATTAGTCATCAAAGAGAAGTCTTCACACTTGAGTAACACTGAGGGCCTGCACTGCCCTTACCTGTCGCCATGGCAGTACTTCTGGATTTTGATGGCTGGCTAGTTACTTATGCAACTCCCCCAACAGAAAGGGAACTTCCCAAAAGCAAAGACATGATCTCATCGTAATTATAATCCTGAAGCTTCCATAGAGTTGAAAAGCCTCATGTGTAGCTGGTGCTAGTTGATAACAGATGATAAACCTAAGTCCCAGAAAAGTTAAGCAACTTGCCCAAGGTCACAAAGCTAGAAAACAGAGGAGCGAGGATATGATCCAAAGCAAACAGCCTGGCCTCCTGACTCTATTGTCCTGCATCCCACTGAAACTCCTCCTTGATGTCCTTGTCTGTCTTCTCTGCTAGCCTCTGAACTTCCTCTGGCCAACTTCTATGTTGTGTTCATTACTGCATCTCTCATATCTAACTTAGTGCTTGACAAAAGAGAACTCAGTGATTGAATAGATTAGGTCATTAGTTCACTAGTTCAAATAGGGGAGATGACCTGATCTAAACTAAGCCCCCAGATAAGATATATATCTCAAAGGACACATATTTAATGAATATGGACAGAGTCTGTAGAGCAGTAAAGTCATTTTTATTTTTAGAGGGTGGAACTATGGATTTTTAGTTGATCCCATCACTCTCCATTAAGCAACAAAGTCAATGTGGCAAAGTGGAAAAAACTCAAGCTTCAGAAGCAGAGAACCTAACCAAAATACCTGGCTCATTCCCTCATTGATCAGTGAGCTTGAAGAAGTCTTTTTAACTCTTGTCTACTTTGGTTTCCTTGTTTGTAAAGCTCTTTCTGTTTCTACTAGTGACATTAAAAATTCAATGGACTAACATGTACGACATCAATGTGTTGAACAAGCCTGCCTCATTGGATAGAATCAGAATGAAATTTTATTTTTGTTTTCCATTATCCCTTTAGACTTCTTAATAGGGTTGGTTGTTCTATCATTACATGAAAACTTGACTGGTCTCATGGTATTTCTGCCCACTTTAAGCCAAAAATGCAGGGCTAGTTTAGTCATTCAAAATATCTAGTCCATGTAATAACCAGAGCTTTGAGTTTCATCTAAGAGTAAATTTTCTATCTCCACACCCAGGGTCTTGTGTTTGGAAATCCTAAGACCACCTCTGGTTTGATGATTTCCTAGGAGGATTTACAGGTTTCACATAGAGTGTTCTCATGGCTCTGATTTATCATGCCGAAAGGATACAAAGCAAAATCAAAGGCAAAAGGCACACGGAACAAAGTTTGGGGGAAATTAGATGCAAGCTTCTACAGTCCCTTCTCAATGGAGTCACAAGGGATGAGCTTAATTCCCTTAGCAATGCACCGTAACAATACCTGTGAAAGGTTGCCAAGCAAAAGAGCTCATTAGAGACACAGCACCAGGATTTTTACTGGGGGCTTATCACATAGGTCCCCTTGCCTAGCATATACCAAAATTCCAGATTCCCAGAAGGATGGCAGGAGTATGAATAAAACACATTGTTTGCATAACCAGTTTAGGAGCTTTGAACTATTCTGATCAGTTGGAAGAACAGAAACCTTCCCCAAATCCAAGTTCCCAGCCACCAGTCAACCATGGAGGTAGACCTTTCTAAGGTTAAGTGATCAGTCTTGCTACGTTAACTCTGAAAACTAGTAGCCTTTGGTGTGCCAAGTAGTGTGTCCTCCTTTCTCTTTCTTCCTTACCTCCTTCCCAACTAATGCTAACCTTGATTATGAAGAGATTGAAGAGAAGGAGGAGATGCAAGGAGAATAGGAAATTTCTTATTTTACTGGTTCCATTTTAACGTCACCTCCCACACATCTGGGTCTGACTGGTATTCAAAGGTTGGCATTGTGTCTTATTGGCATCCCGATGGGTTCTCCAGAGATTTCCCCTGAAAACATTTAGTAGGACTTCCTGTGATGCATTACATATTTTCCTTGGCCAGAGGCTGCCCCTCAGCCCCTAATTCTTCAATAGACCACATGGACTTTTTGGAACCCCATCATGACTTTGAGTGCCTTCCTGGTCAGAATTTAAGAGAGTTGCATGTGATTTCTTTCTGGCTCATAGGAAACGCTTCCGGCATTTTTACCCCTAGTAAACTCTGTGAGTGTAGGTGGCCCAATGGAGTCACCTCTCCTTGGCTGCAGTGGTCTGAACAGCTAGCCAGAACGGGGTCTCTTTTTTAGATTTCCAGTCAAGGGTCAGGCACTAGCCTCACTGTCACTCCAGTTTCAAGACCTAAACATTAAACTTTCTGAGTGGTCCTGTTGAGACACTTCTTTTCCTTTGATGGAAAAGGAATCGCCTCTTCCCTCACCTTGGTGATTGGGAGGGGGCCAGAGAAGGGAGGTGGCAGACTCATGGCACAACAGCAGGGCTCTTCAGAAATTACTTGTGTGAATACTCTAGGGATTTCTACCACAATTTAATATCTAAGATCCAAATCTCGCTTTTTGAAGGGGCTTGAGGTTTATGTAATTGTGGGGGCGGGGAGGGAGATGTGACTTCTTTTAAAAATCTATAAAACTATGAATAAAAAACTGGGTACTAAATAAATATTTATTTAGAATAAGGAATAAATCACAGGAAAATAAACATTCTAAAACACTGACAAATACTACAAACGTAAGACTCAGAAAAACAATACTATTAACTATATGACATTCCTCTGTAACATGTTTTCCTATATTTTTAGCTGTAGTTTTAGCATAGACTCTTTGACTCCTTCTATATAAGATGGCAACTTTGTAATATTTTCAGTAGGTGAAAAGAAACATAATTCAGTCTTTCCTCTAGCATGGTTGTTTGGAATTTATTTTTATTATCGATAGGCTAGATAATTTTCTTTCAACGTCAATAATACATCATTGGTAAAGTCACATACATTTTTAGGATTGCTATCAGAATTGAGAAAGTCTCTCCCAAGTTTCTTTCATATGTGACTGGAAAGATTCAGAAGAAATTTCCATAGACTGGCCTCTGACTCCATCATTTCTAACTTTTCTTTCTACTCCATCCCATGTGCATCTCTATGTGCTTCCATGCAGGGTCTGTCATCCTGGTCCTGCACCTTGCTGTCATGAGGCTGGGTGAGTTGAAAGTAAGAGCAGTATGAGTATTTGTGGTATTCACACCCATGTAGGAACTGTTAGCGATAATGTAAATTCAGACACCAATGTGAGCTTGAGCCACATGATTATATTACAACTCAAGCCAAATATATCCACAAATTAAACTTCCATTAGTTCAATGGTTCTCAAGGGATGTGGGTTCAATCTTCCCTCCCGAGGGAAGGAACAACAGTGGGGGTGAGGATGGGACGTTTGTGGGTTGCTACTAGCAGGGGAGGCCAGAGTGCTACAAACATCCTTCAAGGTACAGGATAGACAGCCTGCAGAGCAAAGAACTATCCAGCGCAAAGTGTCAAGATAGCCAAGATTGAGAAGCCTTGCTAGCTGGATCTCCAAAATACACCTCCAGTCACTGTACCACCACGGGACACTGTGAGAGGTGTGAAAAAGAGAAAACGGAGTGGGTGCAGACCATAGTCCTAAAGCATTGCAGCTAGACTATCTCACTTTTTCAAATTCCACGAAAATGTATCCTCACACTTCCAGGGCTCTCCCAGGGCCTTCAAAGGGGTCTTGCAGTTGAGGGTCCAAGGCCCCAGTGTCACCAGCTATAGGATCCATCTTGTCTCCCCACCCTGCTAAAACACAGGCAGTCTGCAGGGCTCCAAGTGCGCACCCTGTTATATATATCAAACAGGAAAAAACGTCTTCTGAGTGTTTGCTTATAATAGACCAGTGTATCATCCAATTTTGTAAAGAGTAAGCCAGAAAGAGGCCATAAACCAGTCATTGGTAGGCTGGAACCTGGCCTGCAGACATGGCAAGCTTATTCTCACATTCAATTCGAATGAATTGCCAGCCCTTATAAATTTTATTTTATATAGAATCCCAGATTTCAGATTTTGATTGAAAACACCAGCAGCACTGGGCTCCTACTCCTACCTGGTAACAACCGAGCTCATTTTATTTAGCTAATGCTTTCAGTTTACCAAAGACCCTGCCCAGCCAGCAGTCTCTCCTCCCTGACTGGCCCTCTAGGTATTTGGATCTGTAAGCCTGCCCTGTGACTTCGGCTCACTATTAAGAACTGTGCAAATATTCAACAGGATATTGGTATTTACACTTCAACATCCCCTTCCAGCCTCTTCTGAATGATGGATACACGCTCCCTTTTTTTTTTTATCATGGGTCATCTTTCTTTCCTTGGATAGTTACAAGGTCTATATATTTTATTTTAATTAAAGTATAACTGATATACAATAACCTATCAGTTTCAGGTGTCCATCATAGAGAGTCAATATTTCTTCTTATTTTTTATTTTATTAAATATTTATTTATTTATTTATTTATTTATTTATTTATTTATTTGAGGGAATGCAGAGAGAGAAGGATACAAGTAGACTCCCGGTGAGCCAGGAGCCCACTGTGGGGCTGGATCCCAGGACCCCAAGATCATGTCCTGAGCTGAAACCAAGAGTCAGATGCCTAATTGACTGAGCCACCTGGGTACCCCAGAGATGCAATATGGCTATACATTATAAAATGATCCCCACAACAAGTCTAGTTGCCATCTGTCACCATACAAAATTTTTGACATGTTATTGACTACATTCCTGATGCTATACATTACATCCTCCTGACTTATTTGTTTTATAACTGAAAGTTTGTATCTCCTAATCTCTCTCACCTATTTCCTCCATCCCTGAAACCACCCCGACTCTGGAAGCCTACAGTTTGCTTCTTGTATCTATTAGTATGCTTCTGTTTTGATTTGTTTGTTTGTTTTGTTTTTTAGGTTCCCTTATAAGTAAAATCAGATGGTATTTATCTTTGTCTTATATATTTCACTTAGCATAATACCCTCAAGCTCCATCCATATTGTCTCAAATGGCAAGATTTCATTCTTTCTGATGGCTGAGCAATATTTCATTTTATATGTATACTGGCTCTTTTTTTATCCATTCACCTATCAATAGACACTTTGATTGCTTCCCTAAATTAGCCACTATAAATAATGCTGCATATATCTCTTCAAATTAGTACTTCTGTCTTCTTCTTTTTTTTTTACTTAACATCTTAATTTAACTTTATTTTTTTCAGTGTTCCAAGATTTATTGTTTAAATACCACACCCAGTTCTCCATGAAATATGTGCCCTCCTTAATACCCACCACCAGGCTCACCCATCCCCCCACCTCCCTCTCCTCCATAACCCTCAGTTTGTTTCTCAGAGTCCACAGTTTCTCATGGTTCGTCTCTCCCTCCGATTTACCCCAATTCACTTTTCCTTTCCTTCTCCTAATGTCTTCCATGTTATTCCTTATGCTCCACAAGTAAGTGAAACCATATGATAATTGACTTTCTATGCTTGACCTATTTCACTCAGCATAATCTCCTCTAGTCCCATCCATGTTGATACAAAAGTTGGGTATTCATCCTTTCTGATGGCTGCATAATATTCCATTGTATGATGGACCACATCTTTATCCATTCATCTGTTGAAGGCCACAGCAACTTCTTCAAAACACATCTCCAAAGGCAAAGGAAACAAAAGCGAAATGAACTTTTGGGACTTCATCAAGGTAAAAAGCTTCTTCACAGCAAAAGAAACAGTCAACAAAATAAAGAGGCAACCCATAGAATGGGAGAAGATATTCACAAATGACACTATAGACAAAGGGCTGATATCCAAAATCTATAAAGAACTCCTCAAACTCAACACCTAAAAAACAGGTAATCATGTCAAAAAATGGGCAGAAGACATGAACAGACACTTCTCCAAAGAAGACATACAAAAATGGCCAACAGACACATGAAAAAATGTTCATCATTAGTCATCAGGGAAATTCAAATCAAAACCACATTGAGATACCACCTTACACCCGTTAGAATGGCCAAAATCAACATGACAGGAAACAACAAGTGTTGGAGAGGATGTGGAGAAAGGGGAACCTGCTTACACTGTTGGTGGGAATGCAAGTTGGTGCAGCCACTTTGGAAAACAGTGTGGAGATTCCTCAAAAAATTAAAAACAGAGCTACCCTATGGCCCTGCAATTGCACTACTGGGTATTTACTCCAAAGATACAGATGTAGTGAAAAGAAGGGCTATATGTACCCCAATGTTCATAGCAGCAATGACCGCAATTGCCAAACTGTGGAAGAAGCCAAGATGTCTTCCTTTTTTTTTAAGATTTTATTTATTTATTTGAGAGAGAGAGCATGAGTGGGGAGAGGGGCAAAAGAAGAGGGGCAGGAGGGCAGGGAGAAGCAAACTCCCCACTGGGCAAAGAGCCTGATGCAGGACTCAATCCCAGGACCTTGGGATCATGACCTGAGCTTAAGGCAGATGTTTAACTGACTGAGCCACCCAGGCATTCTTAGTGTTTTTGTCTTCCTTGGATAAATATCCAGAAGTAGAATTGCTGGATTATATGGAAGTTCTATTTTTAATTTTTTAAGGAATCTCCATACTGTTTCTCATAATGGCTGAACCAATTTATACTCCCAGTACAAAATCTGATTTTAATAGATGCCACATAGCCTCTGAAATTTGTCACATCCTGTACTTTCTACAAAAATGTTAAGTACTAAAGTAAAGAAGAAAATGTCCTTTCGGTCAAATGCAGCAGAGCTGACCAAAAGGTTCAGGCCTCAAGGGGGTGATCTGTAGTCAACTGCTCCAGAAAAACCATTGCTGATTTGGGTACAGAACGCCAAATCGATTTGAAAGCCCAGAAGGCCAATTAAATCATGTGAAAATCAATGAGCAAAATAAAAAGCAAGAAATAATAGTGGTAACACAAAAATTGTAACGTGTCCAAACTTAAAATTAGGATGCCATCCACTGACATTTAGCAAGAAGTG
Source organism: Ailurus styani (assembly GCA_002007465.1). Classification (NCBI taxonomy): domain Eukaryota; kingdom Metazoa; phylum Chordata; class Mammalia; order Carnivora; family Ailuridae; genus Ailurus; species Ailurus styani. The sequence continues at coordinate 154,333 of LNAC01000112.1, read as the reverse complement.
TGAGTGGGCTCCTTTCACATCCAGGACTTGTGGTCCCATCCTCAAACCATTAGCATTCCCAGCCAGGCACCAGGTACTATGTTAGATGTCAGACATCAAAAGAGGTAGAAGTGTTTGAACATCCTTTGTCCCTGAATTCTGGACTCTGTTTTGTTAGTCTTGTTCCTAAACAAGGAATTCATTATTTTAGTTGACAGACATCAAATCCCACTTTCTTATTTTTCAGTGAAGGAATAGAGACCCAGGGTTACCTGGAAACTGCCTGTGATGATTAATTTTATGTGTCGTCTTAGCTGGACCATAGTGTTTAGATATGCAGCCAAACAGTATTCTTGATGTTTCTCTGAGAGTGGTTTCAGATGAGATTAGCATGTAAATCTGCAGACTTTAAGAAAGCAGTTTGTCATCCATAATGTGGGTGGGCCTCATCCAATCAGTTGAAGATATAGTCAAACAGAAGGCTGACCTCTCTTGAGCACAAGTGAATTCTGCAGCAGTTGGCCTTTGGACTCAAACGGCATCAGCTTATCCCTGGTTTCCAGCCTGCTTGCTGGCCTACCTTTCAGATTTTAAACTTCTCAGCTGCCATAATTTCATGAGCCAATTCCTTAAAAGAATCTCTTTCTGCATATACACACTTCCTACTGACTCTGTTTCTCTGGAGAACCCTGACTAATACACTGCCCAAGGAGAAGATTTTAGACTAGGACATGAGTCCTGGGCCTTCCTTTCCATGGTCCTTTCAACATCTAACGGCCTGACTACAAATGCCACTAAATGCAATTGTTAATCAGACAAATGGTCACATCTCTGGGGAGGTATCACTTGTGTGTATTGTTCAGCTCCAACAGCATGAATATTTTCCAGATCGCTCACCCTGAAGGAAAAATGGGGGATGGCCAGATTTAGACAAGAGCCTATCAGAGAAGACAGGAGTCCAGGACATCAGTGAGCTGAGTCAGGGAGTGCTCTCCCAAGACAATGGATGATGCTGAGAACTTACAGACAGATGGGGTGAGTGGAAGACAAGAGCACCGAGCTATAAACTGGCAAGAAAGAAACCGAGAGCCAAATCTTGGGGACAGAGGGAGGGGTGTTAAGGTTCAGATCCAAGAATTCAAACTAAAGCAACAAAAGCAGATATATAGATGACAGGGAGAGATTCATTGACTCCCCCAGCAAATATTTACTTCACATGCGCCATGTGCCGGGCACAATGCTGAACACCGAGGATGAATGGTGAGCAAAAACAATGTGATCCCTGCTTTAGCAATTACCTGGAATTGTGATTCTCAGCTGAGAAGAGGAGAGGGCATACTGTCCCATGAGCTTGTGTTTCCATCTCCAGAGGAACAGGGAAGAGATATGTAGTTGCATAGTTTTTTAAAAAAGCATATTCCAGATGATTCTATACATTCCTAGTGGGAAACCATTTAAAAAAATCTACTGTTTTCATAATATAAGCTACAGAGAATCCAGCTTGGGCGTTCTGTTTGCAGAAAGGACAGTTTGAACAACACATGCCAAGAACATTAGCAAAGCATTTGCAGCTTGCTTTTATTGACTGGCAGGGTTGGGGTGAAGAAGTCTGTTGACTTCCATTAAAAGACCAGAATGGAGCAGATAAGGTGCATTCCCATGCACACGTCACTTACACTCCAGCTGCCATGTTCCCACCTCCCACTTCCTGTACATAGGCACACTTCGATACACACACACACATATGCATACACATGTTATCAGAGTCTTTTATCCATTGCTTCAGAAGCAAGCCATGCGGACCACATGGCAGACTTAGTGGTAGGTCCTGGGAATACGGCCCCTGCCCTCCCAGAGCTTACTACCCACCAGAAGAGGAAAACAGTAAGCAAACGCTTCTACTGATGGTGATATTACCAAGTGGATACACAGCTGGAAAGGTTCGCAGTAGCTGGGGGGCGCAAGCAAGGAAGATTCCCCCCCAGCCCTGGAGGAGGCAGGGGCAATCAAATGACTTGACAGCTTTAGGTAAGAGACACATTCCTCTTTTCAGAGCCATGGAAACATCTTATTATTCTTTTACATCCCATATTTTATCTACATATCAGACATGAAGGTGGCAAGAAGAGGGTGGAGGCCATTAAACTCAGTGTCAGAGTGATTGATGGAAGTGCCATAATCTTCTGAAAATGTTACCTGAATATCACTCACATGCTAAGTGTGACTCTTCCATGGTCTTTTAAAATTTTCATAAATCCTACTTGTAAGAAAGAGTGCTAACACTCAAAACACAGAAAGTATTCGCAGCCTTTTGATTTTTACCAGGTGATGTGCAGTCATGACTAATTCAGTCAACGTACATCCTGAGATTTGTCCATGACCCCAAAGCCAAATTCATGACATTTCCTGAGGTTTCTTTACAAGATTTCCTTAGGGAACCATTTGCTTTTTAATTTTTAACCTCTTTCTTGTCCGATAAATAAAAAGACAATTAGGTTCATCCTGTAGCTCAGAAGCATTTGTTTACCAATAAGCATCTTAACTAGCTGCAGTGAACCAGGCTGTGGCGTGGCTGGCAGGCTAACCAGCACTCAGAGATGCAAAAAAATAAAAACAAGAAACCAGGGGAAGGGTGAAAATAGAGGCAGAGATTAAATGCTTGAGAGAGGGGAGGGTGAGGGATTGTTCTAGAAGGAAGGTACTATTTTAGCAGCAGCGAAAGATGGATAGGCATTTTTCCAGGCAGGTAGGGGAGACGTAGGGGGGCTGGGAGAGGAGCAGCGCAGGCAGAGAAAGCAGCCTGTTCGAAGACACAGTGTGAGGAATAGCTTTGCTCATTCCCAAGCAGAAAGCTCTCCAGTAAGTCCTGCAAGCATGAGACAGGAGGCGCAAGCATGGTGAGCAATGAGAATGGTGAGAGGGGCCTTGGGGCCTTGTAGCTTTGAATGCAGTGTTACGCTTAGGCTTTTCTTAGAGTCAAAAACAATCTGAAGAATTTTCAGCAGAAACAATTGGCAATAGGATTTGTGTGTCAGCAGCATCATCCTGATAACTGTAAGAAGGATACACTGGAGTGGAGAGATCCTGGTGATGAGATGTACAATGTGGCACAGAGACATGAGTTTGGGCTAAAAAAGGCTGTTTCATCTGCACTTATTACTCCCAGAGCCTGTTTCCTCCACCTTAGTCCCTGCTCCAGGAGCATGCTTTTACCTGAAATTGTGTTTATTTCAAACTTCTCTCCTGGGATCCAGCACTGGGTCTATCAAAATGGGTGAGGACTAGTAGGGAGACTTGGAAACCTTAGAAGAGCAAATATTCCAGATTCCTTTTTGTGCGTCTTCCAGACCCCCAGCCCTGGAGACTATCATGCCTGACTACTGGTAATCCCTGGCTTAGACTCTGAACCTTTGTTAGCCCTTAACTACTCTTTCACGTAATATCCTGGAAACTTGTACTTGGATATAGATGGCATCTAACTCACATGCCTCACTTTGCAGAGGAAACAGAGGTCCAGGTCAGCCAAGAGATCTGCCCAAGGCTATCAGCTGCAGTTAGTGGCAGGGTCTAAACCATGACCTCTATAGCATAATGGCTTATTAGGATCTATTGCTTAAAAGGCGATGTGGTACCAATGGAAGTGGTTATCTTGCATCATGAAATGTGTTCTTGGGTTGGTGGGAAAGGGAGAGGGAGAGATGAGGGAAGAGGTCAGGTATAACCACTCCAGTTGGGCTGCAGAAGAGGTAGCAACTGCATTATTGGGATGCTTGGTGGTGAGTGACAGAAACCAAATTTTAGGTTAAACATGAAGGAGAATGACTGGGAATTTCATTTAAACGCATGAAGAGCTGCATGGCAGCTGGTCTCGGGAATAATTGGAAGCACACAGACATTCCAAGCCACCTTCCATTCCTCATCTCTGCTGCTCTCTCCCAGAATGGGATCACCTTCAGTCTCTCAAACTAGCTTCATCTGTTTGACAGAGGTAGAACAGGGGCGGAATATGGTGGCTGGACACACTCATTCTTCACCTCTTACCTCTTTGCCCAAAAGAACAATGGTGTTTTTCCTCCCTTGGAAACTGAAAATATCCTCAGAAGAAAAATTTGACTGACTTGATTTATGATACATGCCCCAACCCCATCAACCCATTGAGGTCTTGTCACCAGAGGTTGCCAATATGGCCACATAGTTGTCACTAGGGGGCAATCCCAGAAAAAAAAAAGATCTAGGAAGTGGATGGCTTTTCTACAATGGTTTCACTGAAGTAGCAATTACAGATCCCTGTATTCACTTGCAAATATTCTTTTAAGTTTTATCATTGTAAGGATGGCAATGTTTTCTTTGTATGAATATCATCTATCATATACTTCTCTTTACCTCTTTATATAGATTTCTATTTAATACACACATTTTTTTCCCAAATGGAGTTTTAAAGGTAAAGAGAACGATAACTTTGTAGTATGGTTTTCTTATTTCCCCACCAGACCTAGTACTCATTCACTGGTTATGAGAACACTTAAACTCTGCAAATCCCAGTGCTGGGCACACTTGTACTAAGATGGACAAGAAGCTGACTGAGGACAGGGGAGGGAGGGTACATGGACAAGGGGCGAAATCCTACCGGTGAGAACTAATCCACAGTCTTCTATCAGATCTCCTCCCTGGAGAATATGCAAGAAAAGGACCACGGATGATTTTCCAATTTTAGCATTCTTGCTAAGTGGGGAGAAGCACGGAGGGACCTGAGCACAGAACATCGTTTCATTTGCCTGTTGGGGAACTAAGAGGAGGAAAACCAGGAGAGCGAGTGAAGGGGACCAGAAATCATAGGCAATAGCAATGCCAAGTAATGCTACAATACAAGCAAGAACAAGGAATGGTTGATCCTGCATGGGGATGCCGAGGGACGCTTTGTAGTGCTGACGCACGGAAAGAGTCTTCAAGGATGAATATGGGTTTTCCAGGAGACAGAAGAGGACAGACAGAAATGTCAGAAGGAAATTCCATATGCAAATACCTAGCACATGGAAGCATAAGACATGTGTGCTTGGAAAGACTAATTGTAGGGAAAATAAACCTACAGAACCTAAACAAAAGAATAAAGGAGGGAGGAATTGGGGCGCTTGGGTGGCTCTGTCAGTTAAGTGTCTGACTCCTGATTTGGATTCAGGTCATGATCTCAGGGTTGTGAGATTGAGCCCCATGTCAGGCTCCATGGTGGGAGTGGAGCCTGCTTAAGATTCTCTCTCTCCCTTCCCTTCTCCCCCTACGTCTATAAAAAAAGAAAAAGGAAAAAGGAAAAAGTAGGGCAAGAGAAGAACAGAAAAGGAGAGGAGAGGTGCAGAGGGAAGGGCAGGAGAGGTGTGGGAAAAGGCAGAGTGTTTGAGAGTGTAGAGTCTGTGTCCTGGGCATGGAGGGGGGTCAGGCATGCACTGGGGAACATGGCCATTCTCTCTCTCACAGACAAAAGGAAACTCTCATCTAGCTTCTCTTTTATGTCGTCTCTGCTATTCTACATGTGCCTGCTCTGCTCTAGTTTTGCTCAAAAGTATTGCTCCCTTTACTCATGAGTTGCATATGGCTTAAAATGACTACCCCCATCCCCAAGCCCTTTACTCCAGACAACTTTTCTCTTCAAATCTCAAAACTCCCTGGAAAAACAAAACAAAACAAAACAAAAACAAAAACAAAAACAAAAAACAAGCAAAAAGTCTGGTTCATTCTGCCAACTCTCAAAAAAGAACTCCAGCTGTTTGCTGGTCACCCAGTCATCCGTTTCCTTTAGATTGAGATGCATTCTTTGTGCGTTTAGTGGATCCCCAGAAAAAGGCCTCCTCTGGTGTTCTTTAAAGGAGAAGGGGCAGCAACATAGTGGATGAGTTAAAGGAGAAGCAAGGAGGGGCCTGAGCACAGAGCACCGCTTCACTTGCATTGGTCAGGGAACCAAGAGGAGGAAAATCACAGCCAAGCGACATCAGTACCAGTGACTATAAGATAGCAATGGGAGCAGTTATCCATCCAAGCAGCAGAGTTACCTGTGGACAATCGAGGACAACATGACAATAAAAGAAGATGTCAGTGTTCAAGCAAGGGTAATGTCAAAGTTGGGGGGTTAGATATCACTGGATTAGGTCAGGTTAAACTTGACAGTGTGACTACAGGGTATTTATCCCAGATGATGTCTTTCTTGCCTGAGATCCTACACATGAATGTGTAGGAATGGGCCAGTAGCACATGAACCAGTAACTGTTCCACAGTATTTTTTGGATTCCAAGTGGAAATTCATCATAGCCGAAAAGCTGGAAGAAATGATCATTCCAACACTTTGTGAGGCTCTCTTCCCAATGACCGTGGCCATGCTCATATCTAACCTCATGATACAAGATAGGGCCCTTCCTTTCCATGTTGTGTGAGCTGATATTTATGGGGAAACATCCAGGCAGGTAATTTTTCCTTTAAAATGTATAGAGGCAGGAGCAGGGATTTTATGTAAGTAAACTAAAGAGATCTTAAGCGTGTGTTCTCTTAGGAACCAGAAATTCTCTAGGAATCAGCTCTCCTGGAAGCTGCAGAGCTCATGTCCTCTCTTCCTCCTGCCTCCTTCATTGTTCAAAGCTGTCAGACAGAGGAAGAGAGGAAAGTCAGACCATAAGCATCCTTGACTCTGGAACCCACAGAGTGATCTTCTCATCTTTCCTGGGAGCTGGATTTACTAAAGTAAAGCTTTTCTTTGCTTTTAATTTCTTTATTAATTCAGGGACTGAAAGTTTCTTTGTATTTTCAGCCAGAAGTGAGAAGATACTGGGAAAGAGAAGGAAAACAAATGAGTCTCTCTTCAGTAGTTTTTCTACTGCTGGCGCTAGATATCAGCTCCGTTAGGTCGGAGGCTGTTAGCAGCACATTAACTGTTAACAAACTTAAATGCAGTCAATTTCTGTCTAACCAAGAGTTAGAACCACCTCTTTCTAGTCAATTGTTTTAATTTGCTGTTCACCTTGAGTTATTTTAGCCATATTTTGTTATGGCCAATTCTTAGATTAGAAACAATGGGCTTGTTCCCTTTTATCTAAGGGGAGAAGAAAGTAGCAAGGGAGAGAGACCCAACATCATTAAAGCCATCCTCATCATCAATGCTGTTGCCACCATCACCACCATCATCATTGCCACTGAGCCCCTGCTACATGCTGGGCCCTCATGCAAGCTTTTCATGTGCACCAAGAGATGTACCTACTGTATAAGGCAAGACCAGAACTATCCCTATTTTGCAAATGAGTCAACTGGGCTCTTAGAGATAGGATAAATTCCCTAAAGTCACTGAAATGCTAAGTAGGGGGCTTGGACTGAAATCCAGGCCTTTCTGATTTCAGATTTTGTGTTTCCAACTAAGAGGTTGCATGTACTCTAAGGGATCTGAATCTTACTCAACTTCTGAAGAGAAAATCAGTTCATATAGCAATGGACTAAGAGACCTAAGGTCTGTGCTATAGTCTAGCACATCAATAAATAATTATTTGGCTTTGACAAGGTTACTTATCACCTGGTCTTCAGCTTCCTCATCTGTACCATGAAGGGGTTAGACAGGTTGATCTCAGAGTTCCCTTCCAGGCCTGACATTCTGTAACATGATAACGTTAGGGACTGCCCATTTGTACAGATTTCTTACAAGCAAAAAATAAGTGGTCTCAGCTTCTGCATCTATAAGTAGAAAGACTGGAATACTACGTCGCTATTAAAAGAGGTCTAGGGGCACCTGGGTGGCTCAGTCGGTTAAGCTTCTGCCTTTGGCTCAAGTCATGATCCCAGAGTTCTGGGATCGAGCCCTGCATCAGGCTCCCTGCTCGGCAGGGAGTCTGCTTCTCCCTCTTCCTCCTGCTTGTGCTCTCTATCTATCAAATAAATAAATGAAATCTTAAAAAAAAGAGGTGGAAATTCTGATAATTTTTTTTTTACAATATACTAATTGGGTTGTTGATCAAACCTTGTGTTTACTTGTCACAAGTCCAGCAAAAACAGCCACTCTCCCACCCCTCAACCACAAGCAGGTGTCCTCAACCCCTGAGGTTCTGCAGGCTCCAAAAGCCTGAAGCTGCAGAAGGATAAGCAATGCTTACTTTATAATCACATTCTTTGCTTCATGAAAATGAATGGCTCTTCTACTAAATGGATCCTTTAAATAGCAATTTCTTTTAGAACATTTAAAACTAATTCAATTTACTTCTTCAGAAACACATTTACCATACTAAGCAAGGCCCACCTTTATCTCCAACCAGAGTTTTGAATAGTTACCAGTCTAATGGAAGCAGAGACATTTTATGCTTATAAGGAAAAAGATACAAATTTACTGATTGGAAGTATATTCATTTCCAGCCTATTTATTAAGTACTGAATACTGGGCTAGGTCCTGAAAAAATAAGTCTGAGCAATATTGCTGTGGCAACTTTCCATACAAGAATTAAAATTCTTTTTCAATTTTCGTTTCGGGGTAGAATTTCATGATTCATCAGTTGCATATAACACTCAGTGCTCATTCCACAAGTGCCCTCCTTAATGCCCATCCCCCAGTGACCCCATCCTCCACTCCTCTCCCCTCCAGCAACCCTCAGTTTGTTTCCTAGAGTTCAGTGTCTCTTATGGTTTGCCTCCCACTCAGTTTTCATCATATTTTATTTTTTCTTCCTACAGTCATTTGTTTTGTTTCTTAAATCCCATGTATGAATGAAATCATATGTTATCTGTCTTTCTCTGATTGACTTAGTTCACTTAACATAATACCCCCTATCTCCATCCACATTGTTGCAAATGGCAAGATTTCATTCTTTCTGATGGCTCAGTAATATTCCATTGTATGTGTGTGTGTGTATACATATACATATATACATATACATATATACACACATATACATATATACATATACATATATATACACACATATACATATATACATATACATATATATATACACACACACATATATGTATATACTTACCACATCTTNTGATGGCTCAGTAATATTCCATTGTATGTGTGTGTGTGTATACATATACATATATACATATATATATATATACACACACACATATATATGTATATACTTACCACACCTTCTTTATCCATTCATCTGTTGATGGATATCTGGACTCTCCATTTTGGCTATTGTGATCACTGCTGCTATAAACATTGGGGTGCACGTGCCCCTTTGAATCGCTACATTTGTATCTTTGGGTAAATACCTGGCAGTAAAATTTCTGGTTAATAGGGGAGCTCTATTTTTAACGTTCTGAGGAAACTCCATACCGTTTTCCAGAGTGGNCCAGGACCCTGAGATCATGACCTGAGCCGAAAGCAGAGGCTTTAACCCACTGAGCCACCCAGGTGCCCATTACCACATCTTCTTTATCCATTCATCTGTTGATGGATATCTGGACTCTTTCCATTTTGGCTCNTACTTACCACACCTTCTTTATCCATTCATCTGTTGATGGATATCTGGACTCTCCATTTTGGCTATTGTGATCACTGCTGCTATAAACATTGGGGTGCACGTGCCCCTTTGAATCGCTACATTTGTATCTTTGGGTAAATACCTGGCAGTAAAATTTCTGGTTAATAGGGGAGCTCTATTTTTAACGTTCTGAGGAAACTCCATACCGTTTTCTGCACAAGTTTGCATTCTCACCAACAGTGTAAGAGGGTTCCCCTTTCTTTGAATCCTTGACAACAACCTCTATTGTTTCCTGAGTTGTTCATTTTAGCCATTCTGACTAATGTGAGGTGATATTTCATTGCAGTTTTTATTTGTATTTCCCTGGTGCTGAGTGATGTGGAGCATTTTTCATGTGTCTGTTGGCCATTTGGATGTCTTCTGTGGAGAACTGTGTGTTCATGTCTTCTGCCCATTTCCTGACTGGATTTTTTGTTTTCTGGGTGTTGAGTTTGATAAGTTCTTTGTAGATTTGGGATACTAGCCCTTTCTCTGATAAGACATTTACAAATATCTTCTCCCATTCCATAGGCTGCCTTTCAGTTTTGTTGACTGTATCCTTTGCTGTGCAGAAGCTTTTTATCTTCATGAAGTCCCAATAGTTCATTTTTGTTTTTGTTTCTCTTGTCTTTGGAGATGTGTCTAGCAAGAAGTTGCTGCAGCCAAGGTGGATGAGGTTGCTGTCTGTGTTCTCCTCTAGGATTTTGATGGATTCCTGTTTCAAATTTAGGTCTTTCATCTATTTTGTGTTTATCTTTGTGTATGGTGTAAGAAAGTGGCCCAGTTTCATTTTTCTTCATGGAGCCATCTAATTTTCCCAACACCATTTGTTGAAGAGACTGTCTTTTTTCCATTGGATAGTTTTTCCTGCTTTATCGAAGATGAGTTGACCATAGAGTTGAGGGTCCATTTCTGGGTTCTCTATTCTTTCCATTGATCTGTGTGTCTATTTTTGTGTCAGTAGCATACTGTCTTGACGATTATAGCTTTGCAATACAGCTTGAAGCCCAGCGTTGTGATGCCCCCAGCTTTGGTTATCTTTTTCAACATTATGTTGGCTATTTAGAGTCTTTTCTGGTTCTATACAAATTTTAGGATTATTTGTTCTTGCTCTATGAAAAATGCTGATGGTGTTTTGATAGGGATTGTACTGAATGTGTAGATTGCTTTGGGTAGCATAGACAGTTTAACAATATTTGTTCTTTCAATTGCTAAGCATGGAATGCTTTTTCCATTTCTTTTTGTATTCCTCAATTTCTTTCATAAATGTTCTAGAGTTTTCAGAGTACAGATCCTTCACCTCTTTGGTTACTTTACTCCTAGGTATTTTATGGTTTTTCTAAATTGTAAACGCAATTGTAAATGGGATCAATTCCTTGATTTCTCTTTCTTCTACCTCATTGTTAATGTATAGAAATGCAACTGATTTCTGTTTATTGATTTTATATCCTGCTGCTTTGCTGAATTCCTCTATTAGTTCTAGCAATTTGGGGGTGAGGGGTCTTTTGGGTTCTCTATATAATATTATGTTGCCTGCAAAGAGTGAGAAAACCTGAGCAGACCCATAACCAGCAAAGAAATTGAAGTAGTAATCAAAAATCTCCCAACAAGAGTCCAGGGCCAGATGGCCTCCCAGAAGAATTCTACCAAATATTTAAAGAAGAATTAATACCTATTCTTCTGAAGCTATTTCAAAAAAATAGAAATGGAAGGAAAACTTCTAAACTCATTTTATGAAGCCAGCATTGCCTTAATCCCAAAACTGGAAAAAGACCCTACCCAAAAGAATTACAGACCAATATCCATGCAAAATTTTTAAGTCCTGTGTGTTGATAGATAATTTTTTAAGTATTAGCTTAAAGCATAATAAGCACAACAATAGAAAGCACAATAATTTTTGCTATGATAGGAGAAGTACAGGTTTTTTTATGAGTATGAGCATACCGAGTGTGAGCACATCATAGCAGATGTCTGAGATGAAGTGGTATTTGCAATAAGACCTGAGGAATCAAAAGGAAATAGGTGAAAGCAGGTGAATGGATAGAAAGGGAAGATTGTCCCAGATAGAGGAAAAAGCAACCATAAAGACCCAGAGAAGACAGAAAGCATGGCATGCTGAAGTAGTTCATAGAAACATAAGATAGAATATCAAAAAATGAGGTTGTTCATGGGGGTAGGGGCCATCTCAAGAAAAACCATGAGTCTTCCTGAAAGCCTCAATCTGAGTTACGTTGGGCTAGTCACTTAACTTCTCTGATTCACAGGTTCCTTATCTGGAAGAGGAGGGGTTTAGTGGAGGCAATACCTAAGGTCCCTTCCCACTATGAAATTAAATGCCATAGCTAAAGGTAAGGGATAAGACTGGGGAATAACTTTACCTGAACTTCAGTGGAGGTGGGGAGAGACCAAGTAAAGGTGCACTCATTTGTTTATTCAATAGTTATTTACTTAATACTTATCATGTGCCAGCTAAAAAATTAGTAATTTATGTTAGATTCTGAAGAGGTAGTCATTAAACAATTACATTAAATAATTACAAAAATAATTACATAGTCAAAATTTTTAAAGGGAAATAAGGTTCAGATCAAGGATATCTACTATAAACCTTCAGAAGGCACCATCTGACATGGTGAAACATTAGGAATGTGTCAGAAATAAGACAAAGCTACCATCTTTCACTTCCATTCACCACTGTACAGGAGATCCTAGCCAATGCAATAAAACAAGAAAAAATAAAAATATAAAGATCAAAAAGGAAGAACTAAAACTGCTACTTTTAGCAGATAATAAGATAATCTAGGTAGAAAATTTCAGAATATTTCAAATAATTCTTTGGAATTAGTAAGAAAGCTAGTCAAAGTGGAAAACACTGATGTAGTAATAAATCATGACATTACACAACTTTTACCTCGGAAATGGAAAGTTTAAAATGTACTCAGAATGCCATTTCTAGTATAGGATCTGCAGGATTTTGAAGGAAAAATTTACAGAACTATTTAAGTATATTTAAAAAGAGCTAAATAAATTGGTGATAACCGGATGTATAGGATGTCAATCTCCCCAAATTGATCCACAGATTAAGTTCAAGTCCAACCAAGGTCATAGAAAGTTATTCAAAAAACATTGGAAACTGTTTCTAACACTTGTTTGTAAAAGGAAACTATCAAGAATACATACAAAAAACATGGTTTACATAAAAAAGTATGAGACATCTATACCAATTAGATCAGTGTAGCAGTTTTCTAGTAACAGGTAAAAATGACCAATAGAGCAAAATAGAGAATTCAGAAACAGACCTATGACCATTTGACACTTAAATATGATAAATAAGTGGGGGTAAATGAACTATACAATACACATTACTGGGGAAATGAGTTATCTACTTAAAAAAAATCAGACCTCTACATCCACCTTATTCCAAAAGATTACACTTAGATTAAAAATCTAAATGTGATATAGCAAATCAATACACTCTATGCCTTAAACATATACAATGTTATACATGAATTATATTTCAATCAAAATGGAAATAACACCTAAAAAAAGTAATAAAATTTGAAGAAATAAAATTTATGTATACAATTATGTATACAAAAATGTAGAACAATTTTTTTTCATGCTAAGGAGTATATAATTTCTTGAACTGGAAATGTCTAAACTGTAAGGGAATTTATATTTGCCTATCTTAAAATTTTAAATTTCCCCTTAATAAAAGATAATACAGTTTTAAGAAACCAAATCTCAAACTTTTGAGAAAATATTAGCATAGAGAATATGTAAATAATTCTTACCAATCAATCCAAAAGATGCAAATGACCAAAGACAAAAATGGGCAAAATGTATAAATAAACAAATCACAAATAATGAAATGTAAGTGGCCAAGAGACACAAAATAAATGATTAAATAAAAACTATAACTTTAGATTCAAAGAAAAGAAGATGGGAAAGAAAGAGGGAAAGAAGAGAAAAGAAAAAAAAATGAAGTCTTGTAATATAAAATGCTGGTGAGGATGTGGAGAAATGGGACTTTTCCATGTACATTAGATGGAAGCATAAATTAGTACAACCAATTGGAGAATATTCTGATGATATCTAGAAAGTTAAAGATAAATACATACCCTAGAGAAATCTTACACAGAGAGTTAAGAATTCATCTACAAGAATGGCTATGCAGTGCTGTTAATAAAGGTAAAAAAGTTGAAACCACCTAAATTCCCCCAAAGTGGAACTTATTAATAAATGATGGTATAGTTGTATAATGGACACTAGACAACAGTTAATGTGAATGTTCTAGGGCTACATGAGCCAATATAAATAAATCTAAACATCATAACGCTGCACTCACAGAAAAGCAAAAAAGAAACATTTTTTGCAGAAAAGATCATAATTACCCCAAAGGAACGATGGTGGTTAAGAAGGATGATAAGTCCATGAAACCCATTTTTTTACACCAAACATATTTTTAAATAATTTTTAGATGAGAAGGAAGACATATTCAATTTCTGTGTTCCATGCTGTTGTGATTACAGGTAAAATGAAAACTAAAAAGAATCCATAGGATTCAGCAACATGGATGTAACTGATGGTCAAACAATTTCTTTCTTTCACAGAGCAAGTATATGTGTGTATTGAATATTAGTAATCTATTGCTATGGAACAAATTAGCCCAATGTAGTAGCTTAAAATAGCAAGGATTTATTACCTCAACAGTTTCTCATGGTCAAGAATCCAAGAATGACTTAGCTGAGTGGTCTCTCTTAGACTTATTTATGGGTTTACAGTCAATAACAGCTTGGGCTGCTGTCATCGGAAAGCTTGAATGGGGGTGGAAGAACCGTTTCTAATGTGGCCCACTCACATGACTGGAAAATTAGTTCTGTTTGTTGATGGGAGGCCTCAGTTTCTATCCCTGTGAGCCTCTCCAGAGGCTACCTTTAGTGTCATGAGGTAGCAGCTGCTTCCTCCCTGACAGAGTGACCCAAAACAGAACAAGCAATAAGCCACAGTGCCCTTAATAACTTGTCTCTGATATCACACACCATCACCTGTGCTTTATCCTGTTTAATAAAAGCAAGTTGCATAGTGCAACCCACACTCAAGGGGAGGGGAATTAAACTCCACCTCTTGAAGGGAAGAGGGTCAAAGAATTTATGGACATATTTCAAAACCATCACAACATGTTACAAGCTCTTTGCATTGTGAGGGGTATAAAGTTAGATGGGATTTCTGCTCCCCAGCGTATAATCTTGTAAAGCAAGTAAATCACATGCAAGAGAGTTCACATCCAAGACCTAAAAGAGTAGGGCAACAGATGGACTGAAGACAAATAGTTTCAGTGAACAAAGATGGAAATAGCCTTACCCCAAGTGATCAGAAGGCTCTGCGGTGGGGACAGGACCAGATGATCCTGGAGTCGAAACAAGATTATGAAGATTTTCCAAGCAAGGAACAGCATCAGTGAATGCTTGAGATGACAGAATCTATGCATTCAACCTATATTTTATTTCCCAGATTGTGCTTTAATACTGCTTATGAAGATTTTCCCCTGATAGATTAAAACTCATATATCGTCCTCAGAGCCTTTGTGTTTTCTCAGGGCCAGGACTGTGCATTGTTCATGTCTGTGTCCTCAGGATCTAATGCTATACTTGGCACAAGGCAAGTTGTCCATAAAAGTTTATTGAATGACGTATGTGTTGAAAAATAGAATGAACGAGTGAGTAAATGGCTGAATGAAGGGATGCACACACCCTATGCTACTGAAATGCGAGCCCAGACTACTTTTCTGGGTGGAAGGAAAGAGGATGGAAACGTGACAACTGCAGAGCATTGAGATTTCTTGGTCTGTGCAAAGGCCAAAACATAACCAGAATGAATGCCAGCCTCCACTATCTCAATGGACAAGGACCACTCTCTTTGGTCTTCCAAATTTCCCAACACGGATAGTCCAAAATTCTACCAACTTATAACCTTCCGTCTTCAAATTAAGAAAGAGAGAGAGACAGAGAGAGACAGAGAGAGATAATCAGGCACAGGAGCTCTCTCTCCCTATTCCCTGTTACTCAGAATTTATAACCTTTCCTGTCCCTGGTCTCCTACACCCAACCCCACGCTGTCAGCTTCTGATCTAAACTTTCCCTTTGCCCCCAGACCAACATTATGGAAATGTGTATCAGAAGACAAAAGCAAAAAACAAAAAACAAAGGATAGGTCTGTGTTTTAATATATTAGAAGAGGACTGTGCTCTTCATACGCCCCTTTTCTCAGAGATGTAGAATGTATGCTGGATGCCATGAAAATTCCAATAGTAAAGAAATCAATTTAACAATTTTTAAGAAATTTGTTTTCCAAACTTATTTGATTTGAGGATGATTTTTATTCTGATATCAATCATAATCATAATCATTATAATAATGTATATCAACTGCTTTTTATTGGTGAGGGAGGCACAATGCCAAGAACCTTATGTGACTTACCATTAACTGCTCAAAAGTACATTATTACATGGGAGTTCTACTATTCCCACTTATAGATGAGAAAAACAGGGCACAAAGAGATTAAACAAGAGACCTCAGGACAAAAAATTTAGGAGATAACCAAGAGAGGTTGGAATCTATGTGTGCTTGATTACGGAAGTTATGGTTTAACATCAAATAAACAAGTGTGTGCCAGAGAAGATTTTGTGGAAAAGTCTTATTCCCTATCCACTCTTTGAATACCTCCTCCTTCTTCCTCACTTCATTCCCTATTGATGTGTCCCCTCTTACTCATCATTAGTGACCATCTTTCCCAATTTTCCTGCCTCATTGTAAGCTCTCAACAAATATTCCATGAATGCATATATCCTACCATGAGCAAAAATCATATAAACGTGTACGTGTATATCTTACCAATCCACAACTTGCAGAGGCATCACTGTTAAAGAATACTTTATATTTCCCCAGAGAAGGTTAAAAGAACTCATACTGAGTTTCCTGACTGCCTCCATTACCGTGTTCTATGTTCTGCATTCCAGAAGGGCCCCAGTGTACACTGTTCAGCTTATTAATCCCTTCTACACACAATTAAAAATAAGAGACAGCCCCATCCTGAGCAGCGCTCAATTAGGTAGAAATTTACACACACACACACACACACACACACACACACTCACAAACACAAACACATACACACACTAATGTCACAATGTTAGAGGGGCTGTCAGGAAAATCTCAAAGCACTATTCTTTCAGTTTACAAGAAGCAAACGAACATCAAATGAATCTGGATTGACCAGCAGTTCTGAAATGGCAGGTGGTAATGAGCTTGCTAATTATCATCTAGCCACCGCTAGCTAGTCATCCTATCTGGCTACCTGGAAGATACCTTTCATCTCACCTTGGGAATCGCCCAGCGCCTCTTCTCAGATAAAGACTGTCAAGCTGGTAACCTGAAAAAAATCTCTCCCAATGACCTTCGGGTGTCTAGGCTAATAAAGGAATGCAATGTGAAATATTAACGTCCCTCATCGAATATGAACTTTTGACTGCGTCAAAGCCCTCACCAGCCTTCTCCGCATGGTCCCTGCTTTCTCTGTTTTATTGTTATTGTTATTGATATTATTCAGCCAGGATTCAGACTGTCCTCCCAAAGCACTGTTACTCCCCCTGGAAAGTCATTTATGTGCATCTTATGGCCTTGGAGATGATTAAAGGATGATTTCTATTCCCGTTTTGTCATTTGTCATTTTGCCTTGGATCATAAAAGTCTAGGGTGGTTTCCAGGGAGATTTAATCAAGTGATTGGAGTGGAATTTTACAAGATGTCTCTCCAGAGATAAGGCGGGGGGGGGGAAGCATGAGGACAAGTCACACTGGAATTCCCTCCATTTCCTGGGTATGCCATCCTGATCAAGCCTCTCACCTCTGCACCTTGGTCACCTCTCCTGTGAATGTTACGATTAGTGAGCATATATTCATAAATACACACAGCAGGTGCTCCATATTTGAGTGTTTTCTTCCCTACTCACTTCTGATGAGGGACTCCAAGTACTATCATTGTGAGAATGTCTGTGACCCAGGTGGGGAAAGTCTGGTACCTGCAGAAGCATAGCCAATCAGACTAGGAAGGCCATGGGGAGGATCACAGGGGCTCACAGCAGAGCTTGAAGCATCCCTTTGCAGGGGGTGGGGGTGGGGTAGTTGATGTGCACTGCAAGGGAGTTTATATCCAGATGGGGCATAGCATCCTTTTCTGTCTCTTGGAAATGTGCACTCCCTGAAGTCCCCAAATCCTTGGAGCCATCCTTGGCCATACGAATGGCCAAAGTAGATGAAGCCCTAGCCAGCCTCACTTAGGCCCATTGTTTTGAAACCAATGAGAGGCTAAGAGACCATCTCTGGAAGGGAAAAGATGTTGGGTCCCATGGTGTCAGCTGGAGGGAGTGAACACTGTGGGTGGCAGTCGGTGCTAGGGGCTGGGGAGCTGTAAGATGCATAAGACACAGCCCCCACATGTACACTGTTGAAGACAGCTGTCCCAGGACTGCGGGTGCCACGCTATGACTGTGGTACAGAGAGAGGGATGTCTTCTCCAGGGAACAGTGTGATTTGGGCCTAGGCCTTGAGGAACATACAAGAGTTACTAGACAGGCTGCGAGGACTGAGGGGAGAACAAGAACCCAAGGAACAAGTGTGGGAGGTAAGGCTAGGAAGATACTTTGGGCCTCACAGACAATGCTAAGAGGTCCTAAAAATGTTACCATGGAAGTGGTCTTAGGCAGAGCACAAAAGGATCAGATGTGTTTGTTTATCTTGAAGGAACACTTTTCTTCATATTTCAGAATTTGATCAATAAGCTTAAGGTCTTAGGAAAAATTTTATTAAAACTGTATATTGTTCTTTAGAGTTTATATGTTCCCATATATTATTGTGTTTATTATTTGATGAGGATAATAATGTAATGCAACAAATATAATGATGCCTCAGTTAGTGTCCTATGAGTGGAAACAATAGAAACCTATTCTTCTGAGAACTGAAGAGATACCCAAAAACTCACCAATGGGGCAGGGAATGTCCAGCCCCAGGGATTCAGGGTGAGTCAAGATACATTATCTCCAGAGGACTCCAAGCTGGGGGTGAGGCAGATCATCCATTTTGGGTTTTTTTGTCCCCTACATTTTAAAGTATTTAAGACATAAAAACAACCATGTAAACTAATATAATAAGCAACTGTGTTCCCAATACCCATCATTACCAAATAATTACATGTCATCTTATTTGTTTTAATAAAATATCAATGATGCAGTTAAGGATGCCATGTCCTCCCTCTCCAGTTTCGTTCTTCTGGATGCCTCTGTCCCAAAGGTCATGACTCTTTTATAATCTTTATATGTATGTTTTTATTATTTTATTATAATAGGGGTACATAAAAATACATTTCATTGTTTTGTGGGTTGCTTTTTTGTTCAGCATTTTGATTCTGAGTTTGAGCCATATTGACTCAGGAGGGCTCAATGCATTCATTTTCACTCTAGTATAATATAGTCCATTATCAAAATATGCCCCCTTTCTTTCTTGTTCTCTCTTTCTGCCTGTCTTCCTCATTCCCTCTCTCTAATTTGATTCCTTTGACTGGGCATTCTGGAACAGTTTCTGCAAAGGAGAGTTGTAAGACTTATGAGGGAGTGCCCCCAAGAGACCCACAGAAGACCCTGAGGAAGGAAGAGATTAAACAGAGGTATAACTGCAGCAGATGCCTCTGCCTGTCCCACAGGCAGCACTGGGACTGAGATGGCTTCACTGTTGTCCAAATGGAGACCAAGGGGCCAGGCCTTTGATTCACCAGATTAGCCAGTCATTCCCGGTTATGCCCCTGAGCCTGTAGCATAACCTGGGCTGAGTCAGTTCTCAGTGAGCAAGGACAATTCCTAGTGAGGTATACAGACATGAGACTGAGGCACCTGGAAACCCAATCACTGGGGAATGTGGGTACCAGCTTGAAAAGAAGATCTAGGTAGAGGGAGCACCTCAGCATCACAAGAGGCTGATGCATATGGTGGTTTGACACTCAGCAATTAGTCTGTCTGTATTCTGGTGTGTTTGTAAAAACTGAGAGCCCAAACAGCATGAATTGTTCAGTTCCTCAGCTTCCTAGAGGTAGTGCTGTGCATGTAGCTTAGGTTTGGCCATCAGAGGCCCTCGCATGAGATTTGAAAGGAGGGAGATAAAAACCGAGCTTCTGCATTTCTGCTGACAAGCACCGGCTTGCAGGAGTTTGGCATCCCTGTACCAGTGACAAAAGAATGTCTAGGGTCTAGGTACTGGCTTTGTGGTTGTTGAGAAATAACCTATGTTGGGGGGAGGAAGAAGGGAAACCTGGGTGGCTTAGTTAAGCATCTGACTTTGGCTGGGGTTGTGATCTCAGGGTTCTGGGATGGAGCCCCACCTTTACCCTCAGCAGGGAGACTACTTGCCCTTCTCTCTCTACCCCTCCCCCCAGCTCCTGCCCTCTCTGGCTCTCTCTCAAATAAATAAATGAGATCAGAAAGGAAGGAAGGAAGGAAGGAGGGAGGGAGGGAAGGAAGGAAGGAAGGAAGGAAGGAAGGAAGGAAGGAAGGAAGGAAGGTAGGAAGGAGGGAAGGAAGGAAGGAAGGGAGGGAGGAAGGAAGGAGGGAGGGAAAGAGGGAGGGGCCTATGTGGCAATCACTGTGGAGGGGAGCATGGTTCTGGAATCAGCAGCCACAGCTTCTGATCTTGGCAGCTTCCTGACTGTGGCCATGGCAGCCTGGTTCTGGAGCCAGAGGTTTTCTGATCTGAGAGGAGGCAGAAGTTCTTTCAGAGACGTGGTTCTGGGGTGGCGGTTCCAGAGGCCATTCCTCTCACCTCCGGCTGTTACTTCAGGGTATCCTCCGGTGATTCTCTAAGCTACTCTGTCGCCTCAGCTGTTCTCCTCTCCACTTCAAAGGGATTGAAAGGTCCTGTACCTGGAAACTGACTGATTTTTACCAGTTACTTATAACTGTGTTTAGTCATTTGTATCAGATACTTAGAGTTTTCCCTGATTTGTACTACGAAAAGTAAGGCTGCAATAAATATCCCTGTGCATGGTTCCTATTGACTATATGCAAAATTTCTCTGGGTACGAAGGTACACATGTCTTTAACGTTACCAGATCATGCCGAGCAGCTGCTTTATCCCCTGACGCTCCCCAGTAACTCTTGGCCACTTTAACCATATTTCCCCTGATAATTTGCGAGATCAAGATTTTTCATAAACTTACTCGTCACTCCATGTGCACATCCTTTGTGGAATATTTTACTTAGTTGTTCTTCTTTCCCTTACTAATTTGCAAAATTTATTTATGTATTCTGGACTCTAATCCTTTGTTGGTTATATGTGTTATAAATATAATTTCCCAATCTGTGGCTTGTCTCTTAACTTTGTATGGTGTTTTCCAATTATGCAGGAGTTTTAAAAATCTTAAGGTAGTTTGAGGTTATTGCCTGATGGTGATGGCAGAGAAATTTCAGAAAGTCGCTGAGCCAAACTCTAAATTCCAAGCCTTTAGTGCTGCACCTCCAGGGAATGTCTAAATCAGGAGTCATCATCATGCTCTAAGAACAGCAAATAAAGATTCATAGGCCCATAAATTTCCTCTTCTATAGGACCTAGACCTGCATGACTCAGTTAAAATGCAGGGTTCAAGAATAAATGTCTTGTTTAGTAAACCCAGGGGTCAGGGGCAGAAACATTTATCATTTTATAATTCTCTCAGCACCGTCCACTTTAGAGCACACCCACAAAAGTAACCCTAAGGAAATTATCTTTGAAGGAACCCCAGTTTGCTCACTTGGAATTATGACTACATGATCTCTAAGTTTTCATTCAACTTAACATTCTATGGGGCAAGGTAAAATTTTTACTATTAGAGCCCATAAGTGAACCTTGACAAGAGAACACAGTGGTCTTGGAGATATAATTTTAGTTCATTAATTCATTCAATTATATTTTAAACAAAAGTATATTGTGTTTCTGCTATGTTTTTGGTACCAGCTAAATTGAGAGACTAGAGTGAACAAGACAGACATGTTGGGTGCAAGTGGATTGAATTTACAATGTAAAGGTAGAAATGCCGTGGATGGATAATGGGAATGTATACAGTATGTACCATCTTATCTCATCTGAGGGCTCATGGAAAACTCTTTCAAGGAAGTACATTTGAAGTAAGACCTATTGGAAAGACTATCAGTAGCTGGTCTGGTAAAATCTCAATGTGGTGGTGTGTTCCAGATAGGCGGTTGGCACATTTGAAGGCCACAAGAGAGACAGACAGAGGGAAGCAGGGAAGGACAGAGACTGAGAGACAGAGAGATGAACAGAGACAGAGAGATCAAGATTGAGATCACATAAGAGGTAAAAATGAGAGGAACTACAGCCAGATGTGAAACTGGAGAGGAAGTCATGGAACAATTAAGACCTAAAAGGCCACATCAGGGATCTTGGGATTTACCCTAAGTGCCAAGAAGAGCCAAGTGGAAGAAGTTAAGTAGTGTTTTAACAGAGCTTGTGGCTGAACCAGAGGAGTAACATAAAACTTACAGATGTAAGCCTCTCTTTTTTTAGTCCATGATGGACAAAGCAGTGAGGGGAGATCAGGAGCTCTCAATAATGATCCTGATGGACCACATCTCCACTCAAGGAGAACTGGCTTGTCACCAGCAAAATTATAAGATCAAGAATATTCGCCTTTCAGGGACTATGTGTTACTCAACTAAACTTTTGCCCCACAATAATGCCATGTAACAATTACTCCAAAAAATAGCGGCTTCAAGAGTGATCATTTATTTCATTAAGTCAATTGTGGATTGCCGAAAATTGGCCAATGGGTCAAGGCATAGTTCATCTGACTCAAAGTGGACCTGGAGATCCTAGCACCTTCCTGAGGTTGGGATGCAGTTCTGTTCCATGTGTGTTTATTTATTCTAGGGTTCAGTCTGAATGGGTATCAGTCAACCTGGGGAAGCCCCTCTCATGGTCCCAGGCAGAGGCTCCAGAGAGCAAATGGAAGCACAGAAGTGTTCTTGAAGCCTAGGGTCACCTTGGCACACTATCACTTCCTCCTCTACTATGACTGGTTCTATCTTCTTTTTTCTGATAAAATATGCATAACATAAAATTTACCTTTTTAAGGGCATAGTTCTGTGGCTGGCTTATCTCACCATAATGTCTTCAAGGGTCAATATTACAGTACATGTCAGAATCTCCTTTGTAAGGCCGACTAGTATTCTATTTTATGTTTATACATTTATACATTTTGTTCTGTTCTTCCATCGGTAAATACTAGGGTTACTCTACCTTTTGACAATTGTAAATAATGTTCCTGTGAACACAGCTGCAGAAGTTATGCTTGAGTCTCTGAGTCTCTGATTTCAATGCTTTGGGGTATATATCTAGAACAAGAATTGCTGGATTATATGGTACTTC
Organism: Ailurus styani; assembly: GCA_002007465.1. Lineage (NCBI taxonomy): Eukaryota > Metazoa > Chordata > Mammalia > Carnivora > Ailuridae > Ailurus > Ailurus styani. Next base: position 131,404 of record LNAC01000112.1, on the reverse strand, counting down.
TGTTTAATTTTTTTTTTTACTTTATTTTTTCAGTGATCCAAGATTCATTGTTTATGCACCATACCCAATGCTCCATGCAATACGTGCCCTCCTTAATACCCACAACCAGGCTCACCCATCCCCCACCCCTGCCCCTCCATAACCCTCAGTTTGTCTCTCAGAGTCCACAGTCTCTCATGGTTTTTCTCCCTCTCCAATTTACCCCAATTCACTTTTCCTTTCCTTCTCCTAGAGTCCTCCATTTTATTCCTTATGTTCCACAAGTAAGTGAAACCATATGATAATTGACTTTCTCTGCTTGACTTATTTCATTCAGCATAATCTCCTCCAGTTCCATCCATGTTGATACAAAAGTGGGGTATTCATCCTTTCTGATGACTGTGTAATAGTCCATTGTATATATGGACCACATCTTCTTTATCCATTCATCTTTTGAAGGGCATCTGGGCTCTTTCCACAGTTTGGCGATTAACTCTTCAAAGTATAGGGATAGAGGGAACATTCTTTAACTTCATAAAATCTATCTATGAAAAACCCACAGTGAATATCATTCTCTATGGGGAAAAATTCTGTTTAATTTTTTGAGAAAGTATTCATACCATTTTACAGAGTGGCTATATGATTTTACATTCCTACCAACAATGCACAATTGTTCCAATTTTGCCACATCCTTACCAACATGCATTATTTTCATTTTTTTGTTTTTTGGTAATAATAATACTAATGGGTATGAAGTGGTATCTCATTGCTGATTCAGTTTACATTTCCCTGATGATTAGTAATTTTGAGCATCTTCTCATGTACTTACTGGTCATATATATATATATATATTCTTTGGAGAAATGTCTATAAAGTACTTTAGTCATTTTGAATAGGGATATTTGCTTTTTTGTTGGTGTGGGATTGTAGAAGTTCTTTATATATTCTAGATATTAATCTTTTATCAGATATGTGATGTGGAAAATATTTTCTCCCATTCCATGGGTTGCCTTTTCACTCAGTTGATAGTATTCTTTGATACACAAAAGTTTTTAGTCTTGATAAAATCTAATTTATCCTCTTTTTTTTGTTGCCTATGCTATTGGCATTATGTCTAAGAATCATTACCAAATCCAGCATCATGAAGAAAATTTTTCCCTTAACCTTACCCTCCCTTTTTAAAGTTTTTTTTTTATGTATTTATGAGAGAGAGAGGGAGAGACTATGTGCATATGGGCGAGGGACAGAATGAGAGAATCTCAAGCAGACTTCCCGCTGAACGTGGAGCTGGACACAGGGTTCAGTCTCACAACCCTGAGATCGTGACCTGTGTCGAAATCAAGAGTCAGATGCTTAACCAACTGAACCACCCAGGTGCCCTTGACCTCATTCCTTTTAAGGGAAGAACTACTAAGTTGTATGGCAAAGGGTGTGGATAAACGGAGCTACAAATCAATCCGGATATCTCCCTTCTTTCTTGTTCACCACCTTAATACCCTCTCCTTGGTCTGTCTCCATGCTTCTGTTCTTAGGAAGGAACCCAGTCAACTCTGAGGCGACAGTGACAAAGACTTGTCTAAAATGACTGCAGCCCCCAGGGATACTTTTATTGCAACCATGGGAAGAAATCTTAAACCAAAGGAAAGAAGACATTCATTTGACATTTTCTCATCTCTAAGTGTATGACAGAAACACTCTCACACTCTGAAGGCACAAATCAGAAATCTGCCCCAGTGCCCCACCTGCCACCTTTTCTGTATTCCCACCTTTGGCACTAAATTTCTTTGTGAATAAAAGTTACCAGGATTCCAGTACAAACAGGATAAATAGGACACAGTAGAGGGGTGACCCATGTGCTAAGCAGAACTTATCAGTGAAATATGCAAACAAAATTCTTATAACTCTCCCACATAAAGTTGATTCCCTTTCCAAGGAAGTGTGGCTCCTCCCCTTGTGCAATGACCGATAACGACTTTCTTCCCCCCCTCCCCAAGTTTCACTCAAGTTATATTTACACTGTACCAATGATTTCATAAATGAAGATATTTCCTAGGAGTCTTCTCCAAGTTTTGTCAAACCATTTTTACATGATGTAATTATAGATAATAAAATAAGGTGCTTTTTCCCTGCCTTCTACCTGTAAAATCACAATGATGAATATGGTCTTTCAAGCTATACTCCCTCACTACAGACTCTGATTTTATTTCTCCACCATCAACCTAAGGTGCCCACACATACATGCACACACACTCAGTCACAAATCATTGGTTCAGAAAGGAGAGGGATTGGAAGGGGTTTTGCTGTTTATGGGGCATTTGTTTTGTTTTGTCACAGAGAGAGCAGACCATGCACATCAAGCTTTATGCATGTGATGGAGGGAGGTTGGGATTAGAGGGGATGACAAGGAGCCAAGCTGGCTGGGGGAGGGCACTGGGGACTTGGAAGGGTTGGAAGTGACACATAAGGGTGAGTTTATTGCTAACACAAGCTAAAGAAGAAGCTGGGGGAAGGGGACACAGCTGGGAAGGTAAGTTCCATCTACCACCCAGTTGTGAGCCCTGGTAAGCCCATTTCAGTCTACCTATTGAAGGGCACTGTGAACAGCAGTTGGCAAAAAAGCTGAGTGGTCTCTCCTATGGCCAGGATGATAAAAATCCCAGAGAGGCTTTGGGATAATGTAAAGAGGCTATATGTATGTTGTATATACACACATACATATATGCATGACTGAGGTTAGAGGAAAGTTTTTTATGCCTAATTTGTTGCAGAAATTATTCAAGAATCAGTCAACTGTGAAAATATGGCTGCTGAGACCCTGCCAAGGTTAGTATGAGCCATTAGGATCTGATGAGCAAATGCTAGTTATGTAATCAAAAACTATGTGGTTGAAGCTTTAACTTAAGCACCGATTTTTCTCATCCCCAGTTTTAATAAGGGAATGGTGTTGGTGGAGTGTGCCATAGGCTGAGGTGACCACATTGCGGGTAATTGTGCTGAGCTAGATAAAGTGGCTCCTGGTCTCCCTGTCAGAGAAGCATTTTTTTTTTTAAATTTCCCCCCTCACCTTTCTCCCTCAGGACTTGGATATTCACATCAGATTCTAAACAAAAATGACAAAGAGACACTGGTTTTGCTGTGGTGTTACCAGAGCACCAAGAGTAGTCTCTTTTTCATTCACATTGGTCAATTGTTGGCTAGATAAAAGGGTATAAATAAGAGCTAAACCAAGCCTGAAAACCAGAAATAAGGAGGAGGGGAAGCCAAACGGTCTCACATGGGCTATGAATTAATTGGTGTCACCAGAAGAAACACTTTTGATAACTCAGTGAATCTTCTAGCAAGGGCATATTTCACATTGTCCCCAAATTTATAATTATGCTTACTACACTCCAATGGAAATCTCTTCCCAGATTTTATACTCTCTAATGGCCATGTAATAAAAGGTAATATATATTCTTATACTAAGCAATAAATAGGGAGCACTCAGCAGCACTGTGTTCCTGAGGAAATCTCAGGTCTTCTGGGATGCACATTCGTTCACACAACAGGGAGACACACATCGACATGGTGGCCAAGCAGACATGGGGTGAGTGATGGCTTTAGCTCCTAATGAAACCAAACCATGAAAGGCATTAGAAAGATTGATTGGCATTAAGTTAGCTGCCAGTGTTAGCTGGGGTACCCCAGGCTGTAATGAAACTGCCAGGGGTTATTTATGGAGACATAAGGTTTGGGGTATAAGTTATGTCCAGCAGGCTGGTCTTACAGACACACACTTGAACCTCTACGATGAATGGAAAAGCAGATGCCCATATTCCACCAGCTCTTCTCTCACTTGTTGGGATGGCATGGTTTCCCAAGCATTCACACCAGCCTAAAATGGAAGGTTCCCAAATACAAGGAAAATGGGCCAAGGTTAACTTACAGCTTGAGAATGTCGACTTTAGGTTGGACAAGAAAAAGGTAAAAAAATCAACCTTAAATAATTGTTGCTAAAACAAAACCAAATAAACACACACACACACACACACACACACACACACACACACACAACATGCCCTTATCTAAGTCAAGAGATGAGATAATATACTTATTTTCAGTGTTCGTTAATCCCTTTTGGATGTAGCTCCTTTCTTAAGAGTTAGAAAGGGGGAAGTGAGAAGGAAAACTACCCCTGATGCTGGGTAATGCAGTCAGGTGTTCAAGCTGTGGGGGCAAAGAGCAGAGAGACAAGGGTGGACAGTAGATTTGGAAAGGGAAGTGGAATAACTAACATACTGTCACACTCTTCGACCCACCTTTAAGGTGGTGGTGGTGTTCCACTTTAAAGTAAATGTGGAAAAAAGGATGGAAGCAAGTTGAAAAATAAGACTTTTCAAGAGCCACTAGGAGCATGATTACATAAACTGCAGTGTGGTCAAGAGACTGGAAATGTCATCCAATCAGAGAGTCTCTGTAATTTCCTGCTCGACTGGCTCCAACTGAAGAGAAGGGGGAAATGGTATGTAGGCTTCATGATCCAGGAGCTGCCTCTTTTTTAATGTGTTGCTTCCTGTTCTGCAAAAATGTAAAATGTTGTGGAGGGGGCTGGGTACCTGAACAAATAGGCCAGTGGCTACCATGACAGCAGCTCATGTCTCTGGGAGAAAAGAAGAGTGGCCAAGGAGAGATTGACGAATGGGCCCAGCAGAGTTCAATGCTGCACGTTCCTTTCAGGGCTCCCTCCAGTGTAGACCCTATGATGGAGACTTGGGGTGGGTAGATTACTTGGCAGGTGGTAACAAAAAACATAAATGAGGAAGCGGGAGCATAAAAAATGGAATAAAGAAAAGCCAAAAATCTGAGAAACTGTATTGAATACATTTGGGAATCCACCCTGTAGGGGACAAAGAGGTTGGGATGTTGACCCACTGCCTCTTATTCTTCATTAATTGAAAGTTGTTCCCATAAGGCATTTCCAGGTTGCTGATTCTTGTGTTGGAATAAGCTCTGAAATGTCACGGAAGCCAGCAGATGAGAACAGAGACAAAGGGACTGCAGGTATCAAGCTATCAGTGGGCGAGGAATTGCCAACTAGAGGTGCAGGTGAATTTAGGTGGGCCAAGGGATTATGGACCAAACACATTATGACTCAAGTCATCCTGGCTGATCATCCAAGAAGGCTGGATCTAGTGAGGGGGGCCATGAATGGTTTTCATGAGGGGGATGCTTTCTGAGTGAGGCTGGTAAGAATTGGAACCAGCCATATAGATGCCAGTTAAAAATCAAGGATGTATCGGGGCACTTGGGTAGCTCAGTTGGTTAAGCGTGACTCTTGGTTTTGGCTTTGGTCATGATCTCAGGGTACTGAGATTGAGCCCTGCATTGGGCTCCATGCTCAGCATAGAGTCTGATTGTCCCTCTCCCTCGGCTCCTTCACCCCCACCCCTGGCGCACGCTCTCTCTCTCATAAATAAAATCTTAAAAAAAAAACCTCAAGGGTTCATTAACATGATTTAACTTTTCACTAACTCTTGCCCAAGAAAATGAAACTGTTTTTCAGGAAGGTAATAGGCTGAGAAATGGCCAACTGTATTAGGTTCTAGGGCTGCTGTAACCATTTACCACAAACTGGGTGGCTCAAAAATAAAAAAGAAAACTCAGAAATATATTCTTTCACAGTTTTAGAGACTAGAAGTCCAAAATTAAGATGTCAGCAGAGCCGTGTGTTCTTCAAGCCTCTAGAGAAGAATCTGTACAATGCCTTTCTTTTAATTTCTGGCAGTTGCAACCATCCTTGGTGACCCTTGGCTTATAAACACCACTTCGGTCTCAGCTTCCATCACCGCAAGGTGTTCTGCCCTCCCTGTCTGCTTCTGTGTTTTGGTCTCTCTTCTTATAAGGACTCCAGTCATTGGATTAGGGCCCTCCTTAAGCCAGTATGACCTCATCTTAACGAATTGCATCTACAAAAACCTTGTTTCTGAATTAGGTCACATTCTGAGGTTCCAGATGGACATGAATTTGGGGGATACTATCCAGCCCAATTTTCCCCCTTACAGGACATCCATGTCAAATACCTGGGACTTGTGAATATTACCTTTTCTGGCAAAAAAAAAAAATCGGTATTACCTTATATGGCAAAATGTGTATTTGAATTAAGGATTATGAAAGGAGGTATTTATCCAGGATTATCTGGATGCACCTAAGTGCAATCACATGCACCCTTCTAGAAGCAAGGCAGAGAGTGCTTTGAGGGAGACACACTCATGGAGGAGTAGCCAATGTGGTGATAAAGCAGAGGACGATGAAGCCACGAGCTAAGGAATGCCAATAGCCCCAGAACCCAATTCTCTCCTCAGGCTTCTGGAAGTTGTCCCCAACAACTCCTAGGCTTCAGATTTCTGACCTCCAGAACTGTGAGGGAATTAATTTATGTGGTGTCAAGTCACTCAGTCTGTTACAACAGCCCCAGGAAACTAATATAAAGAACTTCCTAAAGACCATTAATTTGAAGTTAGAGTATTCCACTTTGCCTTATGGGAGTAAAGACTCCTTCTTGGTGCAGTAAATAACATCAGCCAACTGTCTGTTCAAGATTTACTTTGAAATCACCAACCCCACCTAGCTCTAGTCACTCATCTTCAACTATTCTGTCACCTAGTTGTCCAACCCAATAAAGCCCCTGGATCAAATGACCCAGAATAAACCCAATCCCACGAATTACTTCTTAGGCCTTCTCACCTCCAATAAATCTATTAAGACTCTGTCAAGGTAGTGATCTCCCTGACTGTTATATTTTGGGGAAGCCAGCTTTCAATGTCTAGCAGCATGGGATAGTAGTTAGTACTTAGTAGTTTGCCCTTAGTAGTAGACAAGGGCAAAACAGAGGTGTGGGGTTCCTGGCAAGACATTAAGTCTCCACAGATGTTGAGAACATTGATCTGAGTCTCTGAAACAGTGATCTCCAAATGTAGTGGCAGCATGCCTTCACTGGTAAATGAGTTTTTAAGTTACAAATATCTGATTAATGTATTTATTTTTTTCTATAAAGTATTTACAATTTCTACCCCTTGGATATATTAAAAAGCATAGATAAAAACATAAAATGGAAAATTTTGAAATAGAAATAAAATGGAAACAACTGCTTTAATGTAATTAAGGAAAATTATGAAAGATTTTGAAACATGCAAAAGGTCATTAGTATCTTTTTGATGGAATGCTGAACATTATCGCACAAACTCCAGGGCTATCTGATTCTATAGAGTTTTACACCTTTGGATGTCTTGGACTAGGCAGTTTTACAACTCTGTAAATTGTAAGAAACAGATGACAATGCAATTATTTTCTTTTTTCACAGAAATGCAAATGCAGAATTTTGCCCAGTAGAGATACAATTGATTTATGTCCTATAGAAATATACAGTTTGCTGTACTCTAGGATATTAGCCAGTTTTGTAACTATTAGCAAATTCATTTTTGCATTCCTACAAATGCCTATAAATGTCTACTTTCCAGATTTTCCTTTGAACTGGATTATTCAATTTATGGGTTATCCCATTAATTAATAAACTAAGTTAAAATCTCTGACACAGTTGTCTTTACATATTTATGCCAGTCATAATTTTATCTTTTATCAGTCATAATTTTATCTTTTAACAAATGAAGACGGGCATGTCTTTTTAAAAAAATCTTGATTTAATCCTTTGTGATACACTTTAATCTTTTGTGATAACACTCAATTTAAGAGTCTGGTTCTACATTGAGTTAATTTTGATACTTGGTTTTAAAGGATGCTGTAGCTAGAAAAAAATTAACTTTGTAGAGAGAAGTTCATCCAAATGTGAAATTATAAAGGTCATTGTTCAATCCCACTCCAATTATGTAAATATAGTTGATAAAACAATGACTCTTTTCCCTGATGCTAATCAGTTATTATCGTAAACTAATAAGAATGTGTTATGTATTTCTGTATAAAGTATGTGTGTAATCAAATAGATTTATAGCCCACTGAAACCTTTTTTAGAAGATTTTTAAATGGGTTAAAAGATCAGTTTCTTGGTTAAATAACTGTATATGTGAGAGTCACCATAGTTTTCACGCATAATTCATTCTTAAGAGAAAATTTATATAATGTTAAAATATATGCCAGCATTCATCTTTTTGGTGTTCTCTCCATAATGCAAGTTTCATTTAAAAAAAAAAGTTATTGCACGGAGCACTGGGTGTTGTGCATAAACAATGAGATGTGGAACACTGCATCAAAAACTAATGATGTATTTTATGGTAACTAACATAACATAATTAAAAAAGTGATTTTTTTACACTCATTGTTAAATAAACATCTTTACCTTGAAGGGATAGGATAAGTATACTAATCTATTTTTTAAAATATATGCCGGGTGATATAATGTTGACCACCATCTTTCATCACAAAAAGACCAGAAATTAAAAAAAAAATGTGTTACGGGATGAATTGTGTGCCTCTAAAATCCTATGTTGAAAATACATATCCCAATACCTCAGAATATGACTGCTAGGATATGGGACCTTTAAAGAGTTGAGTAAGTTAAAATAAGGACATAAGCATGGGGTGTTAATCCAATATGACTGGTGTCCTCAGAAAATGAAGACCCCAGAAATGTGATGCACAAAAGGAAGACCACGTGAGGACACAGGGAGAAGGGACCATCTGCAAGCCAAGGAGAGAGCCTTCAGGAGAAGCCAACCCTGCCAACACCTTGATCTTGGACTTCCAGACTCCAGAACAGTGAGAAAATAATACATTTCTGTTGTTTAAGCCACCCATTACGTGGTATCGAGTTATTACAGTCCTGGAAAACTAATTCAATGTGTAACTTATCTTTAAGTGTGGCAACATTTATCAAGTATTTGCTGAGAAAATCAGTAAACATCTTGTGTTACAAGAGATGCTCACCTCTCTATATAATATCATAGAGATCACATTACTTAGAGTCATTCATATAATTTATAAATTCCCTCAATAAGGAGATATAGACTATATAACATAATAACATAACACATAAACTACAAAATGCTCAGGACACCAAGAAAGAAAAAAAAATAAAAAACAGAGAATGAGTAGGGACACTATTGTCAAGAACCCTACATTATGGAATTCCTGTCATTCCATTTCTGACATGTTTGTCAGAAATTTGACTTACATTCTAAATGAGGGCTCTGGATGCCCAGTGTCAAACCACAGATTAATTAACTCTCAATTTCTTTCTTTTTCTTAAAGATAAAAACAAAATACAAACAAAAATTCCAATGTTTTTCTGCCATACTCTCCAAAATCATTTTTTCCCTGCCTGGAATGTCCCCATTTGCTTTGGAGATCATTACTACAGGCAATGGGAAACTTTGAAAAGTTTAAGGTAAAAAGACATGACTTAAAATGATTACAGGGGCACATGGGTGGTTCAGTTGGTTGAGCATCTGACTCTTGATTTTGGTTCAGGTCATGACCTTGGGGTCATGAGATCGAGCCCCAAGTTGTGCTCCATGCTCAGTGGGAAGTCTGCTTGATATTTTCTCCCTCCTTTCCCTCTGTCCTTCCTCGTCCTCTCACTCTTTCTCTCTCTAAAAATAAATAAATAAATCTCTTAAAAAATTACATTGGTGGCACTATAGAAAATGAATTATGGGTGGATGTGAATAAATGCGATGGAGCTAGTTGAGAAAGAAGCTGATGCAATTTTCTAAGTGAGGAATGATGAGAGTGTAAAATAAAAAATAAAGAGAAGGACACATATTCCCAACATATTGCAAGGCCAGGTTGACTGGAAATGGGCAGCAGATCAGTTGTGGGGGGAAGAGAGAGAATGGCAAATGAAAATGTTACAGTTGGATTCAGGATTCTGGGGTTTGGGAATGGGAAAGGGTGATGAGACCATTAAGAAGAAAAGAACATAGTACAAGTAATGCAGCTTGGAGAGGAGGAAAAGCACAATTTCCACTTTATTCATGTTGAGCACATGTCAATTTAGAACATCTAGGTAAAATTGTCCACTGTGCAGTAGGATATTTGTGCCTGGAGCTCACAGGGGGAGATGCAGTTAATTTTGTATTAATTAGAGAAATGATAAGGTGCAGAGAAAAGAGACTATCACTTTAATTTAAGATCATAATTAAAACAAAATTAGAGTCAGTTCTCAATATTCTAGTGTCCATTCAATCTTATCCTTAATTTTAACCAGTCCACAGGGGCAGAACTCTGATTGCACAGGACCTGATTGGTCTGCCAAAGATCCTCCCTTTTAGAAAGTTATGGATAAAGTAGGACTGTGAGAAAGGGAGATAGGCCTTCCCTCTAAGAGGATTCAATACCTGAGTGGGTTCTGTGCTCCAACAGTAAATCAACCAGTGCACCTCAGGGTCAGCTTGTAACACAACCACTTCCTTTAGGGAACTTCTCTCATCTTCCATCCTTGATATAAGTTAACCAACATTCACCTGCCCCTTGGAAAGAAAGAGTTAACTTTGTATATTTCAGAGTCATCAGGATACCAGTGACAACAAAAGTCAATGGCTTAAATGGACTCATGGAAAAAGGATATACCAGGATTTTCAAATTGTACTTACTCTGTCTCTTCTCAGCTAAGATCTTGAGAAAAGAGATGCCAACTATTCCCATATTCCAAAGCAAGTGATAGGCCACCTAGTCAGGATTCGCAAAGAAGTTTCCAAAAGTTGGTTTTCAATCCCTATCTAATATCCCTCTTCAAGTACAACAGGGTTGAAGTTGAGAGGCTTTTTTAGTGACAATTTCCTTGGGAGAAAGTTGTTTGAGTCAGTGGCATTGCTTTGTCACCCACTAAAAAGGAATAAAGGAAGATATGCCCTCTCCCCTCAAATAGTAAAAGGATGCTCAAAGAAACCATTTAGAGAATTTTACTGGTGCCCTCTAGAGTTTGGGGGACACATAGGACTGGTGTCTGACACAGACCCCAGGAATCTGAAGGTCAGAGACCATGCTATCAACCTGAGGCTTCAGGGCAGAGAAAGATTGAGCTGTACAAGAAGTTAGCTACACTTCCACCAAGTGAGAACAAGGATGCCTGAGTGTTTCTTGGGAACCAAAAGAAGGCCACATGGCAGAAAGGCACCGCACTGCACAGTCATTTTAAACCATCCCTCATAGCACCCAGAGGAGTGAGGTGATCTTGCTCAGAGATAAGGACCAGCGCAACATCTGAGGGAGAAAGTGTGAATGGCCACCCAGACATTGTCATCACGCTGTAGGAAATGCAACTGGACAATCCTAACAGTGGAATCTTCAAGGAACTCATGCACAAAGCCCTTGAGGAAAATCAACGTTGAACATCAATCAATTCCAAAGAATCCAGTGCTGGACTATAGGCCAGTATCACACAGGTAAGACTTTCCTTTCCTAGCTCTTTACTTCTCCCATAGCTTGGGATGAGAGAAAGAGCATGTGAGAGAGCAAGAGCGCTCTGGGTGAGTGGGTGATAAGGAGCAAAATGCTAAGTAAGGAGTCAAGAAGAAGTGTAGACTTCCCCAGTATACACTTCCACTTAGAAGGAGGAGCTTGTTGAGGGAAGGGAGAATTTTAGCTTCCAATGATCTACAGAGTTCTAATATAAAATGGTGCTGACCATGTTAATGTTTCAAATGAGCCCATTTTGTGTCTAAACGTGATCAGAGAAATAGGAATTATCTGTGAGTAATCAGCAGAGTCATGGACTGGCCCTGGATTCCATTCAAGGGCAGGGAAGAATGGAGCCCCACAAGGCAGATAGGGAAGGACAATCAGGGGAGAAATCAAGTTCCCTTCTCCTGTACTCCAGGGAGGTGTACTCTTTCAAGGTAACGGCTCTATGAGTTTAGATTGAAAACAGAAAATGTCCCAGAATAGAGCCTCCTAGAGCTGTGATATCTTAGGTGTGGGCCTCACCAATGAGTATGAGAGACTGGGAAAGAAGCGGAAGGAAACCAGGAGGGGAGCCAGAAGACGGTGGTGTCAAGGAAGTGGTTGCCTTTTTCTTTAAACACTACCCTGTTTTCCCCCATATCCTTACACACTTTCCTACCCAGATGCATACGTAGTGCAATCTTGGGACATCTGGCAGGCTCCTGACAGAAAACTTGTGAACAGAACTGACAGAACAGTCCTGCAAATAGTCTCTATCCAACTGTCTCAGCTTTGAAGATTGTAGGACTCTACCAAAGAATTCCTTGTTTCATAGATATATGAATGGTGAATCATGGGTCTTGGTTTAGAGTGTCAGTGAAGAGCCAGAGCTCACGAACTATTGACACATCAGATAAACGCGTTCTGCTTTCTCCAGCACTTTCCCTGGGTCACGTGAGCAGGTGAGCCCAGCACATCACACCGTGATGAAGGGAGAACAGGTGTGTTCTCACTCCACTGGACAGGCTGAAGGGAGTAGGATTAAAAAAGAAGGGGCAACTGGGTGGTTCAATCAGTTAAGCGTCTGGCTTCAGCTCAGGTCATGGACCCATGGTCCTGGGATCAACCCCCTGTCAGGCTCCCCACTCAGCAGGAGTCTGCTTCTCATTATGCCCCTCCCCCTGCTCCTCCTCACCTGTCCCTTTCCTAACTCCTCCCCCTGCTCCTCCCCCTGCCTCCCTTCTCTTACTCACTCACGTGCACTTGCTTTTTCTTTCTCTCTCTCTCTTTCTCTCTCTCCCTCCCTCAAATAAATAAACAAAATCTATTTTAAAAAAGAAAAAGAAAAGAAAAAGAAATCAACAGACTTGCAAAGTATGGCTAGAGCTAGGACAAGACACCAGGACTCTGGAATCTTGGGAGATTTTTATAGAACATTTTGCTCTCTCCTTGAGACCCTGTTATTTAATGATGTCTTTTATTTGCATGACCCTTTTCATTTGCAGAGTATGGGTTATTCATTCTACTTGGAAGTTCCTCCATTCCCCTGCAGCATGTCAACTCTCGCTGTCCTACAAAATGCAGCCCTTTGTCAGCACATCTTAACTCTTTACTGAACGCCTTAAACCACACACAATCTTTGACTATTTTAGATGACTTTATCTCATTTAAATAAAATAGGAATAATGTTATTTCCTATTACATAAGAATGTTGTGAAAATTAAGTTATGGCGAGTGCTCAGGACATATAAGGCCTTCAGTGAGTGATTAATGGACATTACCATAAAGAGTTCAGTAGACACTGAGTACAGAAAAGACATTGCGAGGGCTTTACCTCAAACTTTGGGGACATTCTTATTGCCTCCCCCCTACCATGTATATGGCAACTTCTGCTTTACCCAAGATCAACAAGAAGACACAATGCTAGTTTCAGTTCTTGCAACATGAAAACAAGGCTCAGGAGACTTCTCTGCCAAAACCATTCCAAATGTTTCTGCCCTTAACTTAATTGCGGTGGTAAATACTACATGAAGAGCCAAGGCTAAATGCCAATGCATAAACCAGCTGGATAGTAGCAAAAGCATGGTATTAGGCCCCTCTCTCTGATGTCCAGGGGAGCTTACCTGTTCCCCTTTTCCAACAGGCACCAGTTAGAATACTGTTTGATGTGTTTCATAAGTCAGCATAGCAACGGCAGGGATATATATATTTGAAGTATCTTGTATCCAAGTATCTCTCTGAGTGGTTTTAAAACCAGCTTGTACCATACAGACCAGCAGGAGTTGGTATTTAATAAGACAGCTAGCAAGAGGCACAGTGTCCCAAAAAATCCCACCTGTTTCCAGAGCTGACCAGGTGCATGGCATTTTCATGAACTTGTACTCCATGACCTTCAGAGTGCCCTTGAGAAATATATACTACAGCCCCATCTTAAACACTGGGGAAAATGAAACCAAGAGGGTAAGGAGCCAACAGTGAGAATGGATAGTCAAAATCAAGGTAGAGCCTATGTCTTCTGACCCCAACTTCCACAACTTTGGTTCTACAATGTGGCTGCTTGGTCTTCAGCACAGAGTCTTGTGGGTCTCCCTGATTCAATCACAAGCATCCTGGGGATGCAGAAGGGTGTGTTGAGGCTCCGTGCGAACATAGCAACCACCCAGTGTAGTGACTTTCATTTTTTAAAAGATTGTTATCTGCAAAATAAGTTTCACTGAGAATCCCATCATACTAAACAGGTTCAAGTAGGGCTAAGCTTCCTTAATTATAAATTTTGGGAGTAGCAGCATCTGACCTTCTTCCGTATCCCTCTGACTCCTCCTTACTATAGCCTGAAATAAGCCCCTGCTTGGAGCACAGTTTGAAACCTCTGATTCAGACCAATCCCCAAATTCTTTAATTGAGGAAATGGAGTCCTACAGAGAAGAAGGGACCCACCAAAGGACACTTTTTTTTTTTTAAACCCTGAATCTGAATATGTTTAGGAATTTCCAAGTGATTCTGCTATCTAGGCAGGTTTGGGAATTACTACTTTGAGTGATCAAATACCAATTTTATGTTTTTGGGTGACTTGGTAAAATAAATTTTCTGTTTTATTTAAGAAAAAAGAATGAAATTAGGTTAGTAAATACTGATATTCATTTGATTATTATAATATGCAAGCCATATATTTTTTAAGAGTATATCCGGGTAGATATAACTATGATTTGATTTTCTTTTTTTTCTTTTTATTTTTTTTACTTTATTTTTTCAGTGATCCAAGATTCATTGTTTATGCACCATACCCAGTGCTCCATGCAAAATGTGCCCTCCTTAATACCCATCACCAGGCTCACCCATCCCCCTCCCCTCCATAACCCTCAGTTTGTTTCTCAGAGTTCCCAGTCTCTCATGGTGCATCTCCCTCTATAATTTACCCCAATTCACTTTTCCTTTCCTTCTCCTAAAGTCCTCCATTCTATTCCTTATGTTCCACAAGTAAGTGAAACCATATGATAATTGGCTTTCTCTGCTTGGCTTACTTCACTCAGCATATTCTCCTCCAGTCATGTCCTTGTTGATGCAAAAGTTGGGTATTCATCCTTTCTGATGGCTGAGTAACATTCCATTGTATATATGGACCACATCTTCTTTATCCATTCGTCTATTAAAGGGCATCTCAGCTCTTTCCACAGTTTGGCGATTGTGGACATTGCTGCTATGAACATTGGGGTTCCTATGGCCCTTCTTTTCACTACATCTGTATCTTTGGGGTAAATACCAAGTAGTGCAATTTCAGGGTCATGGGGTAGCTCTATTTCTAATTTTTTGAGGAATCTCCACACTGTTTTTCAAAGAGGCTGCAACAACTTGCATTTCCACCAACAGTGTAAGAGGGTTCCCTTTTCTCCACATCTTCTCCAACACTTGTTGTTTCCTAAAGGACAACTTCCTAAAAGTGGTTAGAATCCTGGGACACCTGGGTGGCTCAGTCAGTTAGGTGTCTGCCTTCGGCTCAGGTCATGATCCCAGGGTCCTGGAATGGACCATGCTGGGCTCCCTGCTCAGCAGGGAATCTGTTTTTCCCTCTGCCTCCACCACTTCCCTTGCTCTTGCTCTGTCTCTCACTCTCTTTCAAATAATTACATAAAATCTTTTTTTTAAAAGTGTTCAGAGTCCTTTTTTACCTTTATTCTCTCATGTAGCTCTTTTCCATGTGTCATGGTAACATCATGTGATGAAGAAATGGCCTATGATTTCCCCAGATTTATCCAGAGAGTAAGCATTGGAACTAAGAATCTGACTCAGGTCCTCTGACTGCAGTTAAGCACCTTCCCACCACCCCAGAGCTGCATCTCAGACCTCTCCGAAGGATGGAAGGGAGACGTGTGCCTCATTAAAGCAGCAGCTCACAAAGACCCAGACCTGTTCTTTGTGTTCTGAGCTCCCAGGCTCCAGTGCCCATCAGTTCCTAGTATTTATGAAACAGGCATCGCTTCAGTAGTTTATATTCTGGACCACATTCTCGTAGTTTAACTCAGTGCTGCAAACATTCCTGGAGTTGCCCCTTCTCCACCATCCTGGGTGAAATCAGTATACAGCGTGTGGTTAATTTGTATCTGCTACTGCTCAGCAGGCTTACCCTTTCCATGTGGCCTAGAGGAAGGGTGTCCAGGGTGGCGGAAGGGAAGAGAAGGGAAATGTGAGTTTCCAGGTAACCAGGGAGTTGGCAATGCAGCAAGAGGATGAAGGAGGTGAGTGCACACAGCGACCACAATAAGGAAGGATGAATCCCAAGTGACTCCTAGCCTAGCACTTCACAGATGCAGTCCCTGGGGGAGCCACCAGCAGTCCTGCTGAGCACCTGAGTCATCTGCAGACTTGGCTCCAGGAGAGCAAGACGTGTGTTCTGTAAAGCTTGCCATCCTTTGGCTCCTTATCCCACAGGTATTGAGAGGCTTAAATGTGAAAAGCAGTGACTTTCTAAAAGAAATGCGAATTGAGTTTTTTGGTACCAAATCACCATCTACCCATTTCTCCAGCCATTCTTACCCTTGATCTTAGCCAAAAGTGGAGAAGCAATCCAGCCATCCTTTAAATCACTCACTCACCCATCCATCTCTTGCTTTCCATAAATATATTCTGAGTGCTTATAAAAGTGTGCACTGTACTAAATACAACAGTAATTTTAGCTACATAGGAAAGCCACTGTTCATTGAGTGCTTATAGCACAAGCACCATACTGAGCACTGTGTGTGGACTATTACATTGAATGCCCCAATTCCCATGATATTATTATTCCCATATTCCATATTAGAAAATGGAGGTATGCCATCCAAAAACTTGCAGCTAATAAGTAACAGAACCTGCACTTGGTCCTAGAGCTCAAGCAGTTAAGCATCATGCTAGATAGACAGACTTTACAGTTTAATCCTTGAAATAGCAACGGCTGACCCCAGTGCTAACCTTTCTTCCTACATTAGTTTTCTATGGCTGTGTAACAAATTGCCACAAAATTAGAAGCTTAAAACTATATGCATTTTTATTTCACAGTTTCCATAGGTCAGGGAACAGCTTAGCTGGGTCCCCCACTCAGGCTCTCGAAAGGCCTCCATCAAGGTGTTGGCCAGAGCTCAACCATCTCTGGGATCTTTGTGAGCCGATGAAAATGTCCACAATGTCTGCATGATGCACCTGGTTACTCTTCAGTACCAGTGTGTCATTATTTTAATAGAACATTTTGCCACTCTGACCTCACTCTTTTCTACTTCTGAGCAAAATCCTCTGCAGGTTCTAGGAAGTCTGCCCTCTTTCTTTGCTGCCAGCATTCCACTACATTATGCCTCTTGCCTCATGTTTCAAGTTGTCACCCCCTCTATACCTTATTCCACAACATACACAGCTTAACACTAAGGAGCAGATCTTGTAACAATATGTGGGGTATAAATACATTTGTGCATGTGTGTGTGTGTGTGTGTGTGTGTGTGTGTGTGTGTTCAGTAGAGGCAAAAATAAAAGTTATACATTGATCAAGATTTGGTAGCACATCTGTGAATAACTGTGATAAAAATACCATTCCTTGGTATATGTACTAGTAAGTTACTGCTGAAAAACAAAACATTCCAAAACTACAATCAGCTATTTAGTTCCCAATTGTGTGGATTGAGAAAAGTTAAGCTGGGCTGGGCTTGGCAGTTCTTCTGATCTTGCTGATCTCAGTTAGGCTCGTTCATAAATATATCATCATCTGGGGGATCGGCAAAGGACTGGTTGCCCTAGGATAGACTAACCTGGATAACTTGTCTTTCTCTCTGCTATTCTTTTTCAGGTACCTGTCCCTGCCATTCATTCACTTGGGGACATTGCTACTCCCTCATTAAAAAGCTATATGGTTCTTGGTGGGGGAAGAGGGCTTCCAGTCACAGAAATATCTTCCCCAATCCTGTCACAGAAATGGACTCATGGCATAGGTCCAGCTAGTCGAGTACCTCATCTCCTGGCCCTATTATTTGGTCCAATGCGTAGATATATTGCTTAAGCAGGACAAATCGTGAAGTTTTCCTATTTTCCTCAGATAGATAGGTAGATAGATAGATAGAGATAGTAAGATAAGTGAGAGACATTTATGTCTATAGACAGAGTGAGATAGATGTTTATATATATATTTGTACCTACCTATCTCACTTCTCACTCTCTTACAGATATATATGTGTCAAAGATTTTATGTTTATTATATTTTTAGATATGAGACTCTACATAGGTATATAGTCCCTTGTCACATTGTTGCAGAAGGCCAACTCTATGGTGGTCTGTCTGCTTTGGGTTTGTAATATGGCCACATGAAGAGCTGAGTGAAAGATTTTCCCATTTTCCATGAATTGTGATAGAACAAATAGCTGAAGAACCAGAACAAGAAAATGGTAAGTTCCCTTAAAACCACCTGGAAGGGCTGGGGGTACTGTGTCCTACTCACACTCTCTTAAGATGTCAGAGAAGGGCTAATGACAGGAAAGAAAGTTCACCTCTTGGAAAAAGAGAGGGTTTGTAGAAAACTGACTGTTTCATCGCTTCTCAGCCTTTTGGCTAAGATCAAGTGAAAACTGACTGTTTTTTATTTCTACCCCCCCCACCCCACTGGGGAGAATCTTCAGTTAACCTCAGGCCCCTATCCTTCTTCCTGTAAGAGGGGTTTGCACATGACATGAGGCTCCTATCTCCAACACCACCACCACCATGACCAAGCAGGCGACTACCTGTCACATGAACATTTATGAGCCACTGAATTGGCAAAGAGATCAATGCCACTGTGCTGCAAAGAAAGAAGGCCTGCAAGGCCCAGGAAGGAAAACCAAGGGGACCTCACACTGCCTCCACCTGGGAAAAAGAGATGACGTTTCCATGGGTGGAGCTAAGACAATAGAAGTTGTCTTGGGCTTACAAGTATTTTGCTAGTAACCCCAGCACGTGGGGCTAGAGAGGTTTGGCAGCAAGGGTGGTGGGACTGACTACCTATGAAGTGGCCAAGGTGGGAAGAGGTTAAATTCCCCCAGCCCTCTCCCAAGGAAACTGACTATGCAAGGTGGCGGCCTCCTGGAATCTTCCCAAAAGTAGAATCTAAATGTACCTCCACAAAAGAGCCAGTATTTGGACTCTTGTGACATAGAGGAGACATAAGGTCAGAATAATAGCAACGGGAATGCCCGGGTGGCTCAGTAGGTTAAGCGTCTGCATTCTGCTCAGGTCGTGATCTCAGGGTGTGGAACCAACCCCTGCATCAGGCTCCCTGCTCAGTGGAGAACTACTTGTCCTTCTCCTCCTCCCCCTCCCCCCGCTCATGAGCTCACTCTCTCTTTCTCCCAAATAAGTAAATAAAATATTTTAAAAAATGAATAATAGCAATAATCAAGAGAAAAGGGCCATGAAAAACACAACTGAGAATAACCATTTAAGGGAACACTGCTTTTTGTCTCTTCCTTTCCCATTCCTAAAGCCAAAGAAGAAATAATAGGGCAGAGTAATGAACATATAGAAGAGCACTGAATCTCATCAACCCTCTTGTTCCTGCCAATGGGGCCACAGACTCACCTGTGCTTGGGAAGCTGGGGTAAAATAAGAGACAGGCATTTTTAATGAAGAGAACTACATCTTAGTCCTTGAAAGTGACCAGGATGTTACAAAATCTGACTAGGATGTCATTAAGTGTGTGACTATGTAATTTATTGCAGATTACAGGGCACTAATGAGAGTCAAAGGGGACTCTATTTATAATTGCTTAAGAACAAAAAGTGTAAAGCAGAATCATCCCAAGCAAGCCAGGACATATGTCACTGTGCACCTAAGGAAAGGGGCTTCTGTAGAGCAAATGTTAACAGATTTTGGAAAAATAATAGTATTTTAGGTTTGTATTTGAAATTGAATTATGAAGCCACTTAATGTCCACTTAAAAAAGCGTTTTGCATTGAAGCTACTTTGATGGGTTTCTGTCACAGCTGAAAGCCCCTCACTAAATAATATGTTAATGTAATAATAATCAGTCTACGTGTACGTACCAAGACAGAGGTAAGCACTGGGTACTGGGGTAGCATGGGTGAGAAGCCTGTAACCCAGCCTAGATGGTCAAGGAAGAATTTCCAGAGCAAGAAACTCTGCATTGCACCTTATATTACAAGCAGAAAAAGAACAAATGCATGAGAAGGATGGGCAGAATGCAGAGGGGAGGGCAAAAGGAAGAAGCATGTGAAAATAGAGAAATGCAAGGAGGATCCTAAAGGGATAAAGCAGGCGCAAGCAAACTGCAATCCACAGGCCAAATCTGGCTCTTGGTCTCTTTTTGTCAATAAAGTTTTATTGGCACATAACCAGAGACATTATTTTGCATATTGTCCATGGCTGCTTTTATACTACAGTGGCAGAGTTGACCAGCTGTAATAGAGACTGCCTGAGGACAGATTCAGATGAATAATTATTTAGATTAATACCAATACCTCAGTTTTATTGGAATAATGCCATCTCAATTACTTATATGTAGATATATGCAGTTTTACAAAATAAATGTTAAACAGTAATTCCATATATTTTACAAAAAATATATTCAATAATTTAATCTTCAAAACACATTTGTGAAATATGTATATGTATGTATATGCAAGCTATATATACACAGATATATGTACTTGTATATGCGTGTTATTCCATTTATATATGTGTGTATATATATGTGTATATGTATATATACATATATATATATGTATATATATGAGGACAATGAAGGGAAGGGAGGTAGCATGTAAAAAAAAAGAACACAGCCTTCAACATGAGGCAGACTGAGATTTATATATAAACATTTTTTAAGAGAGAAGGGGTTGGACAGAAGGAGAGGGAGAGTGAGACTCTCAAGCAGGCTCTCAATTCCAGGACTCTGAGATCATGACCTGAGCCAAAATAAAGAGGCAGATGAGCCCCCCAGGCACTCAAAGGGAGACTGAGATTTAAAACCTATTTTAGACTGAAACTAGCAGGCAGAGTGACTTTTCAAAGTTACTTAAGCTATCTGAGCCTGTAAACTGAGGATAATAATGCCTCTTTCACAGGGTTTTTAGATGGACTAAATAAAGCATTATTGTGATTAAGAGTGGCTGCATTTTGGGGGAATCAGTACCAGGCACTGGACTAAATACTTGATGTGCCTGACTTCATTTCATTGTCTGAATCTGACATGATCTGCTTAATATCACACCTCTGTAAGGCCTAAGCAAATTGAGCAAACGTGTGTAAACTGTATAGAGTACTATTAGCAAGCACCCTGTAGGAAGAAGGCAACACAGAGTGGCTGGTCTTAGAACAGAAGAGGCTACATGAGAAGCCGTGCCCAGGATGAACAGCAGAAGGAGGACAAGGGAGCCGCAGAGGAATGAGCAGGATTCCGTTTCCACCCTCCTGCAGGAGAAGGTTTCCGCCCTCCTGCAGGAGAAGCTGCCCAGCCCTGCATGAGTCAGGGTGCAGTCCATTGCCTGACAGATTGCATCTTTAAACAATGTTTCTGTTTGTTTCTACTGCTGCAATAAATCAGGCTATAGACTAGTAGGGGAAAAAAACTGCATTTCCTGCAAGAAAAAAAAAATCCTATTTACTTACAGGGCAAGGGTAACACCACCATGGTTTAATATACATTTATAATGGCAAAGGTGGAAAATCAACTAGCACGGGGCCATGTCAGTTATCACCAGGACGCCACTTTCCCTGGTCCCTGCAATACAGTTATTTGGCAGGGCTACACCTCAAAAATGAATCCCAACAGAAATGCTGGCAAAAATGGAAAGGCTATACTGGCTTCGTTCCTGGTCCTTGAACTCCTGGCACACAATTTTGGCACTTGTGGTTTCTCACCTGGACGGTTTCCCCCAGCAAGCCGCCTGGCCCACTCTCTCTCCTTGCTCCGTTTCGTGATCCCATTGTGGGCCCCAAACACTTCTACCCCCGTATCTGAGAGTACCCTCCCCACCGGTACTCACTCTGCCCCCAGTCCTCCTGTATTTGTTCTTCACAGCTTTTATCAGCAGTGGATACTTTGAATGTCACTTCATTCCTTTATTATTATAATTTTATCTATTGATGCTATGGATTCTTTTATTCACTCATAAATTTACCATTGTATGTGTCTGTGCATTGCCTGACTCTGTACATGAGAATGGAAACTGCACGAGATCAGGCACTTTTTGTCCACTGAAGCATCTCATACATCCACAACAGAGCTGGGCATATTTTAAAGCAGAATAAATATTTTTATAAACAAAAATTTATCCTTACACTCACTTGGAGGTTTGCTGTATTTGTTGATTTGATTTTGAATGAAGTTACAAGCAAACTACAAAACTGATTAGATTTGTGCTGTCTGCTCCTTCTCTCAGGTCCCTTGGCTTGGGCTGTCTAAATGTTACACTGAATGAAGAAAAGAAGCCAGAGCACTTATAACTGTGTGTGTTTTTTATCTGAAGTTTTATACTGTAATTTTCAACTGACTGTCTTATCATGCGTAGTCTCAAACTACACTAGGAGGACTGAGTAGATCATTTGAAAGATGAAGAAGCTATGGTTCAGAGAAGTTGCACATTTGCCCAAGGTCACACAGCAATTTAGTCATAGGGGAAAAGGTAACTGAGGTTAGAACACAGAAGTCTGGATTCCCATCTAGTGTGTTTTTTTATTAGGCACAAAACAGAAAACTGATTATATGCAAATCACAAGTACCTACCACAACACCTCTAAGACCACAGAAGACATTATATCATCCACTACCAACCTCCCGCACACCTTCCCCTGGGCCAGGGTGTGTGGCTCCAGAGTCCTCTTCAACATAGCATTCTAGCCAGCCTCCACTGAGCAATGGGTGTTTTTTTTTTAAATTATTTAAATTGTACTTAGTTAACATACAGTGCAATATTGATTTTAGGTGTAGAATTTAGTGATTCATCACTTACATACAACACCCAGGGCTCATCACACAAGTGCCTTCTTTAATACCCATCATTCATCTAGCCCATCCCCCACCTCCCTCCCTCCATCAACCCTCAGTTTGTTCTCTATCACTAAAAGTCTCTTATGGGGCGCCTGGGTGGCTCAGTTAGTTAAGTGACTGCCTTTGGCTCAGGTCATGGTCCCAGAGTCCCAGGATCGAGTCCCACATCAGGCTCCCAGCTCCATGGGGAGTCTGCTTCTCCCTCTGACCTTCTCCCCTCTCATGCTCTCTCTCACTCTCTCTCTCTCTCTCTCTCTCTCTCTCTCAAATAAATAAATAAAATCTTTAAAAAAAGGTCTCTTATGGCTTGTTTCCCTCTCTCCTTCTTTTCCTTTCCTCTCTTCCCCTATAGTCACCTGTTTTCTTTCTTAAATTCCACATATGATTGTTAAAAAAAAAATTCCACATATGAGTGAGATCATATGGTATTTGTCTTCCTCTGACTGACTTATTTCACTTAGCACAATACCCTCTAGCTCCATTCATGTTGTTGCAAATGGCAAGATTTCATTCTTTTTGATGGCTCAGTAATATTCATATATATATATGCCTANATGTTGTTGCAAATGGCAAGATTTCATTCTTTTTGATGGCTCAGTAATATTCATATATATATGCCTANTGTGTGTGTGTGTGTGTGTGTGTGTGTGTGTGTGTGTGTGTATACACACCACCTCTTCTTATCCATTCATCAGTCAATGGACACTTGGCTATCGTTGTCTATATTTTGGCCATTGTTGATAATGCTGCTATAAACATCGGGGGGCATGTACCCCTTCAAATCTGTAACTTTGTATCCTTTGGGTAAATACCTAGTACTGCAATTACCGGATCGTAGGTAGTTCTGCAATGTGGGTTAAGAGACATGAAGGCGGCTGCTTGCCCCCTATCCTATTGACTCCTTTGCCCTCTTCCGTCCTCCTGTCTATGAGATGGAGACCATGTTAAGAGACATGAAGGCGGCTGCTTGCCCCCTATCCTATTGACTCCTTTGCCCTCTTCCGTCCCCCGTCTACGAGATGGAGACCATCCATGACTTAGGTTCTAGAAAGGGCCTTTTAGGGATTACTTACTAAAAAGCTTTACCAGTCGTTCAGCATCATTTCAGGATACGTACAAGTATATTACTGTTATTTTGATATATTGCACTGGAATGAACTGTGTATTTTATACACATACACACATATACACATAGTCATAAAACAGTATTATAAATTATGTGTAAGGACAGGAGTAGATACCTTAAAATATTTATTTCATTGCCATTACAGATACAGCTCATATTTATACTTTAGAGAAACTAGAAAGAATGAATCTAATCTTTTGGTACTAGATGATTACATGCTTCAAATGGTCCTAAATCTTACATGCCTGCAGTATCAGATTAAAGAAACTGGACTTGATAAGGCATGTGTGTTTATTTATGTTTTGCACAGACCGAGACTGTAGTACAAACAGTCTTTCTTTTAAGGCGCATTCCCAAAGAATCTGGTTTATACCCGAGCAATAATTGTGATGCATAATTATTTTGCAAATAGGCAGTAAAGGTAAAATTTCTTTATACCTGATTTCTTAGTAACCACCTGGGGTTCTAATTAAAATTCACTCTTGGTATGTAGACTAGCATCAGATAATGTTATCCTTACCTCATTATGTAATAATTACATCTGTGGATTTTTTGTTTTGTTTTTAATTAACTTTCACAGTTCTCTACAAATGACACAGGGCAAATGAAACAATTCATTTTTTTATGATAGAAAAAAGCTTAAAGGACAAGAGACGTATGAAAGGCAATTAGGATGCCATGAATAAAATGTCAAAAATTCAAGATAAACTGGATTTTATTTCACCCATCCTTTCCTCTTAGCCTTCAGTTCCTATAACAAGGCTGTGCCCACCATAGAGGGAAACTCGTGCCCAGTTTCTAAAGGAGAAAGACAACGATAAGTGGTGGCTCTCTCCACCAATGGTAACGTGTGGCATTGTCTTCATGGCATTTGATCCAACTATCCATTCCCTATCAGTGCTTTGCACCTTACTTGCCATTGAAACTCTGGGCAGCCTGGAGAAATGGGGCTCAGTGGTAGGTAGTGTCAGAGAAGAATTAGCATCGGTGTTCAACCCAGGACCTGGTTTCAGATTTAAGGGCAGGGGGCAGGAGGAGCAAGGAGGGTGGAGGGATGCCACGATGTCCAACCTTGTCCCTTGGGCTGAGTATGTGCAAGAGAAAGACTTAGAGTCACCCACTGCAGGTTTAACTAAAATGCAAAGTCATTTTACATTAAAAAGCTAGGGAGGCCTGATGAGACCCCATGACATCTGGGCAATTTTATATTCAAAAAAAAAATTCAGCAGGCATATGTTGAGAATATGAGGCTCTGTGCCAGGGGATTGTTTTTTAGTTGAACATAATAATGCTTTCGTTGTAGATAGTGACTATCTTGTTTCCTAACTAATTTGCTAATTCGGTATTATCTCCCATGCTGGAGACCTGTCACTAGTCTAAGAACCTTCAGTGGTTCTCCACTACCTAAAAGATCAATTCTAAATGCCTAGGCTGGTATCAAAGCCTTCCAGGTAAGACCCCAAGCTATATGCTTTGCTTTAGCATCTAATAATTCTCTTAAAGAACATTCTACCCTTGTCTGGTTCTAAGATAATGTCTTACACAGCTAAACTGTCATTCTCTCTCACTCTCTCCCTTTTGTCCTCCACTTCCCTCACCACACAAACAAGGAGTTTTTACTCTCATTTCCCCTATGCAAGCCTGACAGATCTCTGTCTTCCCACTTCAAGCTCCACGTGTCACTACGGAGTAAACAGGGACTCTGTCACTTAGTGCAAGAAAAACCTACTTGAAGAAATGGAGAGTTGTCTGAGTGTCACAACCAGTCATAAAACCACTGTTCTAGTCTCTAGGTCTGCATTAGCCTCCCTGCCTTTAGCTCTAGAAAACATAAAGCCTCATGTGCTACAATCAACGTCATCCACCATGATGATCCAGTTAGGCCTTCCAAGAGATTAGTACAACAAACGTTTCTTAGCACTGGCCAAGTGAAGCAGGCCCTTTTGCTGGCCCTTTATGTGGATCGCCTTGCAGTGGCCCTCATAGCACCCTGTGAGGTTGGGACTAGGTGTATCCTCAAGAAGATAGGTAATTCAGGCTCAGTGAGGTTGTCTGAGGTAACACAGCTAGAAGGGCAGCAGAAAGAATCCAGCAGGACAGCCATGTTGTTTCACATCCCTCAAAACTACCAAGAAGGGGACCCCTCCTCTAGTCTTTGAAGACCACTCCAGCAAGGGAACAGCTCTGACAGAGTCTTGCAGAACCTTGTATGGCTCCATCTCTGCAGAACTCAAAGATTCAGAGAAA
This sequence comes from Ailurus styani, assembly GCA_002007465.1. Taxonomy (NCBI): domain Eukaryota; kingdom Metazoa; phylum Chordata; class Mammalia; order Carnivora; family Ailuridae; genus Ailurus; species Ailurus styani. Next base: position 105,185 of record LNAC01000112.1, on the reverse strand, counting down.
TACGGAAGCTACTTTATTCTCAGGGCAGGCTGAACTGGATGGCCTTATATCAGAATTCTTGGAAGAATACTAACCAACAGTTCATTCTATTCAGAGTGCTGATGTTTTCCCAACATCCTATCTTCCCAGGGAAGTGAAGGCCGTAGGGATGTCCTCAAGCAAGATGCCCGTGCAGGCCTCACACATCGATCATTATCTTCCCCATTTGCAAAGCTCTCTGCCATTTTTAAGCACAATGCATTCCTCACAAAGTACATTGTGAGCTGGGGGAGCACAATGGCAGAAGGATTGTCAATGTCCCCAATGTACAGGTAAGGAAACAGAGGCTCTAAATGACAGAAAGCATTCATCCATTTTTAAGTAAAAAGAAATGGTATGGACATTGCTTGATTTTTTTTTTAACATATAATGCATTATTTGTTTCAGGGGACAATTTCTTGATCAGATTAGTAGTAATACAGTATTCATTTTGTCATGACTCATTGAGCTATATATTCTGTGTTATGTACTTTTGCACATGTACTAACCTTCCAAAACAGGTTGAGAAGGACATGATTAATTTAATTCCAAGACCAAGGAGTAGACCCAGATGCATGTGTGATTATTTCTCATTCTCTCCCTCTCTTTCTCATATATACCATACACACAACACCACATGGCATTCTTCGTCATCCTTTGACATAGCTGTGTTGTATTCCATTTTGTAGATACACAGTAGTATATTTAACAGTACCTTCTTAATTGAGTTTGTTGCTAATCTTTGATGTTACATTAATTACTGAAATAATCATCTATATACATACATCTTTGTTCATGTGTGCATGTGAATCAGTAAGATAAACTATTTAAAATCTCTTCAATCTATTAGTCCCTGACCAAGCATTTTATTAAAGTTTTGATAGTTATTGCCAAATCTCCATCCAAATTTTCCACCAGTCTTTGATAAAAACACTTACTTTTTCACACCTTGCCAATATGATGATTATCAGACTGATATTTGTGGTTGGACAAACTTCATGTTGGTGTTGTAATGTTCATTGCTTTAATAATAAGCAATGCTCAACATTTTTTTCATTTGCTCATAAGCCGACTTTGCTTCTTTTTCATCAACCACCCTGTGCATGTTTTTCCCTGTTCATGTTCCTATTGGCCAAATGGTCTCTTATTGCTTTATAATAGCTCTTTACCTATTGAGGAAATCAGTCCTTCATTTGTCATTTGTTATGCTTTTTTTTTTTCCCCTGGGAAGAGATAGTCCATTTTTATGTAGCCAAATTCATTAGTCTTTTCTCTTACACTTTTTCTCTTATACCTTTTGGGGGTTTTGTCTTATTTAGAAGGGCCTTCTCCATGCCAAAATTACTTACAATATTTTCTCTAATGTATCATTCTTGAGGGATTTGCCTAAGAAGGTTTTGTTCCTCTCTGGGCAGCAGAATGTTAACAACAATATTCAGGAAGGTTCCATCCACGTTGGGTTTAGTACATCAAGTATTCTTAAAATGAAACTTTAAACATGATCCAAAGAAATACTTGAATGGGACTAAAGCCACTGTATAGTGTGGCAAATAGTGTTTACTGGACAATTAACTAAAGTTCTATGATGTACAACAGACCATAGGTGTTATTCAGTGGGCTTCTGCTACTCCCTCGCGATTCCTCATCATGGGGGAAATGATGAAAACATTTAGTCTGCTATAAGCTAGGCTTTCATGTAATTCCTCTTCTTTCTGCCTTTACTAAGCTCTTTCCATTCCATACTGGGGTTGATCTTCATGTATCAGAGATCTTCTTTACTTTTGGGAGATAGACCCTCCACTTCCACTTGTGCAAAAGGATTACAGTTGGCTCAACATAGAGAGGCTTTACCTGCAGTGTTCCAAGGAGGTTTGTTTCCTTCGTCAGAGTCTGCAACATCTGTGCTGCTGGTAACATATGCTCCCAAGATATTTCAATTTGTTACAGTTCCTTCACCACCTTGCTCTCTGTTGTCACTGGTATGGGGAAGAGAAAGGGAGCCTGCTCCAACCTTCCTGGTACCAGGACTGTTGTGAGGTCCTGCACACAAAGGACTTCCTCACTTACTGCTGCTTAATTTACTTATAAAAGAGGAAAGAGAAGATCCCAGAGGTGGAATAATATGCCCAATATGACACCAGTCAGACAGAGATACAGAAAGAATTTCTCCTCCCTTTGCCCCTCCCCCAGCTCATGCCCTTCCTCTCTCTCTCAAATAAATAAATAAAATCTTTTAAAAAAACGTATTAAATCCAGGTCAGATTGCAAAGCCTGAACTCTTATGCATCAGACAATATATCCATGGGAGACATTAAAATGTACCATAGGACCTCAGAGGAGAGGCTCCAAAAACTTTGCCTGGAGGTCCACAAAAAGGAGCCCCTTGGGAGGGGTCTCAGGCGTTGCAGGAGCTCCTTGCCCTCAGGTTTAGCACAGCAACAGCTCTTTGCAGGAGCTCCCCTACCTGGGGAACAACCCAGGTGCCAGGGGGCTTCCCTTTCCCTCGCTGGCTTGTTCCCTGATGGTTGCAGATGGCAGCATGGCTGGCTGACTTTTCGTCTAGACAAATCTACTCCCCACACCTCTCGTAATTTCTCAGATGCTGCCAGGCCACCTCCACCTCATTTCCCTCCTGCTCGCTACTCTGTATTCCCCGCGCCGAGCCCGTCCTGTGCAAACGAACACATCAAAGCCATATGGAGTCATTCTTTCTGGGCGCCTGTGTCCTTTCTCTCTTCTCCTCTTCCCGGAACATGAATATTAATAGCTTGTTTCTTCGCAGTTGCTTTCTTCTCCAACCTCAAGGGACCGGAACCTTTTCTTGGTCTTTGTGCCAGACGGAGGCCTTGTTTGAAGGTGTGGGGAGGAGCACTGGGGGAGCACAGGAACGGACGAGGTCTCTGATGAAATCCTGGGCCGTGCAGTGCAAGCATGTGATGCTGCTCCCCTGCCAGCCCAGTCAAACCGAATAGTCTTCGTAATATGTGTCCTTCTGGAGGAGGAGGAGGGGGAGGAGGAGGAGGAGGAGGAGGAGGAGGAGGAGGAGAGAGAGATGCGAACGATCTAACAAAAGCCCAGTGAAATCATCCCTAATTAATAATCACTGGTTCTGAAGCCAAGCTCTGCACTAATTTTGCAAGGTCCATCTCCTGCAAGATCCCAATTCTCTCAAGTCAATGTCGGTATCCCTGTTTTATACATAAGGAGACTCAGGCTCAGAGAAAGTCAGCCACCAGCTCAATGCCACACTGCTTGCAAATTTGAACATGGCAATTCAAACCCCCTAACTAACTTTGAAACCTATATTGTAAACCTTTACCATCAACTCTTTCCTGCCTTGTAGCCTCTATTCAGACTGAATTCCTAGAAAATGGACACGGGAAGAAAGGCTTCTTTTGTGTTCAGTCGGCAGAGCCTGGCAGGCTCCGAGCGTGAGACCTGGCACAGCAGGACCCAGCCTTTGTGTGTCTGCCTTCTCCTAGTTTGGGACCACTGCCGTCAGGCTTGGCACCACCTCCGAGGTTCCCAGAGGCTCTGGCAGGAGACAGCCAGCGAGGCCAGAGGCCAATGCCCAGATCTGTGCTTGGCAGCCCTCGGAAAAGGCCTGATTCCTTCACTGGGTTTTCCCACCACGGGCCAGAGTATAGCTGCATGTTGGAAATACCAAGGGGAGACGTGCCAGACTCACTGGGTGAATTCCCAAATGTCAGAGGTCCTGTTGGAGCGGGGAGAGGTGACGGTGCTCAAGTTCGGGGAGATCAGATGTGGCCGTGGCAAAGACAGCACCCAGTTTGCTTTGTTTGTTTTTTTTTTAATTTTTGATGCGTCCCCTGGATACCGAATGTCTGAAATGGTCAAAACATCCAGAAACTTGATCGTGGCTTTACAAGGCTTTGCGCGATACGGCTTTGGAGGGCTTTTTCAGGCTGCCCTTGAATAACTGATTTTCCCTTAGCTCTGATCATAGTAGCCTCCTCTTGGTTCCTCAGATGCCTCAGAATCCTCCTGGATGGAGGGTTTTCCAGCCTCAGAACTGCACCCTCTGCCATTTCCCAGCTTACTCCCACTTTTCTACAGGAGCTTCGCTGTTCCTGCCATGACAGATAGGTTGAGTTCTCCAGACAGGGCAGCCACGGGAGAACTCATTTATCCTATGTACTAGGATAGCAAGCAGCGTATTTCCCCGTAAAGGGCCAGATAATAAATATTTTCAGCCCTGCGGGCCATACGCCTTCTGTCACATCTCTTCAGCCCTGTGGTCATAGCATGAAAGCTGTCATAGATAATATCTAAGTGAACAGGTGTGGCTGTGTCCAACACAATCATATTTACAAAAACAGCTGGTGGGCTGGAGGTGGCCTGTAGGCCACAGTTTGCTGACCTTTGCTCTAGGACGTCATTAAAATCCAGAACTGCAGAAACAGTGAACTCATGTTTCTGCAATAAACTAACAAAACAGGCAACATGTAAATTGGTCTTGAGTCCAGAAAAGTTAATCACACTCTTGAGCGTAAATTGAAGCAAATATTTCTTGCCGGGCCGAGCCCACCTGTGATGCATATTTTTTAAAGAGATGCCTATTATCAGCAGTCAGCTAAGATTCAAGATCCCAGTAATCCACAGGGTGAAATGAGAACAAATTATTTATTTTAATATCCATATTTTGGACCTCTTAACATGCCTCCCAAGATGCTGTCTGGCTCAGGAAATTGCAAAAGAAAACATAAATGAGAACAAGAACTGCAGAAACATAGACAACATTTTGCCAGCAATGTTCAGAATATCAGTTCTGCTTTAGTCAGTGAAGTGAATCCACGGAAAGAACTAACTTGGTATACAATTTTGATCAATTCAAATAAACGTCTCAGAAGTCTGGCTGCTTGTAGGACGCACGCTCTGTGGCTGTGGTCCCTGTACTACCTACCTACCCCCAGCCCAGTGAAATGACAGGCGATATGGCTAGCAGTGTTCTCTTTTTTGAATAAAAAGACTTCCAACCAGCTGCCAGTGTTTGGTGAAGCCCAGCAAGAGTCAGCTGGAGGAAGCTTATTTATTCCCTAACTGTTTATTGAACACCTACTATGGGTCGGGGGACACAAGTGAGTGAAATATAGACTCTACTCTCAAGGAGCTCCTGGGTCAGGTGAGTGAGGAGTACTGATCCACCGAATACAGTTCAAAGGAATGAGAATGACATGCAGCACTAAATGCACCCACGTGGGATCACCACAGTCTCTTGTATGGCATGGCCTTTAGCCACACACCTCTTTGTGGTCAGCTTGCTGCCAGAGTATTGAGCTGTCTGGATACAGGCTGAGGTCAGATTGGTGCAGTAGAAGGCATCGAGGGTAGAAATAATTGTGTTGCTAGAATACATGGGTGACCGAACCAAAAGAAGGAGGCTTTGCACAAGTTCAGGCTTCCCACAATCTTCCCACGAGTGCCCATGACATCTGTTAGCTGAGAATTGACAACTCTGACCACCCAGGGGTAATGGAGAGGGTGACACTGTGAGTAACAGAAAGCATTTCTTTAATGCTTGCCTCTTCTCTCCCATCCCTGCTTCTTTAGGATGATCTCTGACCAGCTCCAAATAGCTCACTCAGTAATTGTTAGGAGTCCCTAGCAACATCCTATGGGGCCACTTGGCCATGCAGTCTCAATGCATGCAGCAGGAAATACAAGAGGAAGGCCATTAGGTTATGTGGGATGCTTAGACGCATGCCACAGACTTCCTCGCTGTGGCACAGGGAGAAATCACATACCCAGAACCCACGTGCTAGGACTGTGTCACTACCTGAAAGTCAGGGAGCTGAGCTGGAAGGTGTATACTGCTCTGACCTGGCACACCTGTTACTCTCCACAGGCTGCTGAGACACACACCGCCCCGCCCCCTGCCTGCTAAGAAAGCTCGTCCCTAAAACCACGCCTGCCCACATCAACATGCATTCTCACCCTCGTGCATACCCTTCAACGAACTCGTTTGCTGTTTCCTTAGTAAAATGGAGTGACTTTTTATTTCAATCCATTTTGTCCCGCCTCTATTAGATAAAAGGTAGACAACTATTTTTTAATCTTTCTGAAAACATACCAAATTACTCATCTCTGCAGGACATGTATATTCTTGAGTTCCTCTGATCTGCCTTCTACATCTCTTTCAGAACACTTTTCAAAATTAGAATGAATTCATGTTTGTCTAATTACTTGTCAGGTCTCTTCCGATTATACGCTACATGAGGACAGGGGCTGTGTTTGTTATATTGTTTCAGTTCCTTCCATATTCTTTTGTTCAGTGAACAAAAGGATGTAGCAGACTCTCCATGGCCCACTTCATCCCACATCTCCCGGCCATGCCTCCATTTGGGTTAGCTTTTGTGGACGTCCATCCTAAACCCATCGGCACTAGATGCTACATCTAGAAAGCCCTGCCCCGCGTGCATGATGGAAGCATCCCCGTTGATCCCATGGTGTGAATACAGGAAGAAAGGAATAAAAGAAAAGACTGGTCAGGAGGGAAGGCGCTTGCCCACTGGCAAGTCAGATTATTCATATTCTGTGGAAAATGAGAAACCTATTTAATATTCTATGGCAAATAGGAAACCTAACAAGGTAACAAATAACTTCCTGCTGGACATTTCAAGTAACCCAGACTCTAATTCTGCTGCGTGAACAACTGGGTGAGTCCTGGAGTCAGAGAGCCAAGGCTGAGTTACAGTGTGTAAGGCCAACATATTTCTGAGATCGCTCCAGGAGCCCTAATGGGAAAATTCAAATGAGGCCACCTGCTTTATTACGTGTCGAAAGGAGCTTCCCCCTCCTCCCTGAGTGCAATTTATTCTCCTACCCTTACAGCATGGGAAATGGGATTTTTCAATGGATTTTGCCTTCAAAAGTCATCATGTCTTTACGAAGCCACCAAGCTTTTTATTGAAAATGGATTTAGATAATTTGGGGTTTGGCATGTCAGGCCTTTATATATATATTTTTTCCTTTCAATTTTCTTTTTCTGTTCTGGAAGAGACCCATTCTGGTGTACTCATGCCCCACTGAACAAAGCCAAACCTGGATATAATTATTTCCTCAGAGATGAAAGCAGCCTAATATGGAAGAAGCTATTGAAATTGAAATCTCTGAAAACCACCAACCCAAGGCAGAGGTATTTTTATCAATGATGCATTCTCCCAAGAGGCAGGTTATTAAAATTTCAATTTTATATATGTGTGTGTGTGTATGCACATGCATATGTTCACACATATATGCATGTGTGCATATAAATACACATATCGTTTTATATATATATAAATATAGTCTTCAGAAGGAAGATATGTGGTAATTAGCAGAGAAAGCAGCATCACTAACTTCTAATTAGAATGGAAAGAGAAGTCATTTTTAAAAACTGTCATATATTTGATTAAGAAAAATGAGCATGTGGATGCACGGCTCCCAGGTGATAAAGAGGTGAAGAGGAGAGGGTTTTGGGAAAACTGGGACATCTAAATGCACACTCTATCCCACACCCAAGTAACCACAGATCCTCCAGCTGGACAGCCATGGGGTAAACTGAAACTCTTGTTTCTAACAGGTTTCTCTTCTTGTTAAAGGCTCCTGGAAGCACACCCAGTCACAATGGGGCTTGAAGAGGTTTCGGGTCTCTAGGAGTGGGCACGGGAGGGGCATGGGGGTGTGGCCTGTCCCCTGCCTCCCTTTCCAGAGACTAGGAGAGGACTTTAGTGCTTCTGGTCCAAACATGAAGCTCAAGCAGAAGCCTAAAGCCCCCCTGGGACCTCACTCTGCAGGATTCCCAAGAAATAAGAGAATTTTCCTTCTACCGGTGAGATTTGGTTGTTGGCTGTTTCTTAGTTCTACCCTTCTTTTTGAGGCCTGATTTCGATTTACAGGGAAATCCACGAGGACTGTTGTCTTATTCTCTTCAGGCTGCCAAAATCGAAGTCCATGGGCTGGGGGGCTTATAAGCAACAGAGATTTATTTCTCACAGTCCTATATGCTGGATGATCCAAGCTCAAAGTGCCAGCATGTTCAGTGCCTGGTGGGAGCCCACTTCCTGAGTCATAGACAGCCACCTTCTCACTGTAACCTCACATAGCAAAAGGGTCACAAGACCTCCCTGGGGTCTGTCTTAGGAAGGCACTAACCCCATGTATGAGGGCTCCTCACCCCATCTCCAAATGTCATCACACTGGGGTTTAGGTCTCAACACCTGAATTTGAGGGGGGACACAAACATGCAAACTAGAGTGACAAGAAGCTCTCAAATTTATATTTTGTGGGTGCTTTATGTTTTAAAATGTCTTGGCCTAGAAAGAATCAGACTTCACAGTCCTCACAAGGAGAATCCCTGCCACCTGCTTAAGGTAGGGATTAATCTCCTTATATATTTTTCCACCTACTCTTTTCTTTGCCTGGAGTATCCTCTCCCATCATTTCAACTGGCTTTCTTGTAGGAGTCTTTCCAGAATCAGTTTAGGCCTCTTTCACCCTCTACACCATGCTCCCTTAGCTGAAATGCTTGGTGTTTCTGTGTGCTCCCACCAGACCTTGTGGTTCTCTTGTTCACTGACCTCCTGGAATCCAGTTGATTTGATCACGAGTCTGTCTCCCCCTGATTAAGCTCTTGGTGGGCAGAGCACCTGCCTCTCTAGCCTTTATATTCATATCACCTAATAGAGGGACCAATTTTAAATGATTATTAATTTAATTCAATTTAAAATTGTGTCTCTTATTTTGTATCTGTCACCATGGGGTAGGTTATGCTACTATAATAGGCAAACCCTACAAGTCAGTGAAGAGCAAAAAATGATCTTAAATCAAAAATATTTATCATTTGCTCCACATGCCAATTGTGTGCCTCTTGGGTCCTCTGATGCATATGAACCTCACTGTGAGCCTCAGGATGATGGAACAGTGACTGTATGGAATACTCTTGAGTTGTCACAACCAAAGAAAGCTCTGGAGGATCCTACACTGGCAAGTAAATACTCTGACCTAGAAGTGACTCACATGTCTTCCACTCACAACTTGTGGGCAGGACATAATCAATCATATAGCTCCCACCTTACCACAGTGAACCAGGAGTGCCCCTCCTTATCCTAGAAAGCAAAGTGTAGAATATTTAAAAATTAGCACTAATGATTTTAGAAGAGCTATTGAATAGTTTACTCTAAAATCCTGGTGTGGGGAAGTGGGGTGGGAGTGGCCTCTTACAGAGCAACACAAATTGTGTCTTATTTGTCCTAGAACTGAGACCCAGCGTTGTGCCTGGCACTGACTGTGCCTTATGGGTCTCCAACTTATGATGCTCTGACTTCTGTTCTTTTATAGAAGCTGTTCCTTGAACCTTGAGATCTCACTGTATTCTGTCCTCTTTCACCTGATGATGTCTGATTTATCTTTCAGATATTTGATTATATGTGATTCCTCCAAGAAGCCTTCACTGGAAACCCCTTATACACATCATCATATTGTGCTAAGTACCTTTTGTTCCTTTCTCTCACATCCTAGAATTTAACACTTTTAATTGCCTATCATATTCCACTAGGCTGTATGTGCCATAGGAGTATGAATCTCATGTTGTCCAATAAAGGGTAACCAATCACTGTATCCCCAATACTAAACACATATTAATTGTTCAAGAAATATCTTTGAAGGAGTCAGTTAATGACTCTGAGGATGAGTAAGTAAAATCTCAGTGGTCTCTATATTGTTTCAAGTTGCTTTACTCCAGTGTTCTGATTCCTTGACTGCCTTCTGAGAATGAAAGCAATCTATTCCTTTTATTCATCCTTGTGTTTAACGTAGAATCACTATCTAATTTATCTTTACATATACTTCTCACTGGCCAAAATTCTAACTTGCCATTTTTGTTTTATTTCTAAGTTGAGAAAGCTCCCTTTGGTCTGTAGATCTTTGGGGGGCTCTCCTCTCTGAATTTTATAAACTCATTACACAGATACACACACTCAGGGACTTGATTTCCCACTTTTAAGATGGGCGACCCAGCATCACCATCTCTAGAGCTCCCGCTGGTTCTGACACTCTAGTTTTATGATCTCATAGAGTTGCTACATTCCAATCTCTTCACCAGACTTTTTTTTTTAACTTATAATAAATTCCTGACCTTCTGACCAGCTTAACTGTTTCTAAGCAAACGTAGGAAGCATTAGTCTTATCTGGAAAAAAGTAATATGTAAGGTCATTACCCCCTTGGGATGGGTTGAAAACTTTTTTTCCTTGTCATCAGCAATATTGCCTGAAATTCCAACATTCATTGATTCAGTGTTTTTAGACATTAGTGTGTCAAATCCTGTGCTAGCTGTTTTCCCAAAGGTAAGTCATAGGTGCTAAGATAAACCTCTCCCCTTCCTCCCACACTCCACTTCCCCATGGTGTAATCTCTGAGTAAGATATGCTGTCACCTTCTCCCTGTGTGTAGAGTATGTTTTACTCTGACTTATTCTCCCCTGGGAAGACCTTCTGGGACCCTTAGTCTAAGAGGTCCATCCCTGCAATCTGTTCCCATGGCACACTGCATTCCCCCAAACAAAATCCTCATACTTTGTAACTACCTATTTGCTGTCTGTCTTCCCCAATAGAGAGTCAGCTTCATTGAGAATGTGATTTGTGACTCTTGCCCAACATCTGCTTCCTAGCACCTGGAACATTATTTAAGTACTGTCTTAATAGGCATGCAATAAATATTTGTTGAATGCAAGAAGAGAACTTTCTGGTTGAGACTGAACTGGGAGTTAATGTCTATCATCAGTACTGGATTATCCAATTCTCAGGCTAAACATCTGCTTAGGGCATGGGATGACGTGGAAGGCAGGAGGAATTTTGGAGAAGGACAGTTAAGATCATTATAATAACTCCTTTAACAAGAAATGCAGAACTTTGGACTCACACCATCCCATAAGAAGCCACTTTAACGCGGGGATACATAGACACTATGAGTTATTTCAAAAAAGTAAAATTCTATTTGCAGCAATGTTCTAGAATAAGAAGGCCAACATTGCATTTATTAAAATTAAATTAATGGACTCTGAAGTGTTCATCTAGCTTACAACTTAGACATCTCAAGATATCCTTATCTAGCCTTTTAATTGTACGGCAGCTACGACTTTGCAACTCAATAACTTTACAATGACAAGCAAAATGTTTAAAGTGAAAAAGAGAAACCAAGGCTTGTGTGCCTGACAGACTTATGCAGAGAAGAAGTTGGATCCGGACTTCACTAGTCCTGGCCATGCACGGAAACTGCCGGAGAGTTGTGCAAGGCACTACTGAGAAAGTGCTCCAATAAGTCACATCTGTTATTTCCTTTGTGTAAACCTATATGCATTTAGCAGCTCCCAACTTTCAAATGTGTTTCATCCCAAAAGTACATTTCTTTGTTGCATCCATTTAAGAATTCAAAGCCATTTTCCCATAGAAATGATATTATGAGTGGTTTTAAGTTTTCTAGGCTAGCTCACCGAAAGCCATTTATTTTATAATTTGGCAGAAATACATTTTCATTTACAAAAGTAGGAGACGGTGCTGTAAAGAGTTGTTTTCTTTTAATTCCATAAAATATATGAAAACATGGAGAAAGGAGCAAAACGCATTTAAAACTCACAATAAATTTTCGGGCCTCAAAGTTTGTTAAGATACAAAACTTAAAGGAAAATGAAGAAGTCAGCACGGTAGTGCTTACTGATATTTAAAAAAGCAGCACAGGACATACAACTAGCTGTTTCCTGACAGCCAGTCTCTCTCTCTTCCTTTAGAGAAGGACACACTTAGCTTCTCTCGGAGAAGGACACACTTAGCTTCCCTCGGAGAAGGACACACTCAGGCAGATACAGAGCACATCCCATGGCTCCCTGCACGGCGATGTATGCCCACATGGTTCATTCTGCCAGCAGGTGAACCCAGGAGTGATGTGACCTCTAGGTTATGCTCTTAAAGTTCTATGGCCCCCCTCAACTGGCTGGAACACAGAAATACTGGGGAGCCCTCCTGGACAGTGCCATTGGAGGTGGTACCCTAGAAGATGAGGAGGCTCCAGAGGGGTTTCTTAGACAGTCTTGTGGAGCAAGGCCTACATCAATAGTGAACCATCCACTGAGCTATTGCTATGAGACAGAAAAATAAATCTCTGACTTGTTTTATTATGATTCTGTGGTAGTAAACAAGTCCGTATCTTAACAAATACAAATCAAAAATGATCATGTAATCCTGTGAGGGTTCTAAAGGACATATTTCAGAGATTCCAGGATAAGGCTAGCTCAAAAAAATTCTATTCAAACTTCAAGATGTTTCTCTTCCTTGCAGAAATACTATTCTTTGCCACATGAATACTTGTCAAAATAGGTCAGAGGGATATTTTCTCTGGAGCATATTCTGCAGACTAACCCCAAAGTTCTGTTGACAACTTCCTTCCTTACTTCCTACCAGCCTGCCTTCCTTCCTTTCTTATTTGAACCACAAGATATACGAGGCATTAGGCTGAAAATAGAAAGTTCAATAAGGTACATCATTCTGTCCTTAAGGAAGTTACAGATCCATAGGCGAGACAGAAAAAGAAACAAATGATAGCCTTGCTATGTGATGAAGTGTTATAATGCAGTTATTTCCAAAACTCTGGGGGAGTACACAAATAGAAATGCCTTTTGAAATTTTTAAAAACCTTACCTCAAAACCCAAAAGGGGGTTTGGAGAGTCATAGCTAAACGGGTATGGATTTCTTTGTGAGTTGATGAAATGTTTTAGGATTATTAAATTTAAAAATCTTTAAGAAAAAAAAAGGTACCTGGGTGGCTCAGTGGGTTAAGCGTCTGCCTTCGGCTCAGGTCATGATCTCGGGGTCCTGGGATCGAGCCCCACATCGGGCTCCCTGCACAGCAGGAAGCCTGCTTCTCCCTCTCCCACTCCCCCTGCTTGTGTTCCCTCTCTCACTGTCTCTCTGTCAAATAAATAAATAAATAATCTTTAAAAAAAAAAAGAAATGTTCTAGGATTAGTTATGGTGATGGTTATACTACTCTGTGAATTTCCTAAAAGCCATTGAATTATACACTTTAAATATGTGAATTATATGGTATGGGTGAATTATATTTCAATAAAGTGGTCATCAAAAAAAAAAAGAAAAGAAAAAAGAACAGAAGAATGAAAATACTAATGAAAGATTCAGAGTTCCACTGGAAAGAAGTTTTAGTTAGCCTGACTTTTCCAAGATGACTAGGTGGGTATTCATATACACATTTGTATATATTTGATTATATCAAAATAATACTTCGAAGATTTTTATTTTGGTTCTAAATGAGATCTATGATGAGAGCCAGAGGCAATTCCCATAGAGATCCTGATTCAGAATGTCACATTTAACATATTTAAAAGAAGACCCAGGTGGAATGCATAATGATTCCAGCTCTCCACCCTTCCCTGGGTCTGTGCTGGTCACCATGGGACATCGGTGGGCATTGTCTGATTAAAATTTGGAAGCATTTGTGCACTTAGAGTTATTCTTGCATGAGGGAGACTTATCCCAGCTGCACCACTGACCCAGGAGAAAGATGAGGAACACGTGGGATGGCTGGACCTATCCCAGAACAGATCAATGATACAGCTCAGGTGAGATAAGAGACCAGTGATCCTATCAGTCAAGTTCAGTCTAGATGAGCAGAACCCCAACCAAGTGACAGAAGATATGGGAGCTAAATAAATTCCATGGACATGTGGCTATTGTATAATAAAATCATGGACATTTAACTGATACAAGGCCCAAGAAGTATTTACAATCAGGCAAGTTGAGGGCACACTTTTCTGGCCCTTACCCTCACCCTGTTTCTTCCTCTCTAACTCAAATGCCAGTGACCAAACCTGATGCTCTAAGTGTAACTGTCACTTCTGCGAGGCTCACTGCTCAAGGCACTACCTGGACAATTGCTCTAAACGCTAAGGCTGGAAGAACAGAAATAGATCCAAGTCTTCCTATTGGTAGGCAGAGAAATATCAAATCATTTTCTTTCATTACCACAGTTTTATCCTTGGCCTTTTGCAGCTAGTCAACATCCGCATCTCAAAGCTACTTCTCTTACGTGCCATGGTGCAAAATCGATGACATTGATCCCAGAAAACAATAGTGGCCTTTCCCCATAGAGACAAATTCATTTTTCTCTCTCTCTTAAACCCATGGTTCATTTTCAAGTTCATGGGACTCGTTTGCTCAACGTGGAGCATGTGCTCAAGGGGAAGAAGGAGGTGGTTGCTGTAACATTTTGATTTATCTTTATATGGGATTTTTATCTATGTCCATTCCAGTGTGATCTCTGTAAAGGATTAACATAGGATTTAATAGCTCATATTGCTCTTCAGGGTTTCCTAGGATTAACAGAAGTCAGAACTTAACTTTTATAGTACCTGCAGAATTGCAATTATTCAATTTGATTTTACAATTTTCTTTTATTTCATCTGTATTCTCAATTTTAGTCCCCAGTGTTTATCACGAAGTCAAGCACATGCTCAGTGGATACTTTTATATGTCTGAAAATAAATCAGAATCTTTATAGAGAGAATTTATATTACAGATTCAAAATCATATAACCTCTAAATGGTCCTGAAATCCAGTTAATGAATGACAACTTCCAATGCCATAGATAGATACATAGACAGAGAGACAATAAATACCTAATTAAAAGAGACAGGGTAGATAGTTTTTTTTTTTTTAATGAGAGTTTTGGAATTAGACAAACTTGAATTTGAATCCAGATTCCACTATTTCCTATGTGTTTTCTTGGCAAATTAGTTCATCTATGAATAATGTCTGTTTCCGCATTTGTAAAAAGGGGACAATGAAGACCTCACAGAATTATTATAAAATTAAAATCACTTTAGTAAAACACTTAGCATATTCCTTATACAGAAATGTAATCAATAGTTACAAATTGAATAACTTTTAAAAGGCCTTCCAGATAATTTTTGTGTTTTATACAAGAAAGAGAAAAGCATACCAGTTTTAAAGGAAGAATATATCAATTCAGAGATATTATTGCATTAGGCTATAGAAAATTACTCTTGATGAATTAGTCACCCTGAGTCACATAACCACAAAAACAGCATCTTTGTGGCTGTTCAGAAGCTCCGACGCCCACTTTATGGGAACGATGGAGATTGGATTGAAGTGTCCCTGAGGAGGAAACTTGGAAGAAATGTAGGACTTGTAGGAGCAAGGTCCACTCTGCTCCCAGGGCGCCCTTCACATTGAATGAACATTTCCTAAGTGATGGGGCTGGAGAATGAACATAAACACTTAACCACATGGCAATAGAGCAACAATCTCTCAACCTGCATGCATTTCCCAACTAAAGGTAAAGCTTCAGTGGTCCCATATTAGGCCTTACTCATCCCTGAATCCCTAGAAGGAACTTAGTACAGTACCTGGCATGCACCAGGTTCTCACTATGGAATATTGAGGGAATGAATTAATACCTTTTATAAGAGTCCCATGAATGTCATAGCAGCAAATAGTGTCCTTTTTAGCTCAACAATCATAGCCTCCAACATTGAACAAAGCCCCTTACCTTATATGGTGTTCTATCTCCATGTAATCCAAATGGGACCACACTGGGGCCCTCACATTGGGCCATATCAAGTGACATGTGAGAGTGCCATGGCTCATACCATCAATACTTTGGGAACAACTGCTGGACACACTGTGTGAACATGCTTATGCATGCACACACTCACACACACACACACACACACACACACACACACACACACACACACACACACTTTCCTCACAGAAATAGTGGTCACCTTGACTAAATATTTATCCTAGGATTAGGAACAGACATTTAATTTCCCAAAAAGGCACAGTCTTAAAAGTATTCTGACCTGGTTCCAGGAATCATAAATTTACATAAATTAAAATATTGAAATCATGATTTTGTAAAGAATATTCCAAAAATGATAACTATATTTGAAATAATGAACAGAATGACAGCACACCACAAGAGGCCTGACTGGCACTCCCTTTACATGGGGTTTAGATCAGATGTTTAAAAACATAAAGATTGCCAATCCCTATATACTGAGATTGTCCTAATTCTGTCAGCAAACCTATGACCTGGATTTCTCTGGTTTTACAAGATTTCAGATGATTCCAATTCCAGTGATGAGAACCACTAGCTTGAATCAACTCTTGGATGCTTTCATTGCTAACATTCTGTGAATCAGCCAGGTGAGACATCTGCAACATCTATCTTGAGGTGCCTGACTCAGCTACCTGGACAGGTGCACCTTACTTCTTTAGCTGTCCTTGGATGTCCATCTGAAAGCTGCGAGCCAGGTGCAAGAAGCTATCCATCCAAGCCAGGGGCCAGCAACTCAGTCAAGAGTATGGTTTTTACTATGGTTCCCTGAACAAACTTCAAAGATTTTCTCAGGGTCCATGTGTGAATCTGATGAGTCTAGATGTCAGTTACTCTCCATCCTGAGTTTCTCTCCGAGGCTAATAATCCGCAGAAGTTAAGACAGTGGCTCAGAGCATCTGCTAAAGGTAAAAGATTCTATTCCACTGATTCCACGTTCTTTCCTTACTGGAACCACAAGTCCCATTTCATGCAGGTTCTGGGAACTGGCCCTCCTCCTGTGCGATGATTCCAGAACCAGGAGACAAGGCTGCAACTTTGTCAAGTGGATGGGAGTAAGGCCTTGCTTACCTAATAAGTACCCCCCCCAAGGGACGTTATGATGACAGCACCTAGCACGCAGCCAGACACACAGAAAGTGCTCAGCAAATGTTCACTCAATAATACAGGGAAACCGATCTGGCTGTGGTTGCACAAGGATGTTGATTTTCTGCCCTCTAGGAGAATTGCTTTTAAAATCAGTCAGTTGACGAATATTCATTGCTCACATCAACCATGGGAATTCTGAGCTCCCTTGGCTGGGCCCTAAGAGGATTAAGTAGCCAAAAGATGCATAAAGCAGCTCAGAAAGCTGCAGATAGTTGGCTTGACATGTTTAAGCCATAAATCAACAATCAACAGAGATGGGCTGTCTGTACTAGTTAAGGAAAAAGGGTGATGGGCAAGTTTCAAAAACTCCTGTTCTGTTCCTCTTGGACACTGAGGGCAGGTGTGTGGCAGAGAAGAAGCTTCTGAACAAAGTCTGCATCCTGAAGAATATTGACTGGGGCTTGAGGAATTAGAGGAGGAAGGGAAATGGAGGAAACGGGACAAAAGGAGAGAAAAAGTCTTAAGGGAGGAAGAAAAATGAGTCCAAGAGTGTTTAAGCTGTCAATCAAGGTATACTGTCATCCTGACCTACAAGCCACTCTTCTCAACAAGCTAAAGTATCTTTCTTAAGTCCTCTCCTCACATCTGAGCACCATAGTGGGCGAGCAATTGTTCTTATTTTTTAGTGCCAAGGAAGTTCGAGAATTTGTAAGCCTCCAGAATAATTCAAAACCAGGAGTTTGAGAGCTGGGATAGATTTTCCAGAGATCTTTTGGCTCAGGTGCCTGACTTTGGATAAATAATGTTTGATTTTCCTCCATTTTATAGGTAACAGAATCTCACACTAGGACTATGCTTACAGATGTGAAGTGGCTCAGGAGAACATAGCTTGGTCCATTAAACAGTGCTTTGCCAAAATCTGTTCATGATATTAAATAAGTCAGGACCTTACCCTAGTGACCCGGTGACTCCCAGAGTCATCAGAATTTCTTTCAAACATTTAGTGAGTGATTTCCATATGTCAAGTTCTGTTTGAAGTCTTTTAATCCTCACAACAACCTTGTGAGATATAAATGTTATTAGTGTTTCCATTTTACTAGTGAAAAAAACAAAGTGCAGAGAGGTCAAGTTACTTGCTTGAAACTGCACAGCTAATAAGTGTCTGGGTCAGAACTATGAACCCAAATACTCTACCCCCTTAGCCTGGACTCTTCATCTCTATGCTACTGTACCTATCAATTTAATATCCTATTAATGCATTCTTTTTAAGGAAGGAACCACCTTCTAAAAGTGCTTTTTTCTCTCTCAAAGAAACCATATGTAGAATGCCCTATAATCCCATGACAATATAAACACCCCAGAAGCGTATGAAAATTGAGAGCTAAGAAAAGGTCTGGCTCAGCCCTGCTGTGTTTTTCTCGGGAGTATGGTGGTTGAGAGGGGGAAGCCTGCCCAAAACATCACCCCAGAGACAGATGAGAATTAAGCATGATCATTTATTCTGTTCTGGCGCCCATCTTATATGCACTCTTCATTTCCCCATCCCTTTGTGAGCCTATGTTCTCTATCCCCAGATGGGTGTGTGCATCTTTCCCATTTCTTTGAAGGGCTACAGGCCAAAAGTCCTCATTTATTAAGAAGTGATGGGGTCTGTCCAGGGCTGATATGTTCCCGGAATAGCAGGTCCAGAGGATCCCTGTAGCACCTGTCCTCCTGTCTCCCATCAGCTTGAAGGCTCCTGTTCCCCCACTAGACTGAAGCTCCATGAAGACAGGAGGATGTTTACTTGGTCCACCTCCATGCACACAGCCTTCTCAATCAGGTGCCCTCAATAAATATTTGGTGACTGTAAAATATGCATCTAGCCAGTGGTTCTCAGCCGAGCTTCATTTATGTTCCCTCTCCGCCAGGAGACATGGGGACATTTGCCAATGTCTTGGAGACATTTTTGGTTGTCCTAGTCCAGAGGGGTGGGGAGTAGGGAGAAGGTGCTGCAGGCATCTACTGGGTAGAGGCCAGGATGCTGCTAAACACCACGTGAAGCACAGGACAGCCTCAGCGAAGAATCACCGGAGCCAAAGTATCAATACTGCGGAGGTCAGAAGCCCTGTTGTAACCCACTGTCATCCTTTGATAAATGAAAAATAAACTGGGAACTGAAGCAGTGAGATTTCTTGCCCGATCTCACACATTGGAATGGTTGCAGGGTCCAGACTCAGGGCCTGACTCCCAGTCCGGGTCCTTTCCTCCTTGATAAATACCCCAGACATCATGCAAGTCTCTGCAGGGCACACGTGTGGCTTCTTAGGCCAAAAGGCTCACACGAAAAAAGACAATCTTAGATTATAGCATGATTTCCTGCTGTCTATTTTTACTTAAAAAAGAAAAAAAAACCCCTGCATAGCTCGGTATATTTAAATAAAGCAAATGTTGCATACATACATATCTTTAACTGTTTTTTTTTTCCTTTAGTTTCCCCCAGCCTGATGAGACATTGCTTTTTATCACTCATTTTTCTAAAGATGGATTAATGGTTAAAGAGTGAAGAATTAAGGACGTGGGGGGTGGCTCCTTAGCACACACGCTGCTCACACTCTTGCTTTCTTTCTCTCTCCCTCTCTCTTCTCACACCACACTTGAAAGAGTGATCTGAAACAAATATGGAAGTTAAAAGTTACATCTGCTCACTTCAATTTTTGTATTTTTTTTTTAATTTTTGTATTTTTCAAACTCAAAGCCAGATGACCTCAGCCCAAGCACCTTCTGGAATCACAGACTATCCCGCAAACAACTCATTTTCCAACTGTCTGCAGGTCCAGGAGGGAAAATGGACAACAAGGAGAACCAAAATCTGTGAGTGTCGACATCTCCGCCATTCCCTCAGCCAAGTTGATTAGCCTCTCCGAAACTGAATTTTCTTTTCAAAATGGCAATTTTTTAAAAGGAAATAATTATAGGGATGTGAAAAAATATTTCAAAGATGAATTGAGTTCGTTCTGAGAAGAGTGAGCACACACTTGTTGAAGATAATAGATGCCTGCTTTTTAATGTCGATAGAGTTCTTACTTTTTTTCTTCTTTTTCTTCTTCTTCTTTTTATCTTTCAGGAGATGACTAAAAATACCAGGCAAGAATTAACAGGTAAAATATATTCCTCCTCCTTCTCTTCGTCTCCAGTCGGTAACCTCAAATTCTTCAGACACTACAACGTTGTTAAGTAGGTTGCTCTGGGACTTAGCTTGGTGACTCGATCCTGTCACCAGCTCCAGGGATCCCAGGGAACACTGATTACCTAGTGTGTTTGGGGGGCACTGCGCTGGGCACTGGAGGGGATAAGGGGAGAAACAATCAGGAATAACTCTGATCCAGGCCCTGCCCTCAAGAAGCCACTGATTTCGTGAGGAGATGAGACGAGGCACACACAATCCAGAAAGCACACAGAGTGGGGTGCCTCCTCTCAGGTGGATGCAAGCTATTCATTCCCTGGTTCAATGGAAGATTCCAACTCTGGCCGGGCACTGAGGAGAAGCTTCAAAGAAGTGGTAACATTAGAGGTGACCCTTCAAGGAGGCAAGCAATTCGAGCAGAGCTGTCAGGGAGACGCACATTTCAGCAGCGGAACAGCCTGGTTACAGAAGGTAGAACAACGGAATGTAAGGCGAATGGTGTCCCAGGAGGGCAGGCGCTTTGAAGGGGACTAAGTGAGCTGAAAATAAAAGGAAGACAGGCTTTGAAAAATGGAAATGTGCTTTAGACTGATGGATTGATTGATTCTATAGGCAAATGGGAGCTGCTTCTGATTTTGGAGCAGTGGGGGCTATGAGCAGAGATGTGTCTTCAAGAAGGTTATTCTGCAGCACTGGGAAGAACAGATTGGTTGATTGGTACAGGACAGGGGAGACACCATGAAGCTCTTAAACTGTGACCCGTTCATTTATCCCTTGGTTTGAATTAGAATCAGGGTCTGATATTTGCAAGTCTTAAAGGTCATCTGGAACAAGCTTACACCCCACGTGTAGGAGTTTCAGGGGTTACGCACTCAACCCCAATGCCTCTGATGTTGGGAGGGTCACCAGGACACAGAATGATCCAGGGCATGAGTGGACAGCTCAGGTCCATTGGCCCAGGAGGCAGAAAGACATAGGGGAAAGACTGCACAGACCTGGACTTGAATCTACCTTGGCCCCTACGAAGCAGAACAAGTTGGGGCAGATATTCTCTGAGTCGTGGTTTCCTTATATGAGAAACATGAATAATAACCTTTAATGTACAAAGATGCAATGATATAGTGGCTACCACTATAGCCAAGCATGGTAGACACATACCCTTCCTTTTGGTCTGAGCCAAAAATCTTCCTCGTTTCATCCATTCATGGGACTTAATTTCACTTCTAGAAGTGCCCAGAACACGTTTGCTAACCAATTTCACAAGATAGATATTAGAAGATAAAAGCTATGTGGCCATGAGTCTTCTGTTCCTGTAGTTAATATCGCCCTCCTCAGATAACACAATTTCCAAAGCACTCATCTTTGCAATCCTAATATAATACCCTGTGATGATGTCCAAATCCTTGGTCTTCAATATAAAACCATATTCTTATGTTGGACGTGGGGTAGAAGTAGGCTTTCTCAAAAGCAGTCCTAATGATCTCACTCCTGCTAATGAGTGAGTTTGTTTGGCTGAGAGGGGTGAGGGGGCCCTGTTGATGGTCTCTAGAGAGTTCTGACCCCCTTGCTTATTCCTCCAGGCTCTGTTCTGACAACTTCTCAAATGCAGTCTAGGACAAGGCACTGGGAAAAAAAATTGAGAACCACTGGTGTAAGACACATGGATCAGTGTTCGGCTGACTACCCAAAATAAACTAAGACTAACAAGACGAAAATAACTCCGACACTTCATGTTAAAGAGGCACCAATGAGCTCCCGTTAAGGCAGCGCAGAAAACAGGGCTGCAGTTCTGAGTACGGCTAGCCTGGCTGGGGAACTGAGTACGGCCTGGCAATGAGGGAAGAAATTAAACCTGAGGGAGAAGCCCAGGCTGTCCCACTAGTGTGGGGAACGAGTGGTCTCTGCCCCCGATAAACCGGAACCTCTCTACCAGCTGATCCATGGACTGCAGCAAATGTACTTAACAACATTCTGTATCCCAGAAAATCCATGAGCCAAGACAGTGAAAACAGAACTTTAATTACAGAGTGGGAAGAAGAGAAAAGTTGGCTGACCCGTGGGGATTAAGGGGAAAATGAGTGGAATAAGGGGAAAACTTGAATTCTGTCTCTAGAACACAAATGTAATCAAAGGCCAACACATGATGGATAGATAATACATTCTCAGGGTGGTCAAGAACAAGGAAAGCAATCAGAGGTGAGAAAATGGGTGAGGCTCGTGATCATCCCAATTTTAAGACTGAATTCTCTTAAAGGTGAGCCATTTTCTTTGTCTCAAATGAGGGATTTCTGGATTAGTTAATGGCAAAATCACTTTTAACTATCATTTTCTCTGATACGTACCATTCATATGCACAGCTCAGTGTGTCCATTTCCCCTATTTCCTCAAAACCAATTCAACTCATTACTTTTCACAGCATCAGAGTATCTCCCCACAAGATGTTAATTACTTAAAAGGAAAATTTAAATCCCTGTGGTGGGAAAACCTGACAAACACCACCTAAACCAAGTGGTCAAAGATGATCTCACCAGAGGGGTGCCTGGGTGGCTCAGTCGCTTGAGCCTCTGACTCCTGGTTTCAGCTCAGGTTGTGATCTCAGGGTTTTGAGATGGAGCCCTGTGTTGGATTCCGCACTCACTGTGGAATCTGCTTGGGGATCTCTCCATCTCCCTCTGCCCCTGGCCACCCCTGGCTAGCACACACAATCTCTCTCTCTCTCAAATAAATTAATAAATAAAATCTTAAAAAAAATAAAAATCTTAAAAAAATTATTTCACCAGTAATAAAAGGTATTGACAGCATGTACCTTTTGATACGATGCACTGAGAAGGGCATAATATCACCAATGTGGAGAAATAGTCCCAACCATCTCATCCACACCAATGCGATGAATTTGGGACTGTCTTTTCTGTATCCAATCTTTTGGAAAAACCTACTTGAACACTCACACTTCTTAAAGCAGTGGTACCTATGGATATGGAAGCTGAAACACTATGAATTTAGCTGATTTTATCAACAATCATCACAAAATAGAATCACATTGATGCAAAATAAGCCCTCACTCTACTTGGGAGAAAAAATTCAATTAGCAACAGAATCATGTAGAGCCACCCATGGTTATGGAGATTCATGACTCATTGCAATTGAAAATTGCCTGTGGTGGTGGTGGTGGTGCTATGTCCCTTTTATTCTAGCTTTGTGAGCCCCCAGCAACCATGCCTGGTTTCACCCATCACGAAGCAAAATGAAACAAAAATCACCAGGGGTTAAAAGACCTAAATTGGATTACAGTCACACCATTTAGAAAACAAGGGTTTCCCGGTAATTGCATTCAGCTGAATAAATATCCTTACATTAGCTTATGGCCCATTAGTATTCTGATGGTGATTATTTTTACTTAAATGTGTCTGCCTCTGAATAAATGGGGAAAGGGTGGAATGATATGAGGTTTTGAGATGAAAAAGATAGTGTGTTCAGTAAACTAGTTTTTGGCATGGAGCTAGGACTGTGGGTGAGACAGAGGTTACACAGAGATTTATTTAACATTATTTCTTTGCAAAGTTATCTACGGAAAGCATAAACTTATGATTTTCAAACTTCGGTGCATGCCTCGAGCCGGGAGCCATAAATACTGAGGCTGAGGCTCTTCCTAGACATTCTGTATTAGAATCTAAATGGGTGGGACTCAAGAACCTACATTGCTAACACAGCTCCCAAGTAGTCCAGTAAACAACCAGTTTGAGGTATACTGGTTCCAAATGTTTACCAGTCTTATTCCAAGTTACCAGTAATGATTCAAGTATGGATTGATCTAAAAGGACAAAGTCCACCATTGGAGATAGACTGAGGGTCAGCAAACTATGGCTCAGGAGCTATATACAGCCCAATACTTGTTTTTGTACATAAATTTTATTGGAACACAGCCACGCCCATTTGCTTACAAATGATCTATCTATCCCAACTTACTTGCTAAATGGCAGAAAGAGAAGTTGTGACAGAGATGAAATCAATGTTGTATATATATGACCTAAGTATATATATGTCATATATGTATATGACATTGTATACGTTTAAGGTATATAACACATTGATTTCATACATTTATATATTGTGAACTGATTCCTTCAGTAACATTAGTTAGCTCTTCTATCACCTCACCTAACTGACTTCTATGTGTGTGTTTGGTGAAAACTTTTAAGGTCTACTCTCTCAGCAACTTTAAAGTATATAATACAGTATAGTTAACTATAGTCATCATGCTGTACCTTAGAGACCTGAACTTACTCATCTTATAAGTTTATGCCCTTTGACCACATCTCTCCTCTTCTTCCTCCCCCCCAGTCCCTAGCAGCCACCGTTCCTGTTTCTGTGAGTTTGGCTTCTTTCCATATATAAGGGAGATTCCACATATAAGTGAGATCATACAGTATTTGTCTTTGTCTATCTGACTCATTTCACTTAGCATAACACCCTTAAGTATCATCCACATTGTTGCAAATAGCAGGATTTCCTTCTTTCTCGTGACCAAATAGTACTCCACCATGTACATACACAGTGGCTCTTGATCAGACATTCTGCATCAGAATCTCTAGGGGTGGGACTCAGGAACGTACATTTCTAACACAATCATCCATTCTTGGCTATCGTGAATAATGCTGCAATGAACGTCGGGGTGCAGATTGCCCTTGAAGACAGTGATTTAATTTCCTTTGGACATTTACCCAGAAATAGAATTGCTGGATCATATGGTACTTCTATTTTTAGGGTTTTTTTTTTTTTTAGTAACCTCCATACTGTTTTCCACAGTGGCTGTACCATCTCCCTTGGATTCTAACCTCAGCTGTGCCCCATACTAGAAGAACTTAACCTCCCTTTAATTTTCTTTATCCGTAAAACACAGAAGGATTAGACTAAATAAAATAACATCTAAAGGACAGGCACTATTGCTGTCACTGTACTAGGTATAAAGAAAAACGATGAATAACTCATTGTGTCCTCGGGTTGCTCAAACATGATCTCTGGGTTCTATTTTATTGTTAGCTTAAAAAGCTGAGTTGTAGAGTTATTAAGATTGTGGGTTCTGGAGTCAGATCTAGGACACTGTTAAAATCTGGTTCTGCCATTTACTAGCAATGTGAGCTTGAGAGAGTTCTTTATGCTCTTTAAGCCATTCAGGAAAATGGAGATAGTATTTACTATAAATTACAAAGGTGAGCCTAAACTAGACACTGCAGGTAAAGTGCTTAATGCAGGTAAAGTGCTTAACACAGCTGGGGTTTATAATACATTGTTAGTACTAGTATGATTCACATTCTAGCACTGGTTAATCAATGGAGACACCACTGGTTTGGGGCCAGACAATTCTCTCCAGAGCATTTACCACCCCTGCCCACTAAATACCAGTAATGGCTTTCAAGTCGATGGGCTAACCAAAACTGCCCCTGACATTTTCAAACATGGAGAGAGAAATGCTATTGCCTCCTGGTCGAGAAGCACTTAGGCAGGAAACTCCTTGAGGACTTTGTTTTTGTGCTCTTCATTCAACACCGTGCCTAGCACAGAGCTCAATAAACACTCGTAAAAGAAATGAATGAAGGTGAATGAATAAAACAGTATGACTTTGTAAATATGCTTCAAATGCCACCATTATATATTTATACCTTTTGTTGTACAAGATTCTATTAGGTTTCTAGAATCCCTCATTAAATTGCAAATCGTTCTGAGGGAAAGTACTTCCAGCAGTTATTAACCAACATCCAGGTGGCTGAATGCCAGCTGTGACAAAGGCCTGGCAGGAGTAGTTTATAGGAGAGAGAGAGAAAGGAGGTGGACTGGTGTTCAAGTATACGGTCAAAATGGAAAGCTCTGTATGATCTCTAACGGTGTCTCTGCGTGAGTCTGTGCATGACGATAAGAACATACACGTAATGGGGGCCCAATGGGAGATGCATCTTTCACCTGCCTCCCCCTATATTTTAAAAGAAATTGAAACCAAAGTTCCTTTTGCATTTACCATCCTCCATCTCCTCTTTTTTTTTTTTTTTTAGGAAGCAATCAAAATATCCACTAATAAGGGGTTTGGAATCATTATGGTATGTTCATATGAGGTAATATTTTAAGACCATTACAAATCACGTTTGCATGAGGTAGTTAATGACATGGGAGAATGCTCATGATATAATCTATACACACACAGTTTCTAAAATTTCAAACACCTCAGTCAGAAAAAAGAAAACGCACAAATAAAGAAATAATATTCCCGACTGTATTTTCTTACTGCCAGGACCAAACATGAGTTTGTCACAGCATCTAGTTGATGGCTAGTAATTTTGTATTGCCTTTTTCTTTCACTCTTGTTTTCAACTATTGTTTTATAATTTTAAATTTATAGTTTCTCTCCCCCAGTATCCCAAGACTGGTTTCAGTACTCTGTGGAAAGAGACACAGGACTAAACACATAGGCAAATGAGAAGAACTCTGAATTGTATGTTACAAGTGACTCCTGTACTCAGTTCTCTTCACTTGGAGTCCAGATCATGTCCAGAATCCTGCCTTGAAGCTTTCCCCTCTGAGGCTGGACTTTTCCTTACATGTCTGATGAAACATCTCACCAGAGGATGCTGAGGGTCCAGTGACTGGTCAAGCTCAGAGCTCCTGAGAGCTTCAGCCCTTCTCATCCAAATGTCAGCGCTGGATTAAAAGCAGTAACATTTGAGAGAGAAGGCTTAGAAAAATCCTACTATACCTTCATCCTCTGCTTCTGCTGCCTAGAACTGTGCCTGGAATCTTGAACATGCTCAACATCGTCTTTCTTTCTCACAGATGCAAGCTACACCCCGTATAACTCTCCTCAATAATTAGTTTTCCTGAGATAACTAATCTGAAATTCTCTCGTCTCCTGTTTATTTTTTTTAATTAGCTGAATTATTCTCATAATTTCCTGACAGCTCCTGCCCCAGCAACTGTTTTTCTCCTCAACTGTCTAAAAGTTAGTGTTCTCATGTTTGATTTTCTTCCTTGCTCAAAGTGCTTTATTCTGAAGAAGACATCCATTCTTGTGGCTTCAACAGTAACACATTATTTTTACTTGACTATTTATCATCAGACCCCCAAACTCACAAAGTTAAATTCTATAAAAATATTTACCAGAGAACTGACAATTTATAAAAATTCATCTCTACTCAAACATCCTTCCTTATTTAAAACAAATGTCTCCTAGTCCATCAAGACAAGTAAGGCAGTCATTCACTGATTATAACACGTAAACATCTACTAGTACCACTAACTACAAAAGAAATTCTATCTCATAGTAAAATTTCATGTCTTGTAAAAGATGCAGGATTTCATGAGGTCAGAGTAGAGCTGAAACACTTCCAAAGGTACTCACATAAGAGAACCCGGAAGAATTACTTCAGTGAACAGATGAAGAAGATCAATTTATAAAGATGATGACAGAATAGCGACTTCAAAGTCTTCACAGAAAATGAGTGTCAAAAAATCTTAAGAGAGTTTTTTTGGGGAAAAATGATGAACCCTCAAATATTTTTGCAATATTTATCCTCTTTATAATGATGCTCTAAGCGTAAAACAGAGTACTTGCATAGCTAAAACAATCTTGAAAAAGAAAAAAATTTGACGGTCTCACACGTCATAATTTCAAGCATATTACAAAGCTGCTGTAATCAAAATAATGTGTTACTCGTGAAGACACACAGACCAGTGGAATATAATGAGCTAAAAATAAACCCTCACATATATAGTCAAGTGATTTTTGATAAGGATGTCAAGACTATTTTTTAAAGATTTTTTTTAAGATTTATTTATTTGACAGAGAGAGATAAGGCAAGAGAAGGAACACAAGCAGGGGGAGAGGGAGAGGGAGAAGCAGACTCTCTGCTAAGCAGGGAGCCCAATGCGGGACTCAATCCCAAGACCCTGGGATCATGACCTGAGCCAAAGGCAGACGCTTAATGACTGAGCCACCCAGGCACCCCAAAGATTTATTTTAGAGAGAGAGTGTGTGTATGTGTGTGTGCGTGCGTGCACATGTGCACACCCTGGGGGGAGGGGCTTAGGGAGAGGGAGAGAATCTCAAGCAGATTCCCATGGGGCTGAGCACAGAGCCCCATGTGTGGCTTGATTCCATGACCCTGAGATAATGGCCTGAGCTGAAACAAGAGTCAGATGCTCAACAGACTGAGCCGTCCAGGAGCCCCATGTCAAGACTGTTCAATGGGGAAAGGACAGTCTTTCAACAAATGTTGTTGGTAAAACTGGATATTTACATGTGGAAGAATTAACTTGTACCCTTATCTTTTATCATATACAGAAATAAACTCAAAATCGATCAAGGACCTAAATGTAAGACCTAAAACTGTAAAGCTCCCAGAAGAAAACACAGGGGGAAAGCTTCATCTCATTGGATTTTTCAGTAATTTCTTGGACATGTATGATAAAAAAAAAATGTCCTCGACCCTCTTGGGATCCCTGGCTGAGCTTGAAAATTGAACTGATAGAGAAAGATTTAACAAGAAAGCACACCAATTTATTTAATGTAAGTCTTGGGTAACATAGTCACCTTCAGAAGGAAACTGAGATTCGAAGAAATAGTTAAACCTGAGTATTATTATGCTGGGTTTGAGGAAGAATGGACAGTCGTGAAGAAATACGATGGGGCAAAGAAAGTGTATAAGGTAAGTGTAGCAAACTGGGGGAAATTTAGCAAGGCCTGTTGGTGTGAGTTCTTCTCAGCATTCCTTTATCTTCAGAGATGAGACTGCTCCTTTCCTCCAGGTATTGAGGGGGTAGTTTTCACACAGGGTTTTATGATCTGCCATTTTCTCAAACTCCTTCAGATTAAAAATATTGAATATGCCAAGGTGCCATACTTTGGGGTAGCATGCTCTGAACCCCATTGGATATGACATCAAAAGCTTAGTGAGCACAGGTAAACATAGGTAAATTGGGACACACAGAAATTGAAATTCTGTGCATCAAAGGACACAACAGAGTGAAAAGATAAACTATGAAATGGGAGGAAATATTTGCAAATCACATATCTGATAAGGTTCTAATATCCAGATTATATAGCAAACTCCGAAGATTCAACAACAACAAAAACCAAACAACCTAACTCAAAAATGGGCAAAAAACTTGAATAGACATTTCTCCAAATATAGATGAAATAGTCATTTCTCCAAGACATATGGATGGCCAATAAGCACACGAAAAGGTGCTCACTGGGAATTGCAAATCAAAACCACAGTGAGATATCACTTCACACCAATTAAAACAACTACTATAGAAAGAAAACACAGAAAAAGAAAAGAGGTGTTGGCGAGGATGTGGAGAAACAGGATCCCTTGTGCACTGATGGTGGGAATGGAAAACAGTGCAGACACCATGGAAGAGTAAAGCAGTTCCTCACAAAATTGAAAATAGAATTTCTGTATGTTCTACTAATGTGGGTATAAACAAGAAGTTTCCAGGAGCTAGGGGGAAAGGGACATGGGAAGTTGTTATTTAATGGGTATATAGTTTCAATTTTACAAGGTGAAATAGTTCTGGAAATTGGTTGCACAACAGTGTGAATAGAGTTAACACTGAATTGTACACTTAAAAATGGGTAAGATGGCAAATTTTATGTTATGTGTATCTTACCGCAATTTTTTTAAAAACTATTTTAAAAGTTTAGCGGAAACTATCATAAAAATCTAAAAGGATATTGCATTCAGATTGCTTGCCAAAAAGAGTCTAAATTTTCAGTCTGTGCTGAAGAAGCAAGATTGGATTCTTTACTACATGTGAGATCTGTGCATGAGAGACCAGTCAAAACTAACCAATATGCCAATGATTTATTTAAAAAAAAGATTAAGGGGGCGCCTGGGTGGCTCAGTGGGTTAAAGCCTCTGCCTTCGGCTCAGGTCATGATCTCAGGGTCCTGGGATCGAGGCCCGCATCGGGCTCTCTGCTCGGCAGGGAGCCTGCTTCCTCCTCTCTCTCTGCCTGCTTCTCTGCCTACTTGTAATCTCTCTCTGTGTGTCAAATAAATAAATAAAATCTTTTTAAAAAAAAGATTAAGGAATAAACATGCATTTATATGTTCTTTTTTAAAGTAAAATGGAGTGGAGAGTCTCATAACTGACTGGTGCACAAGTTTATTGGGTGTTTGGCAGCAACAACAAATAAGCAGTTAATTATTCGTTCATTCTGAGAATCGGTAACCAACTGGAATTATAATATAAATTATTTTTTAAAAATTTTATTTATTTATTTGACAGAGAGAGAGAGATTACAAGTAGGCAGAGACGCAGACAGAGAGAGGAGGAAGCAGGCTCCCTGCTGAGCAGGGAGCCTGATGCAGGGCTTGATCCCAGGACCCTGAGATCATGACCTGAGCTGAAGGGAGAGGCTTAACCCACTGAACCACCCAGCTGCCCCTAGTATAAATTATTTTAAATATAAGATACAACTAATTATTTGTAATCATCTGTTTCTTTTGAGGCCCCAATTTCACCAGTTTTCACTATTTATCATTAAATATTAGTCTTGTCCCGTGTGGATTTATTTAAATGATCTTTTTCCAATATAAACCTTCTTTGGATAACAGAGACTCCTTCAGTTATGTCCTCTGTGTAGATGACTTCCCACTGTGTCTTTGGACCTGAGCAATCTAAGTTTTCCAAATGCCCCAGGACATTTTTACTTAACATGTTTCTCCATTAATTCAAATTGAAAGTAAAAAGTCAAAGCTATCATTGCCCCTCTATTACTTTCCTATTTCTCAATGTCATTATTGATGCCCAACAAACTGATATGAGAATACCAGTGTCATTCTGTCTACTGACTTCCATTTGCTCATCTATCATTTAATCAGTTTCCAGCCCCTGCTGACTTTGCTTCTGGAGGTCATCTTTCCCTGTCCTCTTTTCCATTCCCTCGGTGGTTCCCTTGTTCTGGTCCTTAACGCTCACGTCTGGATGAGAACAGTGTTCATGTCTTTTGTCTCCTCACTTCTCAGATCTTTTCCAACTCTAATTCTACCCAAATAGCACCACCAGGTTAATCTTGCTAAAATGTAACTCTGCTCCAATCAAAACAAAAATCAAAAATTTTACTCACTCTCCCTTGAACATGTCTCTGTCTTCTGGTTTCTTGGCTTCTGCATCATTCCTTCTCCCTCAAATTCCCTCTTCCAAGTCTCTAGCCTCTCCAAAGCCTACTTAGATCCCAGTGATGTCTTTCCTGATGAGCTCCGGCTAAGTGTTTTCTCCCCAGGAACACATTCTGCCTACATCCCTCAGAGGAGAAGGATCCATGCATGTCAACTCTAGCTGTTTATAGCGTAGAATCCAGAAGGGGGAGACTGGATACTTTCTAATTGTATAATCTTGAATAGAGCTCTCAGTGAGTATAATGAATACAAACAGTTGTTATTTGTTGAACACCTACTGTGCACTAAACACTTTATAGTTATTATAACCGCCATCATTTTTTGAGTACTTGTCGGGTGCCAGATCCTAAATAGCCTTACATAAATCAATCCACATAAAAACTCTGTGAGGTAGGTAGTATTATGAGCCCCATTTTTCAGATGAGGAAACTAAGGCAGAGAGAAAATTTATAACTTGCCAAAGAAAGTTGATTCTACTAAGTGGGAGAGCAAGGATTCAAACCCAGATAGGCCAGCTCCTAAATCTGTATTCTTCACCACTACCCTGCATTACACAATGACATGCCATTTAATCTGACATATATTATTTTGCCCACTTTGAAAAATGAGAAAAATTAAATTTAAAAAAGTTAGGAGAACTGCTAAGATGTGGTGAGTGGTAATGGGAGACCTGATATCCAAGTCTGCAAGACTCCATTAAATGTTATTTTTTATTATACTTGTGTCCTTGAGATTAACATGACTACTTCAAAAGTTATTGTGGGAATTAAATAAGATCATGCAGGTGCTTTATAAATGTTAATAAACTACACTGAATGTTGGGTTGTGTTCCCCGTGAGCACATTCTAATGCTGCCACCATGCCTATTAGTTTTAGACAAATAGTCTCTGAACTTTAATCCATACTTCTGTTGGTCTTTTTATTGGTTTAGAGATGTGGTAATTTATGTATAAATTAAATATATGCATTACTGCACTAATAAATCTTGATTCTATCTCTTATTAAGTCATTGGTCTTATGCTAGTTTCTTATCTGTGCTTCAATTTCCTGATCCTTTAAATGGGGACACTGGGATATACATTGGGTATTGTGAGAGTTAAAATAATTAATATATGTAAAGCACTTAAAACAGTACCTGTTACATAGTAAAATGTATAAAATGACAGATATAATTATTATTATTGTGTCTATTATAAAACACACAAAAATGAAATTTAAAGAAAATGAAAAACATGAAACAAATTTTATTTCCTAAACTTTTATGCCTTACCTGAAATATTACTAATACTAATTTCAGCAAGAGAAATATAATTAAATATGCTCTGTTGCTTTTGAAAGTCTGGACACAATATTTTGTGGTACAGTGATTTCATGGCCTGGTTCAAAATGTATTTCATTTCTTGATTTTACTAACTGCCTAATTGAAAAAATTACTTCACAAAGAAAGTCCTTATGGAAAAATCATATTCATATACAAGTAACCATATTAGCTCAAATTATTATTAAATCCTGGTCCCTACTTTTGGTCCTACTCACTAATAATTCTAAGTTTAATACTGACATCTGATCAATAAATTTCCATTTTATATAATGTCAGTCTCTTTTTTAAAAAAATTATTGGATTGGGGTGCCTAGGTGGCTCAGTGGGTTAAAGCTTCTGCCTTTGGCTCAGGTCATGATCTCAGGGTCCTGGGATCCAGCCCCACATCAGGCTCTCTGCTCAGCAGGGAGCCTACTTCCTCCTCTCTCTCTCTCTCTGCCTGCCTCTCTGCCTACTTGAACTCTCTCTATCTGTCAAATAATAAATAAATAAAAATAAAATCTTAAAAAAATTAATGGAAAGTATTTAATATTTGTATTTTTTACAAATAGTCTTAAGACCTACTAAAAGTCTTCATTTGGAAGATGTTTGAACAGACAAGAAAATTCAGCTTTAAAGCCTTATTAATATCAAAATATGAGAGGTTTATAGGTAAAATACATCCATCTCCATCTAAGGAACAAAAATCACATAATGATGGAAATATTTTTAAACATATATAAAAAATCCCTGTTATCTTCAGGGCGCCTGGGTGGCTCAGTCGGTTAAACATCTGCCTTCAACTCGGGTCATAGTCCCAGGGTCCTGGGATGGAGTCCTGCATTGGGCTCTCTGCTCAGTGGGGAGCCTGCTTCTCCCCCTGTCTATCACTCCTCCTACTTGTGCTCTCACTCTCTCAGACAAATAAATATTTTTTTAAAAAGCTGTTCTTTTCTCATTTATTATCAAAAACATCCACCTTTATCTCAAAGGGATTGATTAAGTGGGTACATTTCATCATAAAATCACTGTCAGATTATCTATCACCAATAGCTATTATTTTTAATCCCATGATATGTCTGAAAAAGAGTCCAAAAGAGAAGAACAAGGTTTGCTGTTCTTCCATTTTTTGGTTGTTTTCTTGGGCTTGAATCATCAGTATCATTTTTTTAAGTAGGCTCTACACCCAGTGTGGGGGCTTAAACTCACAACCCCAAGGTTAAGAGTCACATGCTCTACGGACTGAGCCAGTCAGGTGCCCTTGTTAGTATAATTTTGACCTGCAGTTTCTTTGCAGGAAATATTTTAAGTCATTTATATGTTTTAAGAGAGCTAGTATATTAAAATCAGGAATATAGTATATAAATACATTTCATCAAGAACATGTGAACTGCAATGCACCACCATGCATTCATAGCAAATGAATGGAAGAGTTGGCCACCACCAACCTCTGGGTTCTGGAGTCCCCATCCTTGCAGTGTCCTTGCAGACCATGTGATACCTAATCATCTAACTTACCTATTTGGTGATGGAGCCAGTGACAGTCCATATATTAAATATTGGTAAAGCTTAGCATATTTCTATTTTCTTAAGATAAAATCTAACTGGAAATTGAAGTTCTAATATTTTCTTCAGGGATATGCTTGCATGTCCCTAGAATGTATCCATCCCTGTTTGGAGACAGCCCCCCTACAGCTGTGTCCTGCCAACAGCGCCACCAAAGAAAACCATGATGGATGCTTTTTCTGAGACCTCTATTCTTCCCACTGAGACACAAGCACCAACAGCTTTCCTCTTTCTTCTGTCCTTCATTGTCTTTACCATCAAACTCAAACAAATTAAGACAAACATCATTTTAAACTACATCTCCCTCTCGTTTCACTTATAATCCCCATGTATGTTCTTCCTACTTCTTTATTCCTGTGAGCTGAAAATTAATCATTGCACATAAGCATAAAAATGGTATTAATTATATGTCAGCATTCAAGAAAATAGAAACTATCCATTTTTACCTAAAATTAAACAGTAATTCTCAATTTCAAAGCCTTCCACAGATTTTTAGACACCTCCTTCAGAATTCTTATTTTTCCCTTAAACTTCTAGCCAAATCCTCATCTTCCCCTAGTTGCATCTGTTTGCCTTAAGCACTGGCCTTCAAAAGACATGTTTCCATCTTTTTCTTACTCAATTGTAACCCTGCTGTTTCAGAAGTCTCCAGTCCTTGGTTAAGATGGAGTAAGCACAATGCATTCGGTCTCTTTCACTGAACACAGCTACAAAACAGGGACGGAATACACGATAAACCTACTCAGAGGCTCTGAGAAGTGAACGGTAGCAGGAAGATTGGGAAACACGATCAGAATTTGAACTACCACCAATCAGTGGTGATTTATTCATTTTTTTCTTCCCTTAGGTGTCCCCCTACCTGAATACAATGCAGCCCGAAACCAGCAAGTGAGTATCAGCAGAGAGAGCTCCAGAAGAAGCCCTTAATTTGGCTTCAGGAAGTGCAAAGAAAATATATAAATTTCCCCCATCTTTTTTTTTTTTTCCCCTTCTGTTTCATACCCTGGTCCCCAAGCAATGCCCTGGTACTAGTGGCAGAGGCCCCCTATGGGAGCCCACCAAATGCAGAGGGTTCTGAGGGGCCCTTCCTCTCCATGGAGCTGCAGTTCTAAGAAGGTGGGCTAAAACAATTTTTACTCTCTCTCTCTGCCCTCCCAGAAGTTGGCCCCAGCCAGGGACATAGTCACAGAAATGCATGGCAGAGGAGGATTAACTAAAGCCCCAGTCTTCTAGCGAAAGGAGCAGAAGGAGACACCCAGGGAACAAATACCAGTAGACTGCAAAACAGAAAAAGGTCAAGAAAGTCACCCCCTAAAGTTACTTTTAAACTCCTAAGCATTCATGCTGTACATGCATGGATGTGATCCTAATCAGCAAAATAAAGAATTTTAGAACTGAACACACCCACATCTCAGCCTGATCCCTGCATGCCACACACATGATCTAACTGGACCTGCAAAGGCTTTAAAACCTGACATTGGAACGATAGCCCACAGAAGAAGGGTTGGAACTTGTAGCCTGAACCCAACCAGGACAATTGCCTGATGTAACAGAAACTCCCTATCCACCTAAGAAAAGATGATCAACCGACAATGACCATAAGATGACACAGTGTTATGGGCTGAATTGTGTTCCCCCCAAAATTCACCCACTGATGCCTCAACCCCTAGTACCTCAGAATGTGACTGAATTTGGAGATAGGGTCTTTTAAAATGTGATTAAATTAAAATGAAGCCATTTGGGGAGGGGTTCTAATCCAATCTGACTGGTGTCCTTATAAGAAGAGGGAACTCAGACACAGAGAGACCCCAGGGATACACGTGCACAGAAGAAAGAGAAGGCAAGATGCCGTGAGAAGGCAGCCACGCGCAAGCCAGGGAGAGACACACTGGAAGACACAGTGCCTTGGTCTTGGACTTCCAGCCTCCAGAACCTTGAGGAAATAAATGCCTGCCGCCTAAGCCCCCAGACTGTGGTCATTGTTATGGTAGCCCTGGTAGGCTAATACACACAGATATCATAACTTTTTTTTTAATTTGATATGTTAGTCGCCATAGAGTACATCATTAGTTTTTGATGTAGTGTTCCATGATTCCTTGTTTGTGTATAACACCCAGAGCTCCATGCAGTCTGTGCCCTCCTTAATACCCCTCACTGGGCTCACCCAACCCCCCACACTCCTCCCCTCTGAAACCCTCAGTTTGTTTCTCAGAGTCCACAGGCTCTCATGGTTCATCTTCCCCTCTGATTTCCCTCCCTCCAGTTTTCCCTTCCTTCTCCTAATGTCCTCCACGCTATTCCTTATGTTCTACATAGGAGAGAAACCATATGATAACTGTCTTTCTCTGCTTGACTTACTTCACTTAGTTCCTCCAGTTCCATCTGTGTCAGTACAAAAGTGGGGAATTCATCCTTTCTGATGACTGCATAATATTCCATTGTATATATGGACCACATCTTCTTTATCCACTTGTCTGTTGAAGGGCATCTTGGCTCCTTCCACCGTTTGGTGATTGTGGACATTGCTGCTATGAACATTGAGGTGCATATGGCCCTTCTTTTCACTATATCTGTATCTTTAGGGTAAATACCCAGGACTGCAATTGCTGGGTCATAGGGTAGCTCTATTTTTAACTTTTTGAAGAACCTCCACACTCTTTTCCAGATATCATAACTTTCTGACAAAGACTTTAAAGCTTCTATTTTTAAAATGCCACAAACAATAGCAAACATTCTTGAAACAACTGAAAAAAAAATAGACGATTTCAGCAAAGAAATAAAATATCAAAAGGATCAAATGGAAATTTTAGAAACAAAAACCACAATAACCCAAAACTCTGTCAATAAGCTCACTAGATGGGTTCTGACAATGACAGAGAAAATTGTCAATGAACTTAACAATGCATCAATAGAAGTCATCCAATCCGAACAACAAAGAGAAAGGGGATTGAACAGAATTTAATATAGTCACAGGGACTAGTGGCACTATTAAAAAACAGGTCGCTGGAGTCCCCAAAAAATAGGAGAAGGAGGATGGTGCTGAAAAATATGTGAGTAAATAATGACCGAAAATTTCCTCAGTTTGGCAAGAGACTTAAACCTACAGATTTAAGAAAATGAAGCAAAACCCATACAGGATAAGCTCTCAAAAATCCAGGCACATCCTAATCAAACTTTGAGAAATTAACAAAGAAAAAAATTATTTAAAGCAGCCAGAGAGAAATGATGGCTTGCCTATGGGGGGACACTTTGAATGACAGATTTCTGAAACCAAAGAAGACAGAAGAATTAGAGCTCTCACAAATGACACCCAAAGCGTGACTCATAAAAAAAATTATAAACTGAACTTCATTAGAATTAAAAACTTTGCTCTGCAAAAAACATTGTTCAGTGATTGAAGAGACAAGCAACAGACTAGAAGAAACTAATTAGATATCTGACAAGGGACATGTATATATAGATATAGATAGAAATCTCTCAACTCATCAGAAAGAAAACAAAAACCTGATTTTAAAAATGGGTGGAAGAACAGAGGATACTGGTATGGCAGATATGCATATAAAAAAGATGTTCAACATAATGAGCCATTAGAGAAATGCAAATTAAAATCATAAGATGCCAATGCCTATCTATAATCTATATCTATATCTATATCTATATGTCTATCTATAATCTATCTATTGGCTATATAGCCAATGCCTATCTATGATAAGCCATACTAAATATGGATATATATGTGTATGTGTATATATATATGTATATGTATACATACACACACACTAGTAATGCTAAGTGTTAGTGAGGAGGTGGAGCAACTGAAACTCTTGCATATTGCTGGTGGGAAAGTTAAAATGGGACAGCTGCTCTGGAAAACAGTTTGAAAGTTTCTTAAAAACATACGTGTGTCCTAGGAGTCAACAGAAATTCCACTCCCAGGTATTTCTTCTTGAAAAATGATAACTTGTGGGGCACCTGGGTGGCTCAGTGGGTTAAAGCCTCTGCCTTCGACTCAGATCATTATCTCAGGGTCCTGGGATCAAGCCCCACATTGGGCTCCCTGCTCAGCGGGGAGCCTGCTTCCTCCTCTTTCTCTGCCTGCCTCTCTGCCTACTTGTGATCTCTGTCTCTGTCAAATAAATAAATAAAGTCTTTTCAAAAAAAGAAAAATGATAACTTTTATTCATGCAAAACCCGGTACCTGAATGTTTAAAGCAGCTCTATTTCCAACTGCCAAAAACTGGGAACAACCCAAATGTCCTTCAGTGGTCAGGCGGATACACAGACTCTTGTACGCTCATATAATGGAATACTACACACCATGAAAAAGGAACAAACCACTGATAAATGTGTAACAATGTGGGTGGACCTCAACAGACTCATAGAAAAGACCAATCTCAAAAGATTCTATTTACATAATATTCTTGAAGTGACAAAATGCTAGGGTCGGTGGTTTGCCACGGGTAGGGGTGGGGGCTGCTATCACAAGATAGTTTTTGGGGCATCATAACTGTTCAGTAACCTGACTATGGAGGTGGCATCATAAATCATATGTGTGTTCAAATTTGAAAAACTATATACCCCTAAACAGTCCATTTTCCTCCATGATAATTTAAGAAGTAAAATTAATAAATGTAAGAATATATTCTTCTGTTTTATTTAGTTATTCATTTGGTAACATTATTACTTTTCCAAAAAAATGCCCATTGTCAGATATTACTTATATTATTGGAGGAATGAGCCTTTGGCAACTGGCCTGGAAATCTAAATACAACGTATCATAATATTTTCAGCAAAAATATTATATTTTTTTATTATATTTTGAGATACCTTGACAAAGACAGAGGACTTCGAGTCAAAAGTCAAAGAAGCAAGATGGGGCCAAACCAAGACTAACTTGGGGGGTGGGGGCCGGGATGAGAGCTGTGTGCAAAAAACAGGTCCAGGGACCATGAGTGGGTGTGGGGTCCTCAGGGAGAGAGGAAAGGAGGGGCGTCCCAAAGAAAGAGAACATCAGGCCTGTGGGAGCTTGAGTTTTTAGTAAGTAGCTTATTTACCTTAAAGAGGCTGAAGAAACTATTTCAGAAAGGAAGAGATTGATCTTTTCAGTCATCAAAGGTTAGTTTGGCTACTCCAGGCCACCTGTCCTCTTCCTCTGTTGGGGCTGCTAGAACAGAACGCCACAGACCGAGGGGGCCTATAAACCACAGAAATGTATTTCTCACGGTTCTGGAGGCTGGGAGGTCCAATATGGAGGCTCCAGCAGTCTCAGCGTCTGGTGAGGACCACTTCCCGGTTCGGTTCACAGACAGCACCTTCTGGTTGGGACCTCACATGGCGGATGAGGCAAGGGGCCTCTCTGGGGTCTCTTTCATAAGGACACTAATCCATCCCTGACAGTTCCAGCCTCTCGACCTCATCGCCTCCCAAAGGCCCCACCCCCTCAGACCATCACACTGAGGGTTCGGAGATGAACATATGAATTGTGGGGGGACAAAAGCATTCAGTCCACCATACCACCCCTTCCACAGAAGAAGGCACCAGAACAAGATGTGGTAAATTCTAGAAATAACATTTTTTTTTTCTTTTCACCACAAATAGAAAGTGTATGGGCGGGGGGAAGGGGGGACGGCGGGCCAGTTGGTGAGGACTGCAGGGAGGCAGCATCCCAGGGGCTGTTTCCACTGAGGCTTGGCTATGACCAGAACGTGTCAAGTACAAGCAAGACTTACCATTGTGGTGATCCCGGCGGGACATGCCTTCTGCAGAGACCGTTTCCAGGTGCTTTCTGTCCCCAAGTTCAGAGTCATGCTTGGGAAAATCCAGCTAATCTTTCTGGGCAGGAAGGTTCTCCGGGCCTGGGGGCAGGGCCTTGGGGGATGGCATTTATCCAGCTCCATGGTCTGCAGGTCCTGGAGGGCCTGAGTGCAGATTCTGCCAAAAGACTGCACTTTGTGCCTGGGGTTGTCTGTGTCCACGAGGCAGCAGCCTGGAGCCAGAGTCCGGAGGTCAGAGCGAAAGCCCTGTGGAGATGAAGCCGAACCTGCCAGCTTCCCGCTTCCCAGGCAGACTGTGGGCGGAGGTCATTGAAAGGACAGACTTCCGGTTGACCCTGGAGCGATCAGAGGCTCCCCACGCCCTCCGCTGGCCTGGGAATGTACATCCAGCCCGGCATTGCCGCGGTAGGGGCAGCTCAGGGGTGTAGCCGGAGGGAGCAAGGTGCTGGCTGGTTCCGAGACCGAACCCCGTTATAACCGCTAAGAATCTGGCTGGCTGGCCCGAGCCTGGGCCTACAGGGCCCAGGACAAGCTTCGTGGGTAAGTCCCATCGCCTGTTAAACCTGCCACCAACCTATCTGGAGTGGCCTGCCTCTTTCTTCACTCTGCCCTCCCTGTGCAGAGGCTGGTTTCAAATTTTACCTGGGAATCTCCCAAGGTTCAAGCCAACACACAACCAACCCATGCTGTCCATTGCTTTAAAAGAGGCGCTTACCCTGCACTGCTGTGTTGCTTCGTCCGGGAGCAGGTGGGGGCTGAGAGGCCCAGCCCAGCGCCCGTAAACAGTTTCCTCCAGCAGCAGCGTGTGCTGAAGGCCAATGGGCCAGAGACAGCGCCGGCCTGGCCCGGGCAGAGGAACCCACTGAGCCTGGCTGGGCCACCCACAGCTGCCCAGACCAAGGCTGCCTCCAGACTGTCGCACTCACTGAAGACACCCAGGGACCAGGGGGAGCTTCTTTTTTTTTAAGATTGTATTTATTTATTTGAGAGAGAGAGTGAGAGAGAGCATGAGAGAGGAGAAGGTCAGAGGGAGAAGCAGACTCCCCGTGGAGCTGGGAGCCCGATGCGGGACTCGATCCTAGGACTCCGGGATCATGACCTGAGCCAAAGGCAGTTGCTTAACCAACTGAGCCACCCAGGTGCCCCCAGGGGGAGCTTCTGCAAGCCCCATGGACACACCTGATTCTCCAGTTACAGACAAGCCTTTAAATGACCACAGGTTCAGCTAACACCTAATTGCACCCTCCTGAGAAACCCCAAGCCAAAAACAGCCCAGCCGCACTGCTCCTGAAGTCCTGAGTCCCAGAAGGGGTGAGGGATAATAAATGAGTATTGCTGCTTGGAACTCCTAAGTTACACAGCATTAGATAACTAATAGGAGGCCTAGATGCATCAGCCTTCATATACGTTACCTTATTTAAGTCTCTTAAAGTACAACATCACATATTACGGAATGGCAGCCTGCTGTCTGGAATTATTCAAGAATTTATCGCAGGGTCAGGGAGCTAATTTATAGTCAAACTGGAATTCACACTCCAGAAAGGTCATATAACTGAGCGCCAGGCACCAGAAATACAGAAATGGAAATGGTAAGGTGGGGGGTTGATGAGAGGGAGAACGTATGGAGCAGGTGGAGAAGGGTCTTCAGGTTCAGCTGGAAGAAATGAAAGAGCTCAATTCGCAAATCTGGTTGGGTAAGGAGTAAAATGTTAGGCAAAGCAAAAAGTGAAACAAGATGAGAAAAATGCAGAACTGTGGAACGGTTTGTATTCTTTTAATGGCAGTTGGGAGGGTAGCTGAGAACACAGCAGGGATGAGTCAGAGGAGAGAGAGAGTCTCTGGCAAAGCTACCCTACTCATTTTCTGTTACTGGTCACCCTGGCAATAGGACCTCTGCCTCATGGTGATGATATTTATTTATTTATTTTTAAAGATTTTATTTATTTATTTGACACAGAGAGATCACAAGTAGGCAGAGAGGCAGGTAGAGAAAGAGGAGGAAGCAGGCTCCCTGCCGAGCAGGCAGCCTGATGCAGGGCTCGATCCCAGGACCCTGAGATCATGACCTGAGCCAAAGGCAGAGGCTTTAACCCACTGAGCCACCCAGGCGTTCCTGGTAATAATAGTTAAATGATAAAAGCGCATGCAAATGAAGTAACCTGTGATTTTATTGGTGCTGGTGTTCCCATGTGTCTAGTTTGCTCCACCTTCTCAGGAGATCTGAGTACAAATCTGGGAGGAGTTTTGTCCCAGAAAAAAATAAAACCATAAAAGGAACATGGAGATTATGACAAGAGCTTGGGCTTGAAAGGTCTCCCATAAACCCCTGATCTGTTTCTTTCCCTGCATAACCCTGGTAGGAATCAGGGTTGAGTAATGAATTTTGCAATTGTTCATGCCTGATCCATTCTGGCTTTAATGCTGAGGGAAGTCCTTTAAAGTCAAGGCCCCAACCTGGCCAGCCAGGCACTCCCAGGGCCCTGGGTTAGGGGTCAGAACCCTGTGGGTGCCCTGCGGCTTGGACTGCGCTGCCCACTTTGGCCATTTCTGCAGGGAAGTAGTCAGCCCAGAAAGAGTGTGTTAGTTTCCTAGGGCTGCCTTGCCAAGTAGCACAGACAGGGTAGCTTAAAAGAAAAATTCATTATCTCATAGTTCTGGAGCCTCAGAGTCCAAAATTAAGATGATACCAGGAACATGCTGTCTCTGAAGGCTTGTGTCGGGGATCCTTCCTTGACTCTTCCTAGCTTCTCGTGGTTCTTTGGAAATCTTGGCTTGCAGTTTTAGCACTTCAACCTCCACAGTCACATGGCCATTTTCCCTGTGTGTGTCCATGTGTCATCTTATAAGGACACCAGTCATGTTAGATTGGAGACCACTCTAGTAACCTCATCTTTTTTTAAATTTAAATTCAATTAGCCAAGGTATAGTACATCATTAGTTTTTGATATAATGTTCAATGATTCACTAGTTGAGTATATCACCTAGTGTTCATCAGATCACATGCCCTCTTTCATGCCAATTACCCAGTTATCCCATCCCCCTACCCACCTCGCTTTCCACAACCCTCAGTTTGTTTCCCCAGAGCCAAGAGTCTCGTATGGTTTGTCTCCCTCTCTGATTTCTTCCCATTCGGTTCCCCCCTGCACCCCTGTTGTCCTCTGTGCTATTCCTGATGTTCCACATATGAGTGAAACCATATGATGATTGTGTTTCTCTGATTGACTTATTTCCCCAGTGCCCTCATCTTAACTTGATTACATCTGCAAGGATCCTTCTGCATGTAAGGTCTAATTTTGAGGCATTGGGTGTTAGGATTTCAATATAAGAACGTGGTGGGGGGAGGCATTCAACCCATGACAGAAAGGGAGCAGAACTCAGAGTCAACAAAAATAGATCAAAGGAGAAATGACCCGAAATGAATAGCCCAAGTTCATTCACACGTTTTATATATAAACACCTGCACTCCTGTGACAGTCCTTCCTTTGTCTCTTCGCATCACTGACAGTCCCCACAGTATCACAGTTTATCTAAGAGATAAGGTGCTGCCAGACTTAGAACGAGAAGATTAGGCTCAGCAGGACTCTCCTGCTGAGTGTGTGACTTTCTCAAGTTGCCCACCTGACTACCTGATCAGTGACCTTCAAATGAGTGTCCCTCAAACATATAGCAGCTCATGGGTCACTTGAGCTTTGGTGAGGCATTCACACTGGGCAGGAGACACCAACTCAATGCACGAGACACCTACTCTCTAGACAAGTGCTGGGTCCAAGGCGTATCTCTGAGCTCCCATCACGACATCTGCCAACTCAACCTTACCGAAAAGCACAGGCAAAGGAACACCCATCCATAAATACCTAGGGAACAATCTGGAAATGGCAAACGTCCTCCTG
Organism: Ailurus styani; assembly: GCA_002007465.1. Taxonomy (NCBI): domain Eukaryota; kingdom Metazoa; phylum Chordata; class Mammalia; order Carnivora; family Ailuridae; genus Ailurus; species Ailurus styani. Next base: position 61,560 of record LNAC01000112.1, on the reverse strand, counting down.
GTCACAGTTTTGGACATGTCATTGTCCAGAACTCAGCTATATGTATGGTCACACTCAGAAGTCAGGGAGGCTGAGAAATGAGGTTTCTAGCCAGGCCATGTTCTCCACTAAAAACCAGGAGTTTATTATTAAAAGGATAGAATGGGTATTAGTAGAAAACCGCCACATACTTTATATACATATTTTTTATATTGTGAATGTTTTCTGTGCCACAATCTTTTAAAGTATCATTTTAATAAATGCATAGTTTTTAACCACTTTTATATAGTTGTATAATAATTTACATCATTATTTCCCTTTTATTGGACGTTTATGTTAACTTTTTCACAATATAAATAATGTTGCAAAGAACAAACTCATCTTTGTGCAATTCTTTGATCATGTCCGCATGATCATCTTCTAAAAGGCTTCCTTGAGGCCCCAGAACCCAGGTATTTGTTACAGGGACCAAATTAGCCTGAACTGCTGATTCAAATCATCTTTGAGAAAAGTGGATCTTCTATGTTCTTGGCACACTCTGCCTCTCCCCCATGCCACTTTGCTTTGGCCAGCTCTCCTCCTAGAGCAGAGCTGGTTATCAGCAGCAAGGTACTCGGGAGATAAATTGTTTATAGCCTGATGTGCCATTACTGGATATTTTCAGAGAGTTTGATTTGAAGGGCTTGCCTTGCAATTGTGTGCCATGTGTCTCTAGGCCATTGGTATGTACTATTTTTACTCATCAACTGTATTTGTATACTGCTTTACAACTTGCAAATACTCAACCACACATGATCTCATTGGCTGGATCCAACACTGATTTTTCTGAAACACAAATCTGATACGACCACTTCCATAGCTTAAACCCTTTGAAGTCTCCATGGCAGTCTCAGGTTCCAGTCCAAATTCCTTAACATGATTTCTAAATCTCTATGACTGCCACTTTGCATTTACTGAAGAAGAAAGAAAAAACACTTGAAATTTAGTTGAATAAAATAATAGCCATTTATTTAGCTCGTGATTTTATGAGTCAGCAATTTGGGCTGGGCTCAGCTGGGCAAGTTCTTCTAATGAGCTTTGCTGGGCTCACTCACACATCTGTGGTTAACAGGTCAGCTAGGCAGCTCTGCTTCCGAAGATAGTTGACTCCAGGCCAGGGATGACCAAGAAGACACTGGGGGCAAGTGTCTCTCATCATCCAGCAGGCTATCGTGGACTTATAACATTGTGTTAGGCTCCAAGAGTAGCAAGCAGCTTTCCTGTGAAATCATTTTTCAAGCCTCTTCTTTCTCTTCTTATATTTGTTAATTTCTCGTTGGCTGAAGCAAGTTCCATAAGCGATTCAGATTCAAGGATGAGATGAGAAAAGAGATGTCTCCTGGTGATAAGAGGAAAAGATGATGTGGTCATTTTCACCATCTCCCACAACCTCCTTTTCTAGCTTCATCTCTTTGTGTTCCTGTTTTAATCTGCACAGAGTCTGTTCCAGCCAAACAGAACTGCTTACAGCTCCCCATCCTGCCTTCTTCTCTTAGGTTTCCAGGCTATGGTTCAGGCGAATGCCTTGCCTACTATGTTCCTCCATTATTCACCTCATTGACTCCAACTGGGTCCCAAACTAGATGTCCCTTCCTCCAGGAAACCCTCTCTAATCCCCAGACAGGGATAGGTATTCCTTTACAGCCTTCTCTGTGCTTCCTCTTCCAACCCTTACCATGCTCTGTTACAAATGTCTGTCTTCTTGTCCATTTCTCCTGCAAGACTACAAGGTACTTGAGAGCAAATGTTGCATATTTGGTACCTAGGGCCAGATAGTGGGAGCACAACAGTTCCTCACTAATCTACTGACTAACTGCACGTGTATGAGTAAAAGCAAACAGGTGTAAGAAAGCTTTTTGCACATCTGCAAGCACCCGGCATATCATGAGGATGGAATCTGAGTTGGAGGAACCTTAGTTATCATCTTATCGATGTATAAGCCCTTGGAACATGGTTAATAACTGCTCCTCAGTCCATCAGGCACAGCAATAGTGATGAAAAAGTCTTCCCTTCAGCAGAGCTCATTCTATTGCTGAACTGTTTTCAGGCTCAAACCTCTCTTTCCAATTGAACCCCAAACTATTTCCTCATGCCTTGCACCTGTTGTGTGAGACCTTCTGTCTGAAGCCTCAAAGGTAAAGAGTAATCTATTTTCCACACATCAGGCCTCTTCCTCTGAGACGTAGCAACCATTGCTCCCAGCATGTTCTTACAGCCCTCACCATCCTGCTGGCCCTCCTTGGGGCATGCCCAACATGTCTCTGCTTCTCTTGGAAAATGACATCCAGGGCAGGACAAGATCTTCCCCTGGGATGAAGAGATGCGTCTCTCTGTAAACCAGTCATCAAGACCGTGGTGGCAGCAGCGACGTTTAGGAGTGCTGGGAATTGCAGCTCCCATAGAAACGGAGCTCAGGCGCAAATCAAAATATTAGGATGACATTTCTAAAAAGCACGTTTCATCTGGCACTGGCACGAGGACAACCTGAGTCTTTTTTTTTTTTTTAAACCCATTCTTACCGTTTGTATCCAGGTCAAGGTCCCCAAAAGCTCAAATTTGCCAGATTTCAGATACATATTTCTGGTAGAAAGTGGCAAGAGATACTGAAGTGGGTTTCATTATGAACAGACTGTAAGCTTTGGAATGAAGCAAATAGGGATCAGACGACCAGGTCCAAAATGCAGTAGCTGTGTGCATTAAGGAAGGGACTTAAACCTCTCTAGGTCGTGCTTTTCCTCATCACCTCCAGGTTACTGTTAGGATCACATGTATATTTCGAGCTTGTCACATGTCAAGCTGAGTGCATTAGGCTCGTCTTGCAAGAAGACGAAATGGTGACTCAGAATGTTAATAGAAAGGATGTAGAAAGTCATTTGCTAGGCATCCCAGAGCTAGTAAGGGGAAGTGCTGAGCTCTAAACCCAAGCTTCTTTAGCTCCAGATCCCATGCACCCAGCGAACACTGCAGCAGTCTTGGTACCTGCATCCCCACCTTGAAAGTCAGAGCAGCGAGTGATTCCTGTCACAATGGTGACGGATAGGAGCTGCCCCAGCTCAGTGGCCACAGGGCTCACGTGGTGGCCAGGCACAACCCTCCGTGGTACAGGCCCGGCAAAGACCCACTCAGTACAATATTCCGTGAATCTCTTTGGGGTTTGGCAGCAGTGACCGGTTTTGTTGCTATATTGGCACACTTCCCCAGAAATAGATTAGAAAGCAGGAAAATTTTCTAAAGATGGGGGTGGGCGGGGGAGAAAACCCACTCTGATGTGTTATTTCGCTAACGGCCTTAACTTTGTAATAAATAAAGACTGCAAATGGGAAGCAAATGCATAAACTGAAAATACGCTGAGTGAATCATGGCACGCAGTATGTACAGTATATAAATATTCATGTTAAATTACCTTTTACTCTGACTCCATGGTTCTCCTGTGTGCACTTAGGGCTGAGTGGTTTCCGTAGGCCTTAGTTACCGACACAAATGCGTGTGACTTTTGTGAGAGCTTGAGGAGTAACTAAGGACTATTAGCACAGGCCTGAATAATGTCGGATCCCAGTGTTAGCTCCTGAAGCTCAAGCACCCTGTCTGCTTTTGGCAAGAGAACAGTAATCCATCTCCTGGTCTCTCCTAGTCAATGGAAACTGAGCTGAGGGAGAAAATCCTTAATCTTAGCAACAGCAGGGTCTGGTATTTGAGCTGCAGAGCTTAAAGGAAAAAGAAAAAAAAAAGGCCTCATTGAAAAGTTCAAATCTAGGTAACCAGCTTCTGAAAGAGTCTTTTGTGTGCACTGGAGATGGCTTGCATGGGCAAAGAGGAGTGAGGGCCACGCAGGGAGGTGCCCGAGCTTTCCGGAATGCCTGTGCTGGGTTGGCTCCCTTCCTCTGGGGAGAAGCATGGCAGCCCCAAGAAGGGCTGGTACAGGCTGACACAGCTCTCGAGGGGAAAGCCGACAGGGGGAGTCAATGTGTGCGGAGGCTCAGCAGGCTCAGAGGACAACATTCATTCCCTCCCTTGTTTAGCTCCGGCCTCCCAGTGACCTTGGGGTTAAACTACAGTCAAGTCCAGTGGCCATGATAACACTTACCTCACTCCTCTGGGCTGCATGTGGGGAGCCGCTTCCCACCAAAGGGAATGTTCTACATGAGAGTTGTTGGAATTTCCTGACAAGGACACAGAGAGAGGTGTTGCAATCTTACTGCCCAAGCCCAGCTTGTGCTTGCTTAAGGAAAGGGATGTGTGTGGAATGTGTAGTTTGTGTGTGGTTGTGTGTGTTCATATCATGCTAGGTAAGTATCTGAACAGAAGAAGGATCCGACACAAATTCTGTTATATATAGTGGTGGAATGACGTTAAAGTGTTAACCTTGGGGCACCTGGGTGGCTCAGTCTGTTAAGCAACCAACTCATGACTCTTAATTTTGGCTCAGGTCAGGACCTAAGTCCTAGGATTGAGCCCCTAGTTGGGAATCTGCTTGTCCTCCCTCTGCTCCTCCCCAGCCTCATGCTCACTCTCTCTCTTTCTCTCTCAAATAAGTAAATAAGTAAATAAAATCTTTAAAAAAAAATAAAATAAAGCATTAAGCCTAGCTTTCTCCTATGCCTCATGGGCGTAAATTCATTACATCAGCATTTCCTTCACATAAGAGTATATAGTCCATGAAGTTAAAACTTTCTAAGTATAGCTCTGGGTGTTTGTTCCAGTTAATTCAACAAGCGCTTCCAGAACACCTATGATGAGGCCAGGATTCTATGCAGGCTAGTGCGGAGAAGAACGGAGACCCCGAGTCAGACCAGGTTCAGATTCTGACTCTGCTACTTGGACCTTTGAGGCCTTTGGTAACAATGCTGGAATTTTTGGTGCCTTGGTTTCTTCATCCATGAAGTGTTGGTAACAGTGCCCCATAGGCGGATGTGAGGATTCAGTGAGAGAGCGTGTCTGGAACCCAGGAGCCTGATGCGTGTTTGCTGGGATTACATTTCCGGTGCCAACCGCATCAAGGGCACAGCCTGGCAGGGAGCCTGTGGGCAGAACAGAGCGTGTTGGGGTGTGAGGTCTTGAATGGGGTGTGAATACGGTTCTGGAGAAGGCAGACACAGGGAAACTAGAGAGAAGAGTTGATGGTATGGAGTGCGGAAGGGCAGCCTGCCCGATGGAGGCTCAACGGGAGCAAGTGGAAGGAGGTACGAACCTGAGAAGTTGTGCCCATCCATGGCACTCGATTGTAGGAGGATTGGGAACTCTTTCTATTTCCTGTTGGTGTTAGAGAATCTTTATGAAGCATCTCTGGCTCCCTATTATTGGAACATTTATGACTGTTTAAAATGAAATATAAAATTAAAAATTAAAAAAATTAAAAATTAAAGAATAGAATAGAAAATAGATTTCGAGAGAGTGCCACACATTGAATGCCTACAGGTCCTCTGCATGTGTGATTTCCTTTCATTTACTACAAATAACCTCACAAGAAAAGTATCATTACCCCACCTTAACAAATAGGGAAACTATGGGACACCTGAGTGGCTCAATTGGTTAAGCAGCTGCCATTCGGCTCAGGTCATGATCTCAGGGTCCTGGGATAGAGTCCCACATCAGGCTCCTTGCTCAGCAGGGAGCCTGCTTTTCCCTCTGCCTCTGCCTGCTGCTCTGCCTACTTGTGCTCTCTCTCTCTCCCTGACAAATAAATAAATAAAATCTTAAAAGAAAAAAAACAAATGGGGAAACTAAGGCTTAGAGAGTGACACGGCTCATCTAGGTTCACACCATCAGCAAGAGAGGGGACCTGGGGTGCCAACCCCACCTTGATTAAGGAACTCTGGTGCTGGGTGGTAGGAAGATAGGCTCCCTTCCCCAAGCAAAAGGACTCACCCGTTTTCTGGGTGTTTGTTAATCTACAGAATACTCCTATGAGGTAAGACACAAAATTTACAGAAATCTAGGCACTATGACTGGTTCATGCTCACATTGAAAGTTAAGGCAGGACCATGTGGAAGGTCCATTAATACCAAGATTGGGGATGGACCTATCCCTACAAGCCAGCCTCTTTGAAAATAAGAGCTCACATCATCTTTATATGCTCTACATCCCACATACTGCCTCGTGGCGAATCGAGTCCCCTTTTCCTGCCCCTCCAAAAACCCCAATAATCCTTATTCTTTTGAGAATCATTACTTTAGTGATCAGTAACTTAAATCACATTTTCTTTATAATAGCATATTCACACACAACCCAAAATGGCAAAGAAAAGATGACAGGAGTTGCAGGAGGTGGGATGGGTTCAAAGAAGTAACTTGAGCATTCCTCAGGACAGGAGAAACAACAGTCAGGTTGCTTCTTCTACCAAAGGAAGCACAAACTCATCATTACTTGGGCATGGGTGAGGACATGTGCTTAGCCCTAAGATATTGCCAACTCTTTCACATCTGATTTAGAAAATAGAAATACTAAGTGTCACAGTTAGCTTTCCTTAAATACTCAGTGCCAGGAACTGTGCCCTTAAGGTCCACAAGCCTTAGGTCACTGCATTCTGTAATCAGCTCTATTACGCTGTGAAGTAGTGCTGGGTACCTTCCCTTTGCTCTCCACCACCGTCCCCACCCTCTTCCACTTTGCTCCCTTGGCCCCGGGGAGGGTTAGTCTCTACAGCCTGTAACACCTGCTCTCTTGCCCTTTGGCTTCTCCTTGGGTTTGGCCAACAGGCAGCCTCAGCAGAGCAGGGTTTTGGAGAAAGGAAGGAAAGGAAGTTCAGGTCCTCTCTCTGTGAGGCCACTTTTGATAGACTAAGGTCTTGGCTTTTCTCAAAGAGGCCTCTGCTAAGCCCCTCTTCCCCCTTCAAGTTCGTGTCACTTGCCTCTTCCCTCTTTCCTATTGGCTTACGTGTAGCCATAGCTCTTCTATGAACCTGAGTTACCTCACTACCTTGTGTGGCTTCCTAAACCACTTCCATACATTTATAGCTTCACTTTTTTGTAAATAAAACCTGTTTGAATGACCCTAATCCAAGTGCAGCAGCCTCTATTTCTTGTCGGGATCCTGATATAGGCACTACAATTATACCCATTTTACGGACGGGTCCTAGAACTAAGTAAAGCCACTTGCCCAAAGCCTCACAGCTATCCAGTGGCAGAACTGGAGTTCAAAACTGCTTAACTGCTGCACTGAACAGCAATAAATGGTTCTGGACAATTCAGGCAAACTGGGCATCCTGGATTCACAGCCCTGTGTACCTCCTCATGGGAACATGTGGTGGGCAGAATGACATGGTGCAGATGGCCTGTACTCGTCAGCCTTGTTATCAGGCAGAGAGCTTGCCCAAAAGAAAGTGGGCAAAAAACAGACATACTCACCAGACTTTCTGTCCCTGCACCCTGGACTCTATGATATTGGGGCGAAAACACCTGCCAGTGCAGAGAGGCTGGGAGGGACCACCAGACACACTGAAATCCTGGCCGGGAATCATATTCTAGACCCCCATCAACCTTTCTCTAATGGCCCTGGTTGAAAAAAGAGTGGCTTCCACTGGGGCCAATAGACTAGAACAGACTATGGTTGATACTTTATTCCAAAAGGAAAAGCAGGGCCACGTTTGACCACCCCTAACATCGAATTCATTCACTAGACCCTAGGAGAATTCACAGCTAGAACTAAAGATGCCACGTGCATCCGAACAGGACTGGCCTCAGCACGCCGGGTTCTGTCTTCCACCTCAGGAAGCTGCATCATCTTTATTTAATTCTGCAACACTGAGCCTCCCTCTGCAGCATGAGGAATTTATCATCTCAGGCCTCAGATTAAATGAAAAGAATTTTTTTAGCTAAAATAGTTACATATATACATTTCTATAAATCATTTTACCATAAATTAGGAAAAAATCTACTTCCTCTGCCTAAAGCAAAAAAAAAAAAAATTTAAGTGATGATTCTCAACAGTGCCTTCTTCCAAGTAGTTCTGGTACCTCTTGTGCCTATCTTGGGACTCACTGTACTAAATTACATTGACAAATCATCTCATGCTCTGGAAAGTGAGGTTCATAGGCAGATCCTATACCTCCTTCTTCTTGCCATCCCTGGCCCAACACAATGCCCAGCATACAGCAGGCACTCAATACATATTACAGGAGAACATATGCGGATGCCTTCAGAACATCCTGCGAGGCTGCCATCGGAGTGTGTTATGTAATTACATGTTGACTCATCAGCTTCATCCACGAAGGGAGACACCATCTTTTATTTAATTTTATACCTCCTATGATTGGAATATCATGAGTGCTCAAAATATATTTTGTAGGAAGAAAAAGAGATGGAGGACACAGCCAGCAAGAAGTAAAGCTTGTCTTTGGCCCCCTTGCATTGCATGGACATAGACAGCTCTCTGGATTGGTGTCAGAGGGTTACACCCGCTTTATGTCGCAGTCATTCCACAGAGGGCTGAATTTTCATCATGGAGTCACCTTATAGAGAAGACAATGGAACAGAAGGGTCTGATAACCAGGATGCTAGTGGGGCGGGTCACAGGAGTAACAACCTCTTCCCTCATCCGAGTCGACTCCTAGTTATTCCTAAGATCTCAGGCCAAGTGCCCCGTTCTATAGGAAATGACCCCTGGCTCCCTGATAGTGGTCGAGTTGTTTTTCTTCAAACACTTCATTCTGTATGTAACTGTATATTCATTGGTGTGATCTCTTTGGCAAGTGCCGGACTCTCCTGAAAGTTCCATCAGTTGCATCTGTTTTGTTCATTATTCTATTCCCAGAACCAGGTGTGATGTCTTCCAATTAGGTGTTCAGTAAATCAGTTCTGAATGAATGAATGAATGAATGAATGATGAGTGAATAAACAAATTGTCACTCTATGCTCAACTCATATGGGACCACATTTTCTTATTCCTGGTCCAATGTTCTTTCTCTTCATACCAGCCATTTTAAATATTGTCTTTTATGTGTATGTAGGAATTGAGGTTTTCTGTGAACCAATCACTCTGGCCCGCCCTCACATCTGTTTACATGGGTGCTGTCCCTGCAGGTAGCCTATCCAACATCTTGGCTACCTCATAAAAGAAAGCCATAAACTCTAACCTGGTGTTTGTTTCTAAACCAGTGATTTTTAAACGCATTTTCTGCAGAAGGCCTCTTTTAAAATCTACATCCAAAAAACCGTAGTATATCCAAACAATGGAATTCAATGAGCTGTCAAGCCATGAAAACACATGGAAGAAATTTCAGTGCATATTGCTAGTAAAAGAAGCCAATCTGAAAAGCCGACATGTTGTACGATTGCAATGATATAACACTGGGAAAACTGTGGGGACAGTAAAAAGCTCAGTGGAATCCAGGAGTTCAGGGAAGGCTGAATAGACGGAGCACAGGGCATTTTTAGGACAGTGAAACTATTCTCTGATGTTATCACGTCCATACATGGCGTTATGGGTTTGTTGAAACACATAGAATGTACACGGAGTGAACCCTAATTTAAACTATGGCCTTTAATAATAATGTATCAGTATTAGTTCATCAATTGTAACAAATGTACCCCACTAAAAGAAGAAACTGGGGGGTGGAGAGTAAAAGGGATACATGGGAACACTGTAATTTCTGCTCAATGTCCCTCTAACAGTGCTCTAAAAGTCTACTAATTTTTTAAATTCTGCATCCTAGCTAGTCACTTATTGTATAAAATATAAGAATAGATGGGTCCTAGCTGAAGTAGGAGGGCAGTCCTTCCCACTTTCTACCTACAAATTCATCTCAGATCTCACTTTCCTCCTTGTGGGTCCCTGAGATACCACTATGGCTATGCAGTTACCTGAAACCTTCCGCTGCTTTGCCTACCCCCTAGCTTCTATACCCACCTTCAGTACCCCCGGGTATGCCCTAAATAGTCTGACCTGACTCCTTGCTCTGTAGTCCAAGTTATTGCTCTGTAGCCCACCGCTATTTTAGAAAGGCAGGTGGTCTCCTTGTGGCTTCTCATAGACCTTAGCCCAATTTACCTGACTGAAACATTCATTACTCTTCTCACTTTGGTTCTTCCATTGCATTGACTGAGGAATCCCAGTCAGGGCCCAGGCATCCCCCACAAAGGTCTGTCCAGGACCCATGGGTATGGAAGACCATGGAGGAGGACAGACAGGAGGGAACATGGATTTTGAACTGGGTATATGTCAGGCCAGACTGTTTTCATATTCCAAAGTCACAGCCAAGACTCCTCAGCAGTCCTACTTATAAACTGCTAACAAAGAATCCAACAGAGAACTCAACAACCCCTTGAAGGCAAACCAGAGCCCGTTAACTAAAAGTGGTGACACCACAATTACTGGCAAATGTTTGCTGGGCGGAAGGGGAGTCTGTGAAATGCCGCAGGGCACTGAGACAGTTAGGGGCCAGTTCCACCAATTAATGGAGTGCTTCCGAGTAGCGGTTGTGTCCGGGAGAGTTTCTGAAATAAGCCCTGGCTGCACCAGCCAAGGCCCCTGGGAAAGGGGGAGCAAACTCTCTCTCTCCAGAAGCAGGGAGGCAAGAAGCACAGCATTGCCATGGCTACCCAGCAGAGCCTGCCTCAAAGCCTTTCAGGAATCTCTGCGATTTGTGGAAACTGGATCACATTCCCCCAAAGACCAGCATTCCTACACCCCATGCTCTTTCCATGGCTGCTTCTCTTTACTTTCCCTCACTCCAATTAAAAAAGGCAAGAGTGGGCCCTTATTCTCCACTCATGCTGAGGACCTTTCATGACGCTCACCTGGAATGCCCCCATCAGGGCCATACATCTCAGAGGTGATCCCAGCAATTTTCATTCCCATATATTCACAGGTCGGAATGTGAAACGTCATTAGCATACTCTTGAATTCCTATCGGGATTGTAGGAAAAAAAAAATATAGACCCTCATTGGTGTGACCAATGTGCCAATTAGGGACTGAGGTCTTTCTTCTTTTGCTTTTCTGTGTTGTCATCCCAACAGAATCTCAGGGGTAGACGAGTGACAAGACGATCTAATTACTCTTGTATATTTGCCACAAAGAACAACCAGTCAGAAACCTTCCCACTGGGCCAGCAGTGGATGTTAGTCTGCATTTTTTCAAATAAAATAGGGGAAATGTGTACATTGGTTTAGAGTTTTGGGAAAACAATAGAAACTGAATTTAAGCGGAGCTTAAATTTTTATAGAACCTGAATTTAAGCTTAGCTTAAACTCTTATAGAAAGGACCCTCCCATGGGCACCTGGGTGGCTCAGTGGGTTGGAGCCTCTGCTTTCGGCTCAGGTCATGATCTCAGGGTCCTGGGATTGAGGCCTGCATCGGGCTCCCTGCTCAGCAGGGAGCCTGCTTCCCCCCTCTCTCTCTCTGCCTGCCTGTCTGCCTCCTTGTGATCTCTCTCCCTCTGTGAAATAAATAAATAAAATCTTAAAAAAAAAAAAAAAGGACCCTCCCAACCAACTAACAAAACAAACAAAAAACATCCACAGGAGTCTGTGAGGTTTTTTGTTCAAATGGTCCCTAATGGGGAACCTGGGTGGCTCAGATGGTTAAGCGTCTACCTTCAGCTCAGGTCATGATCTCAGAGTCCTGGGATTGGGATCGAGCCCTGAATCTCCCCACATCGGGCTCCCTGATCAGAGGGGAGTCTGCTTCTCCTTCTCCCTCTGTTTCTTGCCTGCTCATGCTCGCTCACTCTCTCTCTCTCAAATAAATAAATGAAATCTTAATAAAAAAAAAGTCCCTAATGTTGTCTGTGCCTTCACATTTGTCTTTCCTGTCCAGTGTATCTCCATTATTCTAAAAGAGACACCACTTTATTTTTAGGGTAGTGTCTCCAGCATTGCTCCTTTTGCAACCCTGATCCAAATATGCACTTCAAGTGGGAACTGCCAATAATCATATCCTCATTACTTAGCCGCAGGATGGGCATCTCACCAAAAGCAGACCAATCGGAGTTCTTCCCAGCAGCATACAGAATAGAACTGAAGGGAGAAAGACCCTTTCCCTTTGCTGGGAAACTGAAAAAGTGATTCCTAGAGCTGAGGGCAGGTGTGGCTCCAGGGAAAGTTTTTGTCTAAAGGAATGAATAGCACATGCAAAGAAAAGCAAAGACATGATAGGGAGAACCCTGTGGACATTCAAGTCCTTGGTTTAAGGTACATATGGTAGACTTAAATCATGTCTTCTTGTATCCACAACCTGTGCAGTCCCCTCCCACGCTGATTCGGGTCTTGGCCATATGCCTTGCTTAGGCTGGTGGGACATCAGCAAACATGATGTGATAGAGGCTTGAAAAATACGTATACACAGAGACCTACTTTCTCCCTTGCTGCTTTTAGAACTTAGTCAGCATGTGCAGAAGCCCAGGCTAGCCTGTTGGAGGTAAGTGGCCCAGCTGATGGCCAGAACCATTTGCTGGGCATAAAAGGAAGACCATCATGAATCATCTGGCCCCAGTTAAACCCCATGAGGGATATCACAGATGAGCAGAAGAAGCCTCAAGTTGAACCCAGCCCAAAATGATGGTGCACAGAGTTATGAGCAAATGAAAGGGTGACTGTTTATTTCAGCAAGTTTTAGAGTGGTTTGTTGCTCCACAATAAATAACTTGTGGGTCCTGGGACCTTCCTGATACCATGTAAAGAAGGTGACAGTAGGACAAGAAACCATGTAGGAAGAAGAACCCATGTACCTCAAAGATCCCAGCTGTCCCAGCCAGCCAGCTAAGGTCACACATGCAACACTAAACCCAGTGGACACCACATGGAGCATAGGTGAGTCTCGCACATGAGAGGCCAATCCACAGATTCATAAGCACACAGATGTTGATTTAAACTTAAACTTTAAAAGACACTGAGTTTTGGAGTGGCTTGTTATTCAGCAAAAGCCAACCCCTCTAACTTTCTTGAAACCACTCATTTTTGCCTTTCTCCTGAAGCCACCATCCTCCAGATTTTGCCTACTCTGCTGTGCAAGATTGTTCAGTGCATTCCTAATATCCAAATGCTCCTCTTCCTTTGACTGAAAGATCTCAATTTTGTGTAGGGGTACCACCTCTAAATGCTGTGTCCATTTCCCTTGCAGCTAGATGCGGTTATATGAGCCAGTTGAAGCCTTTAAGAGAGATAAAACAATTGAGGAGGCAGACCACATCTCTTCTACTTTCTACCTTCCTTACTAGAATACAGATGTGATCACTGGAGCCACAGCAGCTCTTTTGAGATCATGGGTTTAAAAAAAAGAAAGAAAAGTAAAAAGAATCACAGAGATGCCAGACCTGATTTTGTCAAAGAAAAACAAAAAAATGGTTTTAAGACACCTGCTTAACGTGAGCTACTGTTTCACATAGTTACATTGGATCTTGGGAGAAATGGGTTAGATTTCTGTCACTGGTGATGGGAAGAGTCCTGATCAGTGATGTGGTCTTCCCTCAGGGAGTCCTGTGGTCACCTCTGCATGGCAGACCATAGGATGCAAGATGCACTGCTCCGTCTTTCTCTCTGGCTCATGTGTAAACACAAATGCATTTTCCTCTTTCACCTTAAAATAGGTAAGATAGGTAGATGTTTTTGAAAAGTATTTCATTAAAACCCAAAGAAAAACACAAGAAAATAAACAGCATGAAATTGCCCTGTTTCTATCACATTGGATCCTAAAATCACCAATTAAACTCTATAGACCCACTCTAGTCTCTTGAGGACAGTGGTTCTCAAAGGGGAGTCACCAAACCAGAAGCAATCAGCATGACCTGAGAAATTGTCAGAGATGCACATTCCCAGGCCCCACCCCAAATCTACCAATCCAAGCTCTGGGGGCGGGGCTATCCATAAGTGTTCGAATAACCCCTTCTGGTGATTCTGAGGGGGTCAGTGTTTCAGAGACACTACTTTACGGTAAATATTTGCCAATATAGTAAGACAAGAAGCTACCCCTCCTTTTCTTTAGACAGTATGGGGTAAAGCCTAGGGTTTGAATCAAAGAGAATTGGCTGTCATGTTGTGATTGTGCCGTATTAGCTGTGACATCTGGGGCCACACCCGATTAGCCCCTAGCGTCCTGTGGTCTTCATTTCATTCATAGGTAAAATGTGATCATATTTTTTAAGATTGTTTAAGATGAAATGAGACCTGCAAAATGTCTGCCCACAACCTGGCCCAAGGCAGGTATTAAAGAAAGTCAGCTGATGCTCTTTTTAAAGTCTGCATTTCAGTTCTGTTGTCACAACTCAGTCCGGGAGCAGATGTCTGGTATATGCACCTGAATTACTTTCTTTTTTTTTTTTCAAGATTTTATTTATTTGTTTCACAGAGGGAGAGAGATCACAAGGAGGCAGAGAAGCAGGCAGAGAGGGGGGGGGGAAGCAGGCTCCCCGCTGAGCAGGGAGCCCGATGCGGGCCTCGATCCCAGGACCCTGAGATCATGACCTAAGCCGAAAGCAGAGGCTTTAACCCACTGAGCCACCCAGGCGCCCCTGAATTACTTTCAAAAATAAAAAATAAGTCCCCTAAGTCCATTTCAAAGCTCCCAATGCTTCTAAATACACCCCCTTCGGCCACGTGTCAAGATGGAGAGACCGCCTTGTTTTTTAACTGATTTGCTAGAATGACTGGAACTCCTCAGGCCCCTGAGGTCTGGCCTTTCCTGACTGAGGCCGAAGGAACTGCCACTCCCTAGGGCATTTCCCTCCTCCTCACCTCCAGGGGCCTTCCTTCAGAATACTTCTTTCCAGTGAACCCTAAATGACCTTCAACCCTATCATAAATACTCATAAATCACATTCAGAAACCATCATCTGCTCGGAGGAACCAATTCAGAAATAGCCGAGTGTAAGATAGACACTTGACTATAGTTTTTTGTTTGTTGGGTTTAGTTGACCGTTTTGAAAAAGGCATCTATATCCACGATTAAAAGTTTCAAATATTATAGAAGAGGATATTATGCAAAGTTATTCTCTTTTGTATTGCTGGCACGGAGATCCCTACCCAGAGACAACTATGCTTACCAGATTTTTGGATAAACTTTCATAAATAGTCTATATACGGAAAAATCATGGGAAAAATATATACATAGTGAGATATTTATGTGTGTACCTATACACATGTACACACGCATACGTCACTCTCTTTATTTTCTACAGAATGTAATATATGATACACACCCTCTGCACCAAGAATATGGAAATTATGGGCAGAGGGAGCTTAATAAGAGACCTTCATGATCTTTGGAGTCCTATAGGGTGAAGTCAGAGAGTTTGGATGATACCATCTGCAACACAGAAAAATCTTACCGTGTCTCTGTGTCTCTGGCTACACACAGATACTCTCTTGATGACTGTATCCACGTGTGCATAAGTGTGAACACTTGTGTGCCTTACTCTGCAAACACACTAACAGGACTACGCCCATCTTTTGGGATCACTGTTCTCTGTTACACCAGCCTGGTCACTCATCAATCGAAGACTGGACTTCCAGCCCCTGGGATGAATTGCAGCTGGAAGGCCCTGTACTACTGACTGGCTCCCTGTTCACTCTTCTCACACCCAAGACTGTGTGGCAACATCCAGTTTACTAAGGACTCACCCTTGACATTGCCTAGACGGTAAAGCTCAATCCGTCTGAGGGCACACGTCCTCCTCCTGCATTCCCAACAAGCAATTGATGGGATCTTGATCTGTTCCTCCCCCTATTTACAGATGGGAATAACGGGACCCAGGCCTAGGCCAGGGAAATTTGTAAAGGAACATGGATAGTGATATACCCCAGAATCAGGACTCTGGGATCAGCTTGGGCAAAGAGAGGTTGAGTGTCTAACAGCAGTAGGTTCTAATCCTGGCTTCACTACAGGAGACCTGTGTTTTCCTGGTTCTGGAGCCTGCATTGGAAGACCTATAAGGTAGGGTAATAATAATTACATGTAGAATAATTAGGATTATAAAACAAATCTATGCAAAACACTAAATAATGTATACTAAAGAATAATCATTTGCCAAACTTTAAGTTGCACTCCAACATTTCTTAGAGGTTCACTCGCTCAGCTCTAGCTTGCTTTCTTATTTCCATAAACATTATTCAAATACACAGAGTAGTTCCTGCATGGGGGATACAAAGATGATCGAGACAGTGCCTTTGTCCTTGAGAAGTGGAAGGGGGGCAGAGACAGCTAGCTAGTTCCTGCAGCCTAGAGAAGGCTTCCTTCCGTGATGAGGCAAGCTGGGAACACAGGACACTTACCTACGTGTTGCTGACAATATAAAGGGCAGGGCCAGGGTGTGTGTCTCCACTGACCAAGGCCAAGTGTGGGGCGAAATGGGAATGCACCCTTCCATCCGTAGTTCCTCAACCAGCATATATCCCGCAGAACTACTCAATGGCACCCAGCATCTCCCGGGTTTTTCCCAAATCCTATAGCCAGCGCTGTGACCCCTTTCATTTCTGGGCTTCCAGATGCACAGGAACAAAAAGCCTCCCTCCTCTGCAACTGCAACATGTCCTTCCACCTTTCCCACTCAGGCCCCAGCATGACCTCTAGATGAAGACTCCTGAGAAATAAGCCTCTGAGGATAATTTGTCAAGCACGCAATTCAGCAGCAGGGCAGGGAATCTTCCCTGACTTCTGCAGATAGGAGCTTACATCACGGCATGAAATTTGTTTACCCTTATCTTAGCACACAAGAACAAATTATCCCACCCTTGTTATAAATCCAGCAGCCCTGCATCTGTGAGCAGGTTTCCATGTAAATCTCCAGCAACTGCTCCTTGGCTGACGGTTCACTTTGTTTGCTGCCTTCTCCTGGCCCCGGCTCATGGAACCTTTAGTCTCACCAGTGGACATGCTGGTTTTCCTCTGTAGAGATAACAGAAGAAAAGAAAGAGAGCAGCCAGAGTCACTGCTGCCGCAGAAACCCCACCACCCACAGCAGAGCAAGTATCCTCTCTCCCAGCTGAACTGCTGTGGCTCCATGGGCCAGAGAGATCCACCAAGCCACAGGGAGATTTGCCCTCAACTTCCTGGGAGGCCAGAACTTTTCCAGCCTGGAGGGCCCCATGCAGACTTACAATGTTCCAGACGGTTAGAATGAACAGATAGTCCCGAGTGGGGTGAGGAAGCTGTCTGAGTGTGTTTCAAATGACCTCAGCAGCCATTGAAATAATGTGGGTCAGGCGGGGGAAAGGGACGCCTCCCTTCATACAGCTAACAGATATGTGACCATCAAAGTAAACATCCTTGGCCTGGATTGCTTAGACCTCAAAGACAATAGGATGGCTTAGTACAAAAACAAAACAAAACAAAACAAAACAAAAAAATCATTAAGAACAACAATAATAGCTACAGAGCCCTTACCGTAAGGTGCAGGGCTCCATGGGGCTCTGGGCTCAGCTCCCTGAGTGTAATCCTCTGGCCTTAGCCCTCCAGGTGTATGACCCCTGTATGTGCCCACAGTAGCTCACAGTAGAAGGGGGCGCTGTTAAAACTACGAACTGAAACACAGAAAGGTGAAGTGAGATGTTTAGGGTCACACAGAAGTAAGATGTAAGAGCTTGATTGAACAGGCGGTCACACTTCAGAGCCTGTGTTCTAAGACGGTGCTTCCTACGTGCTAACACACACAAGAACCATCTGGTGACCTTGTTCAGATGGAGATTCTGATTCAGCAAGTCAAAGTAAGGGCCTGCGATCCTGCCTTTCCCACAAGCTGGAATCCCAGGTAAGGCCCATGCAGCCAGGACAAAGACCACACTTGGAGGAAGGGCCGTCCAGCCCAGCACTAGAAAGTGGAAGGGGAACGCCTCTGTTGAGCCACCTATTCTTTGTCACCTGTCCAAAGAGAAGGAAGAGAGGCACCTGGGTGACTCAATGGGTTAAGTCTCTGCCTTCAGCTCAGGTCATGATCTCAGGGTCCTGGGATCGAGCCCCGCATCGGGTTCTCTGCTCGGCGGGGGGCCTGCTTCCTCCTCTCTGCCTGTCTCTCTGCCTCCTTGTGATCTCTCTCTCCCTCCCTCTCTCTCTGTCAAATAAATAAATCTTAAAAAAAAAACCAAAGAGGAGGAAGAACAAAAGTCAGGAGTGAGCTGTTAGAAATTTTATAAGTATTTCACAGTTATTTTATATCTGCTAAATCTAGTAGCAAAAGTTAAGGTTTGTACAGCATTTTATTATTTTTACTTCATCTAGTAATTTATTATCAATGTTATTTTACAAAGGTATTGGGCACAAAAAGTTAGAAATTATAAACAAAACAGGAAACAAAACAGCCTGGTCCTTCCGCACAGATAATCTGAAAATCACTTCTGGACCCTACTGCGCTGTACTGATTCCTTCACAGATGGGGATTCTAGGGCCCTGGGGTGAATGTGTGTCTGTCCCACCTCCATTCCACTTCCTATAGGTTCCATTCTCTTGTGGTTTTGAGGCAGTTCCGGTATATCTAGCCCCACATGCAGAGGAATGCTGCTATCCAGAAAACCCCTCAAGTAACATGAATTCTGTTCTGCCCCTTCCTGGTTTGGGAACCTCTGCCAAGTCACTCAGCCTCTCTGAGGCTCATTTTCTTCATCTGTAGAACAAAGCTCACCCACGGCGGAGCAACAAGGCTGTAAAGCATGAACGGGGCTTAGCACAACACCTAGAAAGATCACTAGCAATCAATAAAGAGCAGATACGGGCTCCTGGGTGGCTCCGTGGGTTAAAGCCACTGCCTTCGGCTCAGGTCATGATCCCAGGGCCGTGGGATCGAGGCCCGCATCGGGCTCCCTGCTCAGCGAGCGGGGAGACTGCTTCCTCCTCTCTCTGCCTACTTGTGATCTCTCTCTCTCTGTCTAAATAAAAAAAAAAAATTAAAAATAAAAAAATAAAGAGCAGATACAATCATTATTAGGGGAGGAAAAAAAACCAAAACTAAACCTGCAAACAATAAATTCATACCAGGCAATCATTGACTCCATCCGCATTTTTGAGAAAATGCTCCTGACGCTCTTCTAGGCACGGGGAAGGCAAGATGATGCGTTTCTCTCAACAAAATTGAATTCATTTCTTTTCAACTTAGAACAGTTGGTGCCCAATTTCTCACCAAAGTCTGCAACAAAAGTGAAATTTTAATCCTAACCACTAGGCAAGAACAGTGCCCCAAGGCACTGCAAGATGTCTGATCATCAAGCAAAAATGTAATTATTTTCATTCGGCTCCAGAAACTTAGGCAGGTAGGTGAACTAACACAGTTTAGAAAGATTTTCAATAACAAGGAATAAAACGAGGCAGGTTTTATTTAATCTTCAGTTAAGCAGAAAGCCCGCTAAAGAGAGATGCTCAAGGTGGAGTGTTCCTTGTTAATGGCTGTTAGATTCTGCCTGTAACTCATTTACATAATGCAAGAGCCCCCAGGGTTTGGGGACCGTGGAAGGAAAGGGGCTGAGTACAGTATGGGTAAATGTTGATCAAGTCCCTGAGGATTTGGGGGAAGGAAATTTTCCAGCTGGGAATGGGGATCTTTCTAATCTTGCCAAAATGGCAGACTTCTTCATGCTCAGGTCTGGTGTCATGTTGAAGTGCTTGCAGGGATGTAGTGATTCGGTACAGCACACTGAAATCCAATTTATTTATCATAGTTGGCATGTCCCCAAAGTTCTAATGACTCAGACCCTCCCATAGTAATACATTCATTTGTCAAATTAGTCAGGGTCCCCGGGCTGCTTCTTTTTCCCTCTCCCTGGGCTACCTGGATATAGACAGTTCAGGTTCCTTTCCCCTGTGGGGCCATCTTCTATTGATGTGTGACTGAAATCAGTATGGGTGTGCTGAAGTCCAAGACGGGTCCAACACCCTTGAGCTAGATGCTCTGGTGGAAGCACGCTTAGAGGAGGAGGAGAAGAGGAGAAAGAACAGTCAATGGCTACACTTTGCCTTACCAAGAAGCTCCTTCCTATTGTTGGTCACATCAGTGGGACAATCAGTGGCTGGAGCACCAGGGGCCCCTGTCCAGTGGGGCTTGCATTCATATCCGTCTGGGTCCACATCCTGTTGGTTGGCTAATTCGCCGCTTTACATGGTTCACTTTCCTCAGCTCTAAAATGGGTATTAGAATCCTAATAGAACTTGTCCTGTGAGGCTAGGGAAAGAGTCAACCAGGTAATGATTACAAATAGTTAGCAAGGTACCTGGCACAGAATGAATTCTCCTGCTATCTCAGAGAAAAGACCTCATCTTTCTGTTGGTTCACAGTGAAGGGTAGCATAATATGTTACCCCAAAATGTGTCGCTTTGGCACAAGAATTAATTTGAGTTGAAGGCAAGCAACTGAGAAGAAGCAGATAAGAGAAAAGCTCTCTGTCCACCCCCCTCTGCCTGAAGACAGAACATAAATAAATGCCCCTTGTTAAGGTGTCCCCCTTCCACACTTCCTGTACCATTGGAGATAAGATAGCATAGAGAAAATTTCCATTAGTTTACCATTAGTTTCCCCATATATTTGCCTTCCCACAATTTGCTTTCCCTAGAAATTCAAAGCCCTTTGTCTTGTCACTTCTCTATTACTGTACTTTGCTAAAATACAAAAAAGCCCAAGTTGCAACCACCCTTTTGATCTACTCATCACAGAGGCCTCCTATATGTGTGTGATACACACATTAATAAGCTTTTATTTGTTTTTCTCTTGTTAATCTGTCATTTGCTAGTCTAATTTGAGGATTCCAGCCAATGAACCTAAGACAGAGAAAAATTATTTGCTTCTTCCCCTATAAGAGCTATGTACAGAGTGATTATAGCTTCTCCAATTTGCAAAAGCTTGGTAAACAGAGCTTATATACTTATCCTTTTGGCTCAGTCTCTAAATATCCCTTGTCTGGCATCCCTAACTGCTTTTAGGATTCTTAAGACAAAGGTTTAATTCTATGCATTCTTTTTTTTTTTTTTTAAAGATTTTATTTATTTATTTCACAGAGGGAGAGAGATCACAAGGAGGCAGAGAGGCAGGCAGAGAGAGAGAGGGGGAAGCAGGCTCCCCGCTGAGCAGGGAGCCCGATGCGGGCTTCGATCCCAGGACCCTGAGATCATGACCTGAGCCGAAAGCAGAGGCATTAACCCACTGAGCCACCCAGGCGCCCAATTCTATGCATTCTTTAATCCTTTACTTAAAAAATGCTTACTGAGCATCTCCTAAGCTATTCAGTAGATGCCTAGTAGTTGGTGTGATGGAGTCCTGAACATCCAGAGGGCAAGGATCAGGCTTTGGTCCCTTTGCACAGCAAGTGAGAACGACCGATGGCATTAAGTAGGCATTCAGTAAGGATGCCTGGAATGTGACCAGCAGGCACAGCAGCTGACTGCTATGGGCAATGGTGCACATTCAGCCCCAGGCACAGAGTCCAGGGCAGGGATAGACCACAGGTAAGTCCTCCCCATGTAGAGGGAGAAGTCCATCCCATCCTTTGCTCCTGCAGTCTCATCAGATAACTCATCCACTCAAGTGGCAATCAACCTCCAATGACTTTAGCAAAATCCTTTCTTGATATCTGCTCTCCTTAAAAGGTCCTTAGTGACGCCTTTTTAAGAAAAAAAAATTCTTTTCTATTTCTCCTCCATGATCCACTTTACTCCATCAGCTTCTTCCTGGTTCCACTTCACACCTTAGTTTTGCAAACTGAACACATACTTGAAACTCAAAATCACTTTTTGAAGAAATGCTTCTCCTGAGTCACACAAAATGAAAATATCAGGCTAATCCAAAGAAGGGTTCGTTTACTCAGTGCATAACTGGTAAGCTTCTACTGTGTGTAGGACACAACACCAGACAAAGGGGTGCAACAGTGACACATTAGTCTGCCCTCCTTGAGACATGGGCAATGAGGCAAATACAATCATTATTGTAGTAAGTGTTTCATAGGAAACAAATGGGCTGAGGAAGGGCAAGGTGGGTAATAAGCTTATTAGCAAAACCCCCTCTAAGGACTTGACTTAATTGGAGGCATAAATAATACAGAGGATTTAGCTTTGTGAAGACTGGAATTCCAGAACATTCCAGGCCCAGGGAATGGACATGTCAAGGTCTGAGATTATCACAAGTTTGGCGTGGACAGGAAGCCAAGGACAGATGTGGCTGGGCCATACAGAGTGGGCAACTGGGAAACTGGGAGGACATGAGGCCAGAAGGGTGGTAAGGAATTAGACTCATGAATGAATGCAAAGATGGAAGGAATGTGGCATATGAAGACAAAGGAACTCAGCCATATTGGTTCCATATTGGTTACTGTCTGTGCCAGCTGGGTGGCTGGAGGTTACCCCTCCTCTATGGCACCGTCTTGTGTCTGATTCTTGACTCTGCAAATCAGTATCTGCGTTGTCATGGCTAAGATGCTTGCAGATACTGATAATAATGCCTAGCTCATAGGCGAGGCTTAGATGAGTGAATACACATAAAGCTCTTTGAATGGCGTTATTCATAGTAAGCACTTCACAGATGTTAGCTGCTACTATCTTACTTATTACCACTTTCATGAATTCTTCATCATCTGAGGTATAATCCTTAAGCTCAAAGACTCAGAAACCCAACTCTGGCAACCCATGAAAAGTGGTGGGACTTAGCCCACAGAGTCTGAAGCATAAATCCAGGCCCCCACCTCTCTTTCTGACTGAAAAAAAGATATAATTATTAGGTCAATTTGTACTGTTTATAAGCATGTCTTCTATGAGTCCCCAAACACCTCACAGGCGGTCACTTCATTGGTAGGGAGTAGAACATGCTAGGTAATGTTAATGGTGGGTGTCCTGGCTCTGTAAAATTATCTTTTAGCCAAGAGATCTAAGATATTGCAATTTCAATGTGCAATCACTTGGAAAAAATTAGTAAGATATTTTACTTTTGTACCATATTGTAAAATTGCTGTGCGTTTTATATTTACAACACATTGCACTTTAGACCAGCTACATTTCAGGTGCTCAACAGCCACATATGACTAGTGGCTACCACATTGAACAGGGCAGAGCTGTAATTTCTTGGTGAATTTAGCTGTGTTAACCCGGCCTCCACTTCTTAACCCCTCTGAAATTCAACTTTCTAGGATAGTGCCTGGCACACCACCAGCATTTAGTAAATTTGTAAAGTAATTTTCTCATCTCAAAATTAAGAATAATCCTAACGTGTCAAACCCTGTTCTGGGAGGTAGGGATACCTCCACGAACAAAACAAGAATCCCTGACTTTGTAGGGCAGGAAAGGTAATAAGCAAAATAATACAGAATCCTGAAAGGTAATAAGTGACCTGAATAAGTGATAGAGAAACTGAGCAAGAAAGAAGAATAAGGACTATGTGTGGGAGGACCTTTGGAATTTTAAATAGCATTGCCAAAGAAGGCTCACCAGGAAGCTATCATCTGAGTCAAGACTTAGCACACCAGGAAGTTATCTGGTGGAAAGTGTTCCAGGCAGAAAGAATAGCAAATGTTAAGGCTGTGAGAGAGAAGCACGGCCACCACGGGGGAGGAACAGCGAGGGGCCCCTTGTCTGGAGGTGTGAGGAAGGGGGTGTCAGAGAGGTAATGTGGAAGACAGGCCAGGGCTTTGGGGGCCATTCGAGGGATTTGGGTCCTTCCCCAAAAGAGAGGGGGAGCCACAGGAGGGCTTTGAACAAAGCAGTGACCTGGCTTGGCTCAGAGGCTCATGGGATTGCTAGGGGCCGCTGGGTTGTGTGGACTATAGTGAGGTAGGTGCCCCATGGGGTTCCCTGGGCCCCAGGCCTAGAAGAGGCTTAGGAAAAGCAAGAAATGGACCAACCAGATTCGTTGAGTCCTATGCCCCAAATCCTGGGTGGGTGGTCCCCCTAATCTGTCCTGCCGAAAGCCATGTGGAACAAATGCTGTCTTCCTCCCTCATGTTGGCTCTCCTTCCCTGGAAGCATGAAGAATGTGCAAGGAAAGAAAAGGAGGTTGGGTTTGCTGTGCTGAAGCTTTTCTCATTATTGACAGCCCTGTCTCCTCTCTAAATATCTCATCCTCCCCTTTTTTTGCACAAGAAGTGCAAAATAAGATTCTTAGAATTTAGACTTTTTTTGAAATCTCTACATTTGGATTTGCAGATATGCCAATATTTGGATTTATAGAGCTGTAATTTAAGCCGGTCTCTCCCCTGGAACCGCCTGGTGAAATGCATGTTTCATGAAGCTCCTGCAGGAGCCCAGCTACCGGCTCAGACTCCTGAGCAAAAATCAAACTCTCTGGTTCAACATCAACACGATGTTGTCAGGGGCCTCCCGAAACAGTGAGGATCTGCAAGGGACAGGCCTCCGTGTTTTCCCACTGGGGAGCCCTCTTCTAGAAAAGGATTAAAAGGCTTCTCACAGGTTAGCCATAGGATAGAGGGATGGGGAGCTAATGGTTTTGTGTGGGCGCTCTACGCTAGACCCCTCCTTAGGGCATCTGTGCCTACCTCTCTGTGCCTACCCACAGGGCAGCCAAACTCTGGCCCAGCCTGCCTGAGACACCCTGCTCTGGTTATCTTAGGAGAAAAGCAAGTCAAATACAGAAGTCAAGGAAAAGGATGCCACTTAGCAGGGGTGCCTGGGTGGCTCAGTTGGTTAAGCATCTGTGTCTCCCTTTAGCTCAGGTCATGATCCCAGGGTCCTGGGTACGTAGGGCTCCCTGGTCAGCAGGGAGCCTGCTTCTCCCCCTCCTTCTCCCTCTGCCACTGCCCCTGCTTGTTCTCTTTCTCTGTCAAATAAATAAATTAGAAAATAAAAAAAAGATGCCACTCAGCAGCCTCTGTGATTCCTTCCCTAATCTGAAGGTCAAGGAATAATTCAGTTAAAGTGCAAAACACTTTATGCAGGTGTTAAAGCCCAAGACAGCCAGGCTGAGAAGTTGGAAGTGTAGTGGCAGGCCACCTGCTCTCAGAGGGGAGAGAGGCCCAGTCCTCGCCTCCTGGGAAGCGTCCAATTAAAAAAGGAGACAAAAACAGAACACACGCCCAAAGCAGGTTATTTGTTGTCTTTTTTACTGGATGGCCTTGCATATGCAGTAGCTGCTGTGTTTGTCACCTCAGCTGGAGATGGGGGCCCTTTGTGAGAGTGAGTCTGGGCTAAAACACCTGCTTCACCTCACTTCCCTCTCCTACCCCACCCCCACCCCAGACAACACTCCAGGGAGGGCAATGACTAAGATGGGGAAGCGCCCGCCTAGGGCAGCCAACTGTCCCAGTTGGTCTAAGACATGCTAAAATCGGGATAGTCCCAGGCAAACCAGGACAAGCTGGTCACTCTACACCCAGAAGACACACCAGCCCCCTGGTCCTGGGACTGGCCAGTCTGCAGGAACATACATGCTGGTGTCCCTGAGGCTGCTTGATGCAGTAGGAAAAGTAGACTTGAAATCAGCCATATTTGGATTTGAAGCCAGCTTCTCCCACTTACAGTCCTCTAGATTCCTATCCCTAGGCCTTTGGGGGCTTATCTGGGAAATGTAAAAAACAGGATTGGTATGGAAATTTAGTAAGGCCAGGCCCACAACCGATGGCTGGCCTTTCCTCCCCATAGTAATCACCGGCTGGCTCTTACACGTTGTGTGAATAATGCCGGGCATCTCCACAGGCTTCAGGGTTTCTTGGATGCTTCCACGTAAGCTGTCTCACTGGAGGATTTGCAAGTGAGACAAGGAGTATCATCAGCCCCATTTTAGAGACTGGGGAAGGGGGCCAAATAGAGAAGAGAGGTTCCAAGGCCATGCACCTGGCAAACAGGATACCAACCCATGTCACCTGTTTTGTTTTGTTTTTTAAGATTTTTATTTATTTATTTGACAGAGAGAGAGAGATTACAAGTAGGCAGAGAAGCAGGCAGAGAGACAGGGAAAGGAAGAAGTAGGCTCCCTGCTGAGCAGAGAGCCCGATGCGGGCCTCGATCCCAGGATGCTGAGATCATGACCTGAGCCGAAAGCAGAGCCTTTAACCCACTGAGCCACCCAGGCGCCCCACGTCACCTGTTTCTATTCTGCTACTGCTCACTACAGTTTCAACAAAAGCCCTAGCAGCAGGGAACAGACGCAGGTTAAGTCTGGGAGTTTCCCAATATAAGGAGGTGTGGAGGAACCTGTTTTCCAGCAAATTCACTCAGCTATCTGCTGCCACCGGGAGCCTGGGGCCCAACCCCGGGGACCAGGCAGAGTTCCAGACTGCCTAATCAGATAATTCTGCCCTCGTGCTCCTGTTTTGTACATTCTTGGAGGGAGCCATTCAAACGACTACACACCTGCAGAGTCAGGGCTGGTGCCTTGTCAAGTAGAAATGTCAATTCTCGATTATTCCCCACTGCTATGGACAGGAAGACTGGGAGAGTGACTAACTGGCATTCAACACAGCTTGCTTTTATTAAGCGTCTCCTCCAAGGAGGTGTGTGGGATGTGACACTTGGGTCACTGGTAGGTTGGGGGGATGAAGGGACAGTGTGGCTGAGAATCCCAATCCAACCAACATGTCTCCAGTGAGAGGCTGCTCTTGGGGATGGTGCCTTCAGGGGCAGGCTTCCTCGTTTGTCTGCCAGGCTCCATTTGCACAGAATGCCTTCCCTCCTGCAGCCTGGCCTTCTACCAGACCTGCTTCCTCTCCCATCCCTGTCCAGTCCATTTGCCAAGGGCAGCCAGCTTGAGGGCCTCAAACCTCAAAGCCTCCTACATTTCTGACTGCACCTCCCACCCCAGGCCCTTGTTCACTGGCTCCTTTCCTTTTCCTGAACATCCCAATTCCTTCCCACCTTGGTAGGCAATGTAGAGGGAATGTCAAGGTCAGCTCATCCCAGTGCCAGCTCAAGTTTCTCTTCCTCAGGAGGCCACCTCTGGCCATCTTACCCAAAGTAGGCCAACCCCCACCCCCCAGTCATAGCTAATCCCATTACCCTATTTTAATTTCTTCATGGCCCTTGTCTCTCTCAGAAATTCTTCTTCATTGACTTATTTGCCACTTGCCTCCTCCTGTCAATATATAAATGCCATAAGAGAAGGGACTTTGTCTACTATGCTCTTGGCTTTATCTCTGGAGCCCACTAAAACCAGCAAAACTCAACTCTTTGCCAAATCTTAAAGCATGTGTTTGTCTCTACTTAAAACAAAGTGGTTGTGAACACAAGACTTAAAGTCAAGGGGACCTGTGAGCTCGTCCCACCTGCCAGCTGGAAGAAGTCACCTGGCCTCTCTGAACTTAAAAGAATAATAGAATCAAGAGCTCACTGGTAGTTGTCATTATAAATCTAAAGTTGTGTCACCCTCAGGAGTCCAACACCCCTGATGGCAGCCATTTTGGAATTCACTTGTGCCCCCATGCCTTCAAACTCCCCCTAGGTAGCTTCTACTTCCCCTTCCTTTGGGACATGTCATACTGTCCTAAGAAGTCTACTTACTTCTGTCTCCTCCATTATACTGAGCCTCATGGGGACACGAATACCTATAAAACCTAGCATGCTGCCTGTTGAATTTGTAGAATTAATGTGTGGTCTATAAGACAAGTAAGTACCTAGCACGTCTTCAAGAAATATGTTTTGAATCAAGCTCTCTCTAGAAAAGATATTTTAAATACATGAATTAAAGAATAATACCAGATGGTATATGATCAAGGGCTGAATTATATACAATCAAGTGATGCAATGTGTAGTATAGAACTTGAATGGCCAACAGAGAGAACAGAAATGGCCAACACAGAGGTTCCTCAGGCCACCAAGGAACCAGGGTAGCTGAGGTGGGTAGGATGGGATGGGGACCAGCTGGCAAGTACATCTCATCTCCAAGGCAATGGTCACTTAGTTCTAGCTCTTTGTTGCCATCACGGAATGTGGGCCTGATGGGTTCACATAGTTAGCTTTTTCAAGTAAAGTTGGAAATCTAACTGTGAGACTTCCCAAGGCTCCAGATTGCTGACAGGTAATTTAACTTTAAATTCATTAAACGATTATCTGAGAGGAGCAAAGAAGCTTCAGAGTACTTATATAACCTCTGACCAAGAGCCCCAGGTGACTGGATGGAGGTTGGGCCCTAATCAGGAATTAATGGAAGAAGTTACACAGGAGGCAGGTTATCAATATGGCCAAAAATTCTACTAAAGCTTCTATCAAGCACTTACTGAGCACTTACTAACTACCAAGCATTGGGATATAAAAATGACTCAGAACCTTTTTTCTCTGAGATTTTCTATCTGCTCAATTCAAGAAATGTTGTTGATCCATGATCCCATACCTGAACGCAGATCCTCAAGTCAAGGGGACAGGCACCTAGACAAGTAGGTGTTGTTTCCTCCTCATTAGATCTTTGTTCCAGAGTGCTGGTAGCAAACTGTACTACCTCTGAGTCCTTCTGTGGATTCTCCCATCCCCAGCCAACCTACCCAGTACCAGCTGGGGCAAAGTGGCCTACTGCTGCTGAGCCCAGCAGAGGTTCCTCAAGCTAACAGACATGTGATGACTCGCCATTCCCTCCGTGGGGGCCTGACCCCTCCCTGTAAAATGGGTACCTCCAGAAGCTCACATGGTGGTGACACACAGCATTCAAGTAACAGCAGCACCTCAGAGCTCGTGCCTGAGGCTGTTTAGAAAATATTTTAATTTAATCTGCACAGCAGGAACACAGAAGTCTCTTTTTGGCCTAACTTATACTGTGATCTTGGACTTGCTGAAGGACTAACTTCCATCACCGCCCTGCCAATATTGATTGTTCGGGCTCAAAAGTACCTAAGCAGATTGATTTTTCTTTTCTCTTAAACTAAAAAGGATCGCAGAGGTGTTAGTATATTGCTGTTTCCACTGGTTGGTATGCACACTGAATAAATAATAGTGTTACCTGGAAAAATTTAGTTAAAAGAAACAGTGACGGAAAACAGGGTAGAAGACGTCTTAAGTTGCATTCTTAATTCCACAGGAATTAGTCTGGTGTTCAGTGAATGCCTGAGCTGGTCTATTAACAAGGCTCCACCCCGACTCCAATCTATTATTTTTCTAAAAGACAAAGAACACTATGGTAACCTGCATCTTAGGTAGGAAACAAAACAAAAAGAAAAACAAAACACACACAGGCAAATACAAAAAAACAAAAAGCAAAATCAGCATGGCGGGGGGGGGAGCAAGTGTCCCCTTGAGGGGGAAGTTAACAGGCAATACTCCTCTCCTGTCCCTTCCTTCTGTAAGTCAGCAAGAAGGAAATACATCCACCAGGGGCCTCTGCAAATTTGTTCTTAATTTAAGGACAATTACTCTGTCCTCAAGAAAAACAATGAGAGCAAATGCTTTCTCTAACTACCAGATGACCTGGTAACTCTTGAAACAAGGGGTTATGAAATCTACTTCGTGCTAACTTCCAGGGACATGTAATAAAACAGAGCGCAGGGCTTGGAAGCAAGCCAGCCACTGAGACTTCGTTCTCTTTCATACTGTTCCCTTTCTGTGAACTTTTTTTCCCTACCGGAAAGTTTCACAGCACTCATTCTAGAAACACCTCTAAACTGAAACGCTTCTCGAGCTGTCCCAGTAAAAAATTCTTTTCTGTAACCTTTGGCAAGAAATACATTCTAGGAAAGAAAAGAAAGAAGCAAACGTCTGTTTACTACCTCCTGACCATTCCTCTCTCTCTCCGGGTCTCTGGGGGGAAAAAGAGGCGAAGGGGAAACACAACAAACGCCAAAACTCTTATTTCCTCTCTCATCTCTACACTGGCAGGTGGCGTGTGCCTTCCAATTTCTCTGTAAAGCCGTCAGCTCGGAAAAATACGAACCGAGCAAGCGGCGAGGACCCCCACCGCAAGCCCTTGCTCTAGGAAGGCAAGCGGACTCCCAGTGGCCAGAACAGACACTGGCGATCAAAGTACCAGCCAGCCCGCCCTCGATGACTTACCAGCTGGATTTAAACCGGCTCCGACGCGGGGGCGTGGCTTGGGCGGAGCCCCGCGGCCCCCCGGTGGGCGGGGCGGGGGCGGGGATCCCGGAGGCTCTGCGCCGTGTGGGAAAGACCTGGGCTCCGGGAGCAAGCGTCTGTCTCTTTAAATGCCAGGGGCTGCGCTCCCGCCCGGGGAGCCCGGAGCCGGATCTACAATCCCGTCCCTCCCGCTCCAGCGCTTGTTGCTCGCCGGCTCCGAGCGGGAGCTGCCGCCGCCGCCGGGCAGCAAGACTGCTTCCTTCTGCGCCTTCTCGCGCCCCACCTCCCCCGAGAGCAGGCTGAGGGGGAGCAGCAGCCCCAGCAGGAGGGAGGGGTGCTGTGTAAACAGGCATCGCTCCCCACCTTCAAGTCTTGGGGCGCCACGGAGCCGGGGGAGCAAGACATGCGTCGATCCCCCATGCCCAGCCTCGCAGCCACCGGAGCCGGGAGAGGAGGCATTGCGGATCCCACACCTGCAAACTCCCCCTAGAAGTCTCAAGGTGCGGCTGGGGGGTAGGGAGCCAATTCCCCAGGGCCTCCACCTCTCCACGGGTGAGTTTTTGCAGGTAACCCGAACCGAAGGGCGGGCGAGCGCGCGGGGGAGGGGCGGGCGAGACGGGAGGAGAAAGCGCCGCAGGTGAGCCAGGTAGGGCGGCTCACCTGCCCCGGTCGAGCTGCGGGATCTCCGCCGGTTTCCCCGAGGATGGAGGTTGGGGGGCCGTCTCAGGGGCTAAGTTAGGGCCCTGGGGAGAAAGGAGGGTTAAGAGAAGGAGGGTTGGAGTAAAGTTTCTCTGCTTTATCTTCTCCTGCCTAGGCTTGGCAGGTAGGGCGCTGGCGGAAGCGGTAGGAGCTGCTGATGCAATGGACGTTTGCCCGGGCGAGGTGAAGTGCTGGGGGCGGGGTAGAGCTGGAGTTGCCCTGCCTCCTGTGACCGTGACCCTAGAGGTGGAGGAATGAGGGAAGGCTCACCACACCCGAGCTTCCCCGTAATATGGCTCCAGATGATCGGCTCCCAGCCCTTCCTCCTCCTCTTAAGAAATCGTCCTTTTCACGGAGGGGCGCCTACATGGCTTTCTTGCTTTCCTCTTCCAACAGGTGGTGTCCGCCCCTGTCCGGGGACCCGTGCCAATGACCCTAGTGGTGGTTTCGCTTTCTCGCCTCTCGGCTGTGTGAACGTGTACCCGCGGCGTGATGGGTAACCAGGTGGAGAAACTGACCCACCTGAGTTACAAGGAAGTTCCCACGGCCGACCCGACCGGAGTGGACCGGGACGACGGGCCCCGCATCGGGGTCTCCTACATCTTCTCCAACGACGACGAGGACGTGGAGCCGCAGCCGCCGCCCCAGGGGCCGGATGGCGGCGGCGGCGACGGCTTGCCCGATGGCGGGGACGGGCCACCGCCGCCGCCGCCGCAGCCCTACGACCCGCGGCTGCACGAGGTGGAGTGTTCCGTGTTCTACCGCGACGAGTGCATCTACCAGAAGAGCTTCGCGCCGGGCTCCGCGGCGCTGAGCACCTACACGCCCGAGAACCTGCTCAACAAGTGCAGGCCTGGCGACCTGGTGGAGTTTGTGTCGCAGGCCCAGTACCCACACTGGGCTGTGTATGTGGGCAACTTCCAGGTGGTGCACTTGCACCGGCTGGAGGTGAGCAACAGCTTCCTGACGGACGCGAGCCAGGGCCGGCGCGGCCGTGTGGTGAACGACCTGTACCGCTACAAGCCGCTGAGCCCGGGCGCGGTGGTGCGCAACGCGCTGGCACACGTGGGCGCCAAGGAGCGCGAGCTGAGCTGGCGCAACTCCGAGAGCTTCGCCGCCTGGTGCCGCTACGGCAAGCGCGAGTTCAAGATTGGCGGCGAGCTGCGCATCGGCAAGCAGCCCTACCGGCTGCAGATCCAGCTCTCGGCGCAGCGCAGCCACACGCTCGAGTTCCAGAGCCTGGAGGACCTGATCATGGAGAAGCGGCGCAACGACCAGATCGGGCGCGCGGCCGTGCTGCAGGAGCTCACCACGCACCTGCATCCGGACGAGGGCGACAGCGACGCGGCGCGGACTACGCCGCCCCCCGGGCGCCCCCCGGCGCCGGGACCGGAGGACGAGGCCCGCGAGGCGGCGGTGCACTGAGCAGCGAGCTGAGTGTGGTGTCTTGCGAGGGAGATTTTCGTAGCAGCCGCCGCTTCCCCCCTGCCTCCTCTCACTCCCTCCTTCAGCACCTTCTAGGCCCCATCTGGGCTCCTGGGCCATTTGGAAAAAAGGAGAGTTGGCGAAATGCGCAGCCAGCTGTGGCTCGAGCTTGTTATCTTGGACGGAGGAGGAAGAGGGAGCAGGTAGGAGCACTGGCGGGTGGGGGGGGGACTTCCTGCTCGCCCGCTGGATCTGGATCTGTCTTCCTTTCTGGGGTGGGCCAAACGGTGGACTTGCTGGACCGGGGTCCAAAATCGACCCTTCTTAGGCACTCCGGAATGGAGGAAAGTTTGCAGTACCAGTGCGTGCCCTTGCCTCCTGCCTGTTTCCCCTCCTGCCCCGGGCTTGGGCGTTGTCCTGTACTGAGGCCTGAGAAGGTTTGTGGGCGCAGATCTGCTACCCCCACCCCTCAGGGGTGTGTGTGGGATGTGGGAGGCCGGGGTGATTTACTTTGGGGAATTGCTGGGGTTTAAGGCTGGAGACACCAGGCCCAGGTCTGGGAGCAGCAGACCACAACCGAGCAGCTCCCTGTGAAGTGTAATAAATAGTTGTGTAAACTTGGGCTACAAAACAAAGACTTTGTTGCCTCCCTCTCGCCATCCCCACCCCCAAGTAATTTATCTTCTGGAGCTGACTTCTGGCAGAGTCTCCTGCTCCCTCCGGCTCCAGCCACTACTTCCCAGGTTCCAAGTAAATCATTGTCATGGGCCAGCTAGGGGAAGGATTCAATTATGATTCTGTTTTGCTGCCTTTGTTTCTAGCCGGCTTTTGTAGGCACTTGGAGCCCCGTTGTTATCAAAGGGGGGAATAGCCCTTTGTGTCTCTGATCTAATTAAACCTGCTGGGCTGTGTTCATCCGCAGGTCACACGGGGTTGGCTCGTGCCACCCCATAAAGTAGTCACTACAGAAGCAGTCCAATGGGGTTGCCCTGGCAGAAATTAGTTAATTTCCCACTCATCACCTAACCCCCTTCCTGAACAGTGAAGGTAACCTTTTGTAAACTGAAAGACTTCTTGGCGGGCCTGTGATTTTCTTTTCTTTTCTTTCTTTTTTTTTTTTTTTTTTTTCCCTTTACTNTCACTCAGTTTTGTTCTGCGAGTGATAAAATCTTAGGCTTGAGGTCTATCCAGCGAGAAGGTGTTTGTTTTGCTAGCCACACCTGATGCAATTTAATCCAGATGCAAAGTCTTGTTATATTGCAGCAGTCTCTTTGTTCCTTGGAGAACACCCCCCCCCCAAGAGCGATTTTGCAATTAAGAGGGGTAACAGCCATCACAAATTAAATGCCACCTGGTATAGTCAGCACTGAATCTGCTGACAGTCCTAAGGCCCAGGTTGGTGGTTGTGAGGTCTGTGGGCAGCAGGCCAGCTTGTACTCTTTGGATCTGCCACTGATCCTGTTTCCTGTACTGTGGGGCTTCTAGAAATTTTTACAGCCCATCTCTTGTCTTCACGTGAGCACTTGGGTGATGTGTGTCCTTGATTTCACAGTGCTGCTTTGCTGAAGATGGGCATTGCTAAAGCTGTCTCAAAAGTTGCCTGAAGTTTTTCCTTTTCTCTTGGGAGTCATTTTAGATGACACTGAACGAATCCTTTTGTGAAGGAATTCTTACACTTGGAATCCTGTTTGAGTGTCCTATATAGCTGTGGCCATCCTTGGGCCTTCTCCCTGGGGATTTCTAACTCATGCAACAAGACTTGAAGGATTTCCTTGTATACTTTTTTCAAACTTGGAAGTTGATGCCATAATTTTTAAAAGCCTAGACCGTCGTAGCACCTCAATATGAAATAATTTAATTTTAGGGGCATTAGCTATGTGCCCTGTTCTCACAAGGATCACCAAGCAGGTCCTATCCCTTTGCTGAAGGTGAACCACACTGAGCCCTAGTCTGGGATTTTGGAGAGATGTCAGTCACCCGTGGGAAATGTAGATGTGGTTTTCATGTGTAATAAGCTCTCAGCTTTGTGTTTCTATTCTCTTGTTTATGGAAAAGCCAAGCAAGGTA
Source organism: Ailurus styani (assembly GCA_002007465.1). Lineage (NCBI taxonomy): Eukaryota > Metazoa > Chordata > Mammalia > Carnivora > Ailuridae > Ailurus > Ailurus styani. The sequence continues at coordinate 27,517 of LNAC01000112.1, read as the reverse complement.
AAAGACATTTAGGAGAGCCTCACATATCCAACAGATTTTTTTTTTTAATTGCTTAACATGGTAGTTGAAAGACCAGTGTGCAGACAGCAAGAGGGGAGAAGAATAGAATAGAACAGCACCGTCTAGCAGCTTTGGGCTGGCTAGCCAGCTAGCCAGCCACCTTTTCTGCTCCTCTATCTCTGGTGGCCTCCTTTGCCCTCAGTTAGAAAGTGAATGTCCTTGGTCACACGGAGATACACCACTGACTGTTGTTACAAAGGAACTGCTCTTTGAGGGAAGTCTCCACATGAAGGAAGAACTCTTGCAAAATCCACATCTATTGTAGTATTCTGCCTCTAGAAAAGAGGTTTTTGACAGTGAACTAGAAGAGAAAATCCACCCATTCCAGGGACTGCTTTCCCATGTCATGCAAGTATTTTTACTGGCTACCGGAGGTGTGAAGTATGTAATACAAAGAATGATTCCATTGGAAGTTTTCTTAGGGCTCTCTGAGGCTCTAAAATAAAGCCACAGCCAACCAACGGAGGCGCCAAGAAAAGGGGAACCTGTCGATGCAGCTCTTTCCTCAAGGTGGCAGTGTTGCGGATCAGTGAGTTTTCAGCGTCCAGGCTACGGCTACATCTGGCACTTTAAAAAAATACATATATATTTAATAATTTTTGTTTCTCCTTGGGAATAAGACTTTAGGACTATTTTGTACTGTGAATTATGTATGTTCTTTGAAAGAAATATTGATTCTAACGTTCTTCAGAAGCTGTGGCAGGGATAAGCAGGACCCCGGACTGGAACACACACGAAAAGTAATGAAACAAATTCTATTTTCTTATTGGAGCAAATATTTTATTGAGACTGCTTATGTATGTCAAAGGAGCCCACAATGTCAGCTATACAACTTTTTGTATCGAAAGGACTCGTACTTTTTGTAGCTTTTATTCCACATGTAATTTAAAATGACTTTAGCACTAAAATGCCTATAGCAGAAGACTTGACACCAGACCTTTAAGGAAATTTTTAGTTTTTATGAAAAATGACACTTAAGTGGTTAACCTTCTCGTGTCTTCGGTGCTTCTGGTCCTAAGAGCACCACTAGACAACATAACAACCACATGGAAACATATTTTTGAAAGCAAAACTTTAATTTTATACGACATATGCTATGGAGAGTGAAGAAATATTAATGACTAACCGTTTTCTATTTTTTTTCTTAACAAAATGGAATCCACTGTGTCGAAGACTCTTGATATTATGTGATTGTCTAACCATTTTTTAAAATAAATTAGAATAAAATCTATGATCATGGTCATCAAATGGTTTTGTTTGGGAAGTTACATTTTATTTGTGAATTTTTTCTTTTAATCATGGTAACTAAACTCGACTGGTTTATTCAAATATTCACTATGTTTTGTTCTTAGCTATAATTTTTGTGACCCATGGAGAATTACATTGACTAACACGGTAAACGCTATGTATATTTTATTTCCTAGTGAATTGTGTAAACTGTATTTTTGTTGAAGAATGTATGTTAAATCAATGTTCTCATACCACTTCTTGAGAAGGAGGTTCCGATTTGAAATTGTATCATTTCCTTCAAAATGAAGGGCAGTGTTTAGTAAAATAAAAGATTGATGACATCTTTTGAACCACTTCCTCTTCACTGTCTTATTAAAATAAAATCTGTCAAGTCCTTTTGGAAAACACTATAAGGGTTTCCAATAAACCATCTATTAGTGTTAACTGAATTTATATTTTTTTCCACTTCTTTCTGTGGTTCAAAAATCAAGCTTCATTTTTTTCTGAGAATATTAGTGTGTCTCATCTTTGCAATGCTCAGTAAACATTTTGATGAATTCATTTAGTGACAAAGCCCTCCCTGCATTTCCTCTGTGAGAATTAATCACCCATTGCTCCTAGGCTCTCAGTGTTCATGAAAAATGTCTCATAAACATAAATTTTCAGTGCACATTGATTTTCAGAATCAATGCAAACACTGCTGATCACCACTCCCATATTGGAATCTACACTGGGGCATTTTGGTATTAAGATCAGTTGCATCTTGGGTGATTTCAGTTTCAGACAAATGGAATGCACTCACTGGGTAATTGAATTACAGGAAATGGACAAATGGGACCACATGGCACTGTTGGCATAATAAGGGAGGCAGATGCCAGCAGTGGGTAAAGGAGCAGATGTGGCATCTGGGACTGGTGTGGGAGGCCATCAGCACTCCTTCGGCCAGCACCTGAAGCCACTGCCTGAGTCCTGGGAGGGTCAAAAGCCCAGGCTTTGTCAATAGGCTCTTAGGAGAATTTTAGGTTGGAAGAACTGGAATGCCGAAGGTGATGGGGAGCTCAGCAGCAGGGAGGCCATTTATCCTAGAGTGGGAGTCCTTAATTTATCATGGTTTTCCTTGCACGAGAAAGTGAAGGGAGGGGAGCCTTTTACAGAATGTGCATTTATTCTTGGGTGATCTTGGTGTAGGCTGCTGTTCCCATTTTTTCTAAGTGGACCGAGCTTGCTTAATGTGGGAAAATGACATGTTTGGAAGCATTTAAAAGGACCTCCAAAATGAACAGTCCCAGAATACATGCAGAAGGGCTCTTATTTCCTTTTACTGAATTAACTGGGGAAAATGCTTATTGAACAAATACAGCCATTTTATCTGCAGAGTAGATGCAAGAATGATTGGTATGCATTTGCAATCACAATGAGATACTACTAGGTATTTATGAAGAGCCAGAGGACACTAAACTCTAGCTTAGGTACAAGCAAACACATTGAGAGTGCCTGCCCCAGAGTTTGTTTCTTGGGGGAATTCAATTTTACTCCTACGCATAGGACAGATTATAATAAAGGTGGCCCTGTAAAGTGCTGATGGTTGGTGGGTCTTCAAATAAAACAGATGGGTGTAGGTTTAATCTGAGGACTCCCATTGGAGAATTCAGACCAAAATTCTGAAGGTACAGGTGGTGGCAAAAAGGATGTAACCAATACAACTAATATTCACGGAGTACTTAACTGGGAGGCTCCTAAATTCTCAGTGCCTACCATACAAAATAAAACCAGATCTGTAATTTATTCCCAGTGTCACTTATGTCAAGGTGCTGTCACTCTGGTTTGAAGAGGATAAGGCAGCCTTGGTTTTAGGATGGAGCTAATAGGGGGAGCAAGTAAGTGACCCTATCCCCGCCCTCTCCCAGAACTCCATTGCCAGCCAGGTTATGAAGTAGTTTGTGAATTCAGGCCTTTGCCTGATGGCAGTTGAGAGAAGTGGCTCAGGTCAGGCTGGTTGGAAGTAGAGGGAAAACAGTCGGAGTCTGACAGCCTTCATGCCGTGGTCTTAGAGTCATGATAGTGGAAGGTATTCTTTTGTTCAGTTGGCCAATACAAGCCACTGCTAGAATATAGACTTTGGTGCTTTGTCAAGGTGGCCATCAGTGACTCAAAGATGAGCTTTGCTACTTTTTGGGGGGAACTTGTACAACAATGTACTTAACTTTCAAGTTTTGATGACCTTGATAGTGCATTCATTTTAACCTCATAACAGGATTCTCAGTGGTTAGGCTAAACTGGAGGTAGAGGGTCTGACCCAAGCACAAGGAACTGGGTTTCTCTACTCTGAGCTCCACTTACTCTTAAGCTGCTAACCTTGGGAGAAGTTAAATACTTGCTTGCAAGCTTTATTTTTATCTTTTACACAGTATCTTTTATGATAGGTCAAATTCTCTGAACTCTGAATTTCGGTTGTACTTGCAAAATAATATATAACGTATATAATAATATAATCAGACTAAAATAATAATATCTACTTCAAGTGGTTGTTGTGAGCACAAAATGAAACAAGGCACATAAAGCCCAGATCAATAGCTATTATGATTGCCTAGAGAAAATCTGGGATATTATAGGTTTTCAAAAGCTTTATTCAAAATTAAGTTTCTGTCTGGGAGAGAGAGGTCGTCCCTTTAGTTCTGGAGTATTTCTTAGCTACAAGAAACTGGTAAGATAAAGAGATGACTCTAGTTAATACTCCAGTTTTTTAGCCACTGCTAGAGGGTTTGAAATTTTCTTGGGCTTTAATCTTTAGTAGATGAAACCTTTAACTTGTTTATACATTTTATTCAAATATTTCCTAAGAACTTTGAAGGCCATAGGTGCTGGAGAGCCGAGGGGGAATTAGAAGTGATAGATAATATTAACGCTGATGAAGTCACCTTGTCCCCCCCTGTCCAGTGTTAATCATCACATGGCCTTTCTAGACAGCTTCTGATAGCTTCGTTTTATAGTTTAGGATAAAGGTTCAGAGAAATGAAGCTATTTGTCCCTGGTCACATAGCTAAGAAGGCTCAGCTTCTGGCCTAGAACGGGAATGCTGGTCTCCAAAGCCCTGGGCTAGGATTCCTCCATGAAAAGATCATCCGGCCTCTCCCACCCTTGGGCTGTCCCTCCCTTCTCCCGACCCAGGGAGAACACGGAGAACTTCATTCTGCTCCAACTTCCGCATCCAGCTATCTGAGAAGGGGGTAGATTTTCCCTCTTGTTGCAGCAGCTCCAAAGGCAGTAACCCTGGCGGCAGGAAGAGGCAGAAAGGAGAAGCAACTCTCTATTATGAGTGACAGTAACAAGCCCTGGGTGAATGTTGACCATCCCCTCATTAACCTCCACCCTTCCGGGGCTGAGCATTGTGACAATCCCCACTCCAACCGCCTCTCTTCTGTCTGAGCTTTCGGGACTCCCTTTCCCCCTTCAGGCCGAGTTCAGGTCACAGGGTCCTACTTCAGATCTCGGTCCAGCCCGAGACCTGCTGTGTGACATCAGGCAAGTTAGTAACTTCTTTAAGCCACATTTACTTACCTAAAAATTGAGGCTATTAGGACTGTCTAGTCCATAGGGCTGTTCACTGGCTTACGTGAGATTATGTAAACCAAGTGCACCATGGAGCCCTTAGGTGTGGCGTGTGGTCATGTTGGCTCTGCCACAAATGCATGGCTACAAATATGATACATGATTTTGAGCAAGTCCCTTTACCAACTAGGACCCTGAATCTACATTTCTGTGTGTGGAGTACCCAACTCTAGCAGGAGACCGTGACAAGATTCCAAGTGCATCCTTTGAGATGGTTCTGGAAGCTGCTAGTTGCCATACTTAATTATAACCAATTAATACTAATTAGTACTTCTTCCTTGGCTGTAGACCTAATATGTAGAAAAATTAATACATAAATGTAAAAAAGTAATAAGGTGACTGAATTTCAGGGAATGCTTTTATTGTGAAAATTACAGACTATAAACACAAAAGAATGAGAGACTATGGACTTGGGGAATCCAATTGTGGGTTTCAGAGGGGAGGGGGGTGGGGTGATGGGTGAACCTGGTGATGGGTATTGAGGAGGGCACGTATTGCATGGAGCACTGGTGTCATACGCAAACAACAAATCATGGAACACTACATCAAAAATAGATCATGTATTGTATGGTGACTAACATAACATAATAAAAAATTATTTAAAAAAAGGAGTATACACACAAAAGAATTTTTTTGAACTGGAAAATTTTGTCACGATCTTTAATATTAGAAACCAAATCTGGGCCATGGATGAAGAAAAAGATGATGATAGAGTAAATTAATCTGTATCTCCTTTAGAAATGGTATTTCTTCTGAAAAACTATTTTGTTGTTTTTTGTTGTTCTTTTTAATTGTTTAATTTTGCTTTTTGAACACTGATTTTCTTTTCTTTTTTTCTTTCTTTCTTTTTTTTCTTTTTTCTTTTTTTTTTTTTTTTGGCACACTAGGGTACATATCTCTTTGCTACCTGGCTATACTGTTGGCCAATACATCAAAGCCCATGGAGAGAATTCTCTTGTATCTCAATGGATATGCATGATTTATTCTACTTTATTCTAATGGTGTCTATTTCTTTTTATATTTCAGTAAGAGCAAGGTTGTTCATAAAGCCATAAAGCATCAAACGGTGGCAGTTCTTTGTGCTGACATCTATTTTAGTACTTTTTTTTTTTTTAAAGTAATAGACTTTATTTTTTAGAGCAGCTTAAGGTTCACAGCAACATTGAGTGGAAGCACAGAGTTCCCACACACCTGGTCTCCCAACCACACGGCCTCCCCCAGGGTCAGCGCGCCCTTCACTGTTGCACACTGTTACACTGGCTGAGCCAAGTCATTATCAACCATAGTTACGTTAGGTTTCACTCTTCCTGTTGTGCCTTCTATCCTTTTGAAAAATGTATCCACCACTACAGTATCACAGAATAGTTGTACACAAGACACAGCTCCTTCATTTCTTTCTCTTCCAAGCGAGGGATTGGACTGCTTTCGGCTACTCTTATCAAAACTTGAGAGGCACTTCTCTGAAGGTCCCTTCTGTTTTCTTTGTCATTCCAAACGATGTGTCTGGCTGGAATTGTGTTCATTCATCCTTTAAGGATGTATTGACGCTGACCAGGCAACGTGCGCCCCACTGGGGCTAGAAAGAGGAATACCGGTGGTCCCTCTGCTCCAGGGGCCTGCCCACATTCTGCTGAGCAAGGCAGACAGGCAACAGTAAGTTGTATTGGTGGAGAAGTGGCAGACTGCTGGCATCACGGCAGCACCGCTGAGGGCTGGAGGTGTTGGCAGCTAACCCCACGCGGTGGGGATGGGGAAGGGTCCGGAACGGCCTTCCCAGACAAAGTTAAGCAGATAGGAGGAGGTCTTATCAGAGAAAAATTCTAACGTAATCCTGCTTCCAACTCATCAACCCTTTATTTTGGGAGCAAAACACACATCTGTCTCGGTATGTGGCTGGGGGTGGGGGACATGAGAACAACTACTATAAATTGCTTAGTAGTTCTTTTTTTTCTCTTTCATAGTGCTGATACAGATCTCAGCCAACTAGGGCACATTATCGAAAACTCTGAAAGGATAATTTCACCGCATTAAAAGTGTTCTGTTCTCTTTAGCACCATCATCCAGCTGACTTCAGGCATAGCCAAGCAGCTCCAACACAGTTGGGACTGACGCCGCTTCCTCTGTGTCTGAGGGACCCTAGAGGCACTGTGGAAAGCATTGCCTGGCACTGGAGGAAGGCCTGGGTTGTCAGCCCCGTACCTCCCTTTCTGTGCCACTCCGCCAGATGCCCTCGCCTGGCTTGGGAGGCTGTAGTGCATTCATTTGTAAAGTGGTAATGATGTGTCGCTCACCATGTGGGGTTTTGGGGTTGGAGATATACATAAATCACTCAGAAGTCATCCTGGCAGGAAGTTATATGCTCAGGGATCGCTTGCTATGACTAGTCATTTTCCCTTTTCCACTTTTGCCCTGTGTTCGTGATTCACCAACATCTCACAGGTGAATGGCAGACTGGAGCAGGTTAAGCCAAAGAAACTTAACTAGAGCTAAGATGGCCAGAGATGATGTGATGTTTGGTTTTGTAATGGTTAAAACTCTCTGGCTTTGGGTGTTTGGAGAAAAATCATAAATATATATGTGTGTGTATGCGCATGCACACACACACACACACACACACACACACACACACACACAGGCCAAGTACATCATTTCATTTGAATCTTTAGTTTCTCCCCAACCTGACAACCTAGGAGGTGAAGCGTGAAGCTCAGGCATTGATATCAACCTATCATCTTAAAGGTATAACTATTTTATTACCTCCTGGTTAGTGCCTCTCTCCTGCCTACCCTTTCAGCCTGTGAATATATTCGATTAATATAATTTTATTACTTCTTTCTTACAGTTCAAAAATAATATGTGCTTAAAAGAAGTTCAAATACCAACGTGTATAAAGTAAAAGAAAGGACATTTTCCATTGCCTTTTTTTGCCTTGTTCTACCTGTAACCAAAGGTCATCAATATTAGGTGTGCTGTGTGTTCCTTCTAGAATTTTTTCTATGAACATTCAGAGATGCTTAGCTGCGTGTATTTTTCTCAGTGCTTTTTAATTAGATTGGGTGACCCATAATATTGTGACACTCCTTTTTTAACTCATTAATAAATCCAAACCTTTTTCATATTACTACAGAAAGTGTCTACAACATTCTTTTTAAACAGCTGTTTAGTATTTCTTAGTAAAAAGTTTCTGTTTCTTATTTATGCATTTTTTATTGATGTCATTTCAACTATATCCAATTTTTCTTAATTATAAATGATACTACAAACATTTTGGTTATACTTGTTCTTGGCATGTATGGGAGTATTTCTGAAGGATATAATCATTGAAGTGAAATTTCTGGATTAAAGTTTATACAAAATTTAGGTTTTTTTATTTTTAATTTTTTTGAAGGGGGGGCAGAAGAAGAGGGAGAGAGAGAGAATCTCAAGCAGGCTCTATGCTCAGGGCATAGCCCTTTGCAGGGCTCAGTCTCACAACCGTGAGATCATGACCTGAGCCAAAAATAAGAGTTGGACACTTACCCAACTGAACCACCCAGGCACCCCTGCAAAATTTAGATTTTGATAGAAGCGACCCTGAGACCCTCTATAAAAGATTGTGCCAATTACAGTAAAGCCGTTTGAAAATATCTGCTTCCTTATAAGTGAAAAATAGTACATTGTTGTTTGAGTTTCTATGGGAGTTTTATTTTTTACCACCCGAGCTAGTCTCATTGGTATCTCCAAGAATTCAAATCAGCGGCTTACTAGTTTTATTCTATCCCAAACATTCTAATTCTCCCCAAAGCACTTGGGTCAGCTTGGGGAATTCTCGAGTCCAATCTGTGAACTTGAGCAAACAGTAGAAAGGTAACAGTAAAAGGTATCCAAAATGGTCCTTCTTTTAAAAATGTTAATCAGAGTGTGCGACATGCTGGTTTACACCCTTTAGTGGCTTCCACCCGTGCTTAGATTGAGATCTAAGTTCTTTATTGTGGCCTGTTGGCCTGCACAATCTGGCCTGTGCTTATGCTGCCAAGTTCATTTCTTATCACTCCCTCTTACAGCTAAAGTCCAACCTCACAGGCCTGTATTTTTTTTTTTCCCTAAACACACCAGGGTTTTTCCTTCTTGCTTTAGAGCAGCATTTTCAGACACTCTGGCTACTGACCTACAATAAGAAATGAACTGTGTGTCACAACTAAATGCCTTCATATATGTATGTGTGTATATATGTATGAAGGTATACATTGATATCTGAAACTAAATCTTATGAAACAATTCCTAAGTGTACTGTGATACCATGTAGCAAGATGATGTAGAATCATGGACCCCCACAGTTGTTTGAACCCTAATGTTTTCTGACTAGTCAAAATCCTAAGATTGACGATTCACTGGTAAGGGGAGAAAATATCCAGAGCCTCAGAGTTTCACCACTTTACAATTCACTTTGGACAAACCTTTCATTTTAATGCCTGTGAACTTCTTAGCCTTTCCTTTGGAAATGCCCATGTTCACCACATGTTTGTAGCTTCCACAGCCCTGGGCTAGGCATGAGTGGGAGATGTGAATTGTGTTCAGAGGCATATACAATGTTTCAGTAGTCTTGTTGGAAGAATCAGATTCGAGAATCAGAAAACACTTGAAAGCAGTAAAGATAGAATGAGACATTCAACTGTGAGATGTAGTTAGGGACAAGAGTTCATCAACTCCTTCCAGCAATGACAGCAGTAATTTAACGTGTTGGTAATGTTACTCATTATCAAAGCATGTTTCACAGGTATTGAATTAAATCTCTGCACCCTCTTCTTAAGATATTATTACCATTCTCCTTGAATAGGTGTAGAAATTGAGCCTTTGAGAAAAGGAAATAAAATGTTTACTGATTGTGTACTATATTCCAAACCCCATGGCTAGAACCTACAAATGGTATTTCATTTAATCTCCAGCAGAAGATGGGAGGTTGCCATTGTGATTCTCATTTGAATATGAAGTCATGATCTGTCCAAGATTGCTGAGCTGTGAAATGGGCCAACCAAGATTCAACCCACAGTTATCTGACTCCCAGGACGATGCTCTTCCTGCTACATGGTAGGTGTGTCCAGTGGTCACACTTGCTCTCATTCGCAAGCATGTCCAAGTCACACAATCACAAAAGCTTCTCTTCAGATTTCCTCAGTGCTGCTGAAAGTTGATGAGGTGGGACATTCCAACTACATCTTCTTCAGTGGCCCCTGGTACTCTGAAAACTAAGTCAATGAAGGCAAGAAAGTGGACAAGTCAACTGACAGATGACCAAGAGCTAAAGGAAGATGAAGCCCCATGTGCAAAGGGCTGTGATTTTTTTTTTTACTTGAACATATTATTTGGGCATAATTTCAGTTGCTTGAATAAGCACAGTGCAGAAGAACCTTGTCTACCCTTGATGCAGATTCACCTTTCGTCAACATTTTATTCCATTTGCGAAGTGCGGGTGGAATAAGTGTTTTTAATGCCATTCTTGCCGATGGACCTTGTGTGTCTAGCAGATTTGTTATTTCTCGTTTGAGGTGTCCCCCAGCCCAGCTCTCTCACTGATCCTTTCTCCCCACGCTCTCGACTTCAGTTTTGCACTGTTGCCCAGGATTTCCTACTCTCTCCCATTGCGGGTGCGAGGCTGGCTCTGCCGTGGGTCAGCGTACATTCAGATCACTGGTCTACCACTTACTCGCCATTGTAACTTTCAGAGAGGCATTTTCCTCATGGAGAGAACGGGCCTCAGGTAACACTTCCCAGAGTCTTTGTGAAGATTAGGTGGAATCATGTGAGAGAAAAGAGTTTAACCAGAGTAGGAGCACACAGTAAATTCCCCTAGAAATGCAAACTCACCTTGCAAAGGATCCTTATTCATCCCGCAGCCACTGGGACAGTCCGGAGAAAAAGTTAAAATATTGAAACACTTACATAGCAGTCGGTAAATAGCTGCATCCCCAAAACCCACCCCTCACCACCACAGCACGCTCACCTTCTTGGACACCTGGCCACTACCCTAGGGCCTCCAAAATACCCCCACAGACTAACGGGTACATGCCTGCAGAGCTAGGGCCTCCAGCGCTCAGCTGTGCTGCACTCTGATGGGTTGATGACTGCTGAAAAATGTTAATATCTCTGCAGAATATTAGCTTAAGTGCCTATCAATACTATCACCCCCATTTACGAATGACGAAGGAAATTGAGGGATGGAGGGAGTAACTTTGTCCAATGTCACACAACTGATTTATGACTTAAACCTGAGATTATTTAATTTCTTGCCCAATCCCTGAGGAACAGAGTCCCAGTCCCCAAGCACCTGCCACCTTGGGCAGGGGACATCATCTCCTAAAGGGGAAACAGAGTGAAAATGATCCTTCTGGCTTCCCCACCTCTCCAGGCACTGAAAAAGTGCCCATCTATGAAAGTTTTCCTTGTCTTTTTGTTCACTGCAAATAATCAAGTTAAGTGGTCAGTTTTAGGCCAGAGATCAAACTCGGTTTGTTAATTATTCACAGAGATGTTAATTCTGCTCTGCTCTTGAAACCGCTGAACCAGGTGGGACAAGCCAAAACTACAAAGCTGGTAAAACCAACTATTTGAAAATAACTCATTGGGTTAGAACATAAGAATATTCTTAGAGAAGGAACACGAGCCAATGAAAGCAAAGGCACAATGAAAGGAGCATGGCCTTGGCAGCCAGAGAGACTCTCTGATGAGCTGTGTGCTGTTGGGCCAGTTATACATGGGTAGTCTGTGTTTCATTATTGGGAAAATGAGAATAAGTACCTTGAAGACTTACTTAGAGTCAGGTACAGTGGGTGCACAGCACTGAGCTCAGTGCCTTGCACCAAGAGTGAGTCAGGGTATTTACTAACTTGGGCTACAAGGACCTAAAGAAACCAGAGTCATGGTGAATCAGCATCCCAGAGGCTCTCAGAGGCCCCTGACCAGCAAAGAGTTAATACTTCCTTATTGGATCACAGGGGGCAAGGAGGCTATATACCCCCCTCCCCCGAAGAATGATAGTCTTTGAGATGCTATACTCATATGTCCTGGCTGAGGAACAGCCCTGACTGGAAGGAGAAGAAAGTGCTCAGCTACCATTCAGTCTACTCTTCATTATGTGAGAAAGAGGGAAGGAGGAGAGTTAATAATTTGGGGTTGGTTTGTGTCCAGTGGTACCCAAAGGGGCAAGGGGAAAGTGAAGCCCTTCTCCCTCGTATTCCCCAGGAATAACAGTTAATAGCACTCTTACATCTTTTTCCAGATATTAACCAATTAGCCTTCCTTCCTTCCATATAAATGGAATCTTAATATAATAATGGCTAATATTTATCATGTGCTTGCTCTGTGCCCAGGAAGATTATCAGTATCGTGTCTGGACTGTATGCTGCATAACCCTCTGTGAAATAGGTACTGCTTTTATTTTCATAGTTTAGATGGGGAAACTGAGGCCCAGAGGGGTTAAATCACTTCCCTAAAGTCACACAACAGGTAGGCAAAGGAAAAGAACCAAGGAAGTCAACATAAATCTCTCTTATTCTGTTTTATGCCTGAGTAGTATCTCTTTATGGGAACGAATCATAGTTTATTTAACTTACTGTTGGATATTCATCTTGTCCACATCTGTTCTAATAATCACAGCTACCATCTTTGTATATTTATCTTTGAAGTTTGAACTTTTATTTGATGTATGCTTTGTGCCAAGCACTCTGGGACATTCTTTACATGTATTGTCATTTAGTGCTGGGACATACTCCATAACATTAGGAATCATCCCTTATGCAGGTAAGGATACTGAGACTCTGAGCCATTAAGTGACTTTCCCAAGGTCCCAGAGTTCATGAATGGCAGAAGGGGGAATTGAACTCAGGCCCTCTGAGTCGAGGGCCTATAACACCACTGATGCTATGGAACATACACAGCTGTGTGTGAAAACACCCATGAGGAAGTTACATGTCTCTAAGAATCCTCTCCATTTAATACCATTATACTTTTATACTTTTTCTTGTTTTATAATTTCACTGAGACTCCATTTTCATACCCATAAAGCAGAGGTAATAATACCTACTGCTATGAACTGAATTGTGTTCCCCCAAATTCATATGTTGAAGACCTAACCCCCAATGTGATGGTATCTGGAGGGTGGGCCTTTAAGAGGTAATTAGGTTTAGATGAGATCATGAGGGTAAAGCCCCCATGATGGGGTTAGCATCCTTATAAGAAGAGACACCAGAGAGGTACGTGTGGAGCTCAGTCAGTTAAGGGTCTGCCTTTGGCTCAGGTCATGATCTCAGGGTCCTGGGATGGAGCCCAGGGTTGGGCTCCCTGCTCAGTAGGAGTCTGCTTCTCCTTCTGGCCCTCCCCCAACCACCTCCCTCTGGTTTGTATGTGCTCTCTCTCTCTCTCTCTCTTTCTTGAGCTTGCTGTTTCCCAAATAAATAAACTTTTTTTTTTTTTTTAAAGAGAAAGACGAGACACCGGAGAGCTTGCTTCCTGTCTCTACCACATGGGCACACAGCAAGAATGTGGATGTCTGGAAGCCAAGAGGTGGGTCCTCACCAGACCATACTATACCCTGATCTTAGACTTCTACCTTCCAGAACTGTGAGAAATAAGTGTCTGTTGCTGAAGCCACCCAGTCTGTGGTATTTTGATGATAGCCCAAGCAGACTAATTACTTAACTTATAAAATTGTTTTAAAGGGCGCCTGGGTGGCTCAGCTGTTAAGCGTCTGCCTTTAGCTCCGGTCATGATCCCAGGGTCCTGGGATCGAGCCCCACATCAGGCTCCCTGCTCAGTGGGGAGCCTGCTTCTCCCTCTGCCACTCCCCCTGTTGGTGTTCCCTCTCTTGCTGTGTCTCTCTCTGTCAAATAAATAAATAAAGTCTTTTTAAAAATTGTTTTAAAATTAACACAAACAAGAAGGAAAAACATCTAAACTAATGATAACATGAATTATGGAGTTATCATATGCCAGGTGTTGTTCTAAGAGCTTCACATGTGCATTAGTTTCCTAGAGCTGCCATAACAAAATACCATACACTAGGTGGCTTAAAATAATAGAAATCTATTCTTCCACAGTTTTGAAGGCTAGACGGTCCGAAGTCAAGATCTTCACAGGGCCAGACTCTCTTAAAAGTCTCTGAGGGAAGTTCTTCCTTGCCTTTTCCTAGCTTCTGGTAGCCCCAGGCATTCCTTGGCTTGTAGTGGAATAACTCCAATCTCCACTTCTTTGTGATATGGCATTTTCCCTCTGTGTCTCTGTTGCCACTTAGTTATCTTCTTCTAAGGACACCGGTCATATTAGAGGAAGGGCCTACCTTACTCTAGTTGGACCTCATCATAACTAATTACATCTAATTACATCATTACGTACAATGACTCTATTTCCAAATAAAGTCCCATCCTGAGATACTAAGGGTTAGGACTCCAGCATATCTCTTGTGGAGAGAACAAGTCCTATCACAATACATATTTTCTCATTCAATCTCCACAGCAACACAAAGAACCAGGTATTAATATTCCCATTTTATAGATGAAGACATCAAGGCTCTGAGAGTTCACATAACTTGTCCAGGGTCACATAGTGATTAAGCCAGTGTATGTTCTATTGCTTCTTGGCTAGTAGAGTTTGGGGGCAGAGTAGATGCTCTGAAAGAAAAAACATGGGTTTCTTTTATTTTGAAATGACTCAAAAATAGCAAAAACATTTAGACTAATAGCGCTTATGATATAAATGCAAAAATCCTTAATAAAATATAAACAAATCAAATCCAGGCATAAATAAATAGGATAATTCATCACGACCAAGTGGAATTGAATGTATTTATGATAACTGATTTTTTAAAAGATTTTATTTATTTATTTGACAGAGAGGTAGAGAGCATAAGTAGGCAGAGTGGCAGGCAGAGGGAGAGGGAGAAGCAGTCTCTCCGCGGAGCAGGGAGCCCGATGCTGGACTCAATCCCAGGACCCTGGGATCATGACCTGAGCCAAAGGCAGTGGCTTAACCGACTGAGCCACCCAGGTGCCCTATGATAACTGATTTAAGTCTTTGCCTAGTGAGTCCAGTATCTGGGCTTTTTCAGAGACAATTTCTTTTTTTTTTTAATTTTTATTTTTATTATTTGCCCAAGGGGTACAGGTCTGTGAATCATCAGGCTTACATCTTTCACAGCATTCACCAAAGCACAAACCCTCCCCAATGTCCATAACCCATCCACCCTATCCCTACCCTCCCACCCCCCAGTAACCCTCAGTTTGTTTTATGAGATTAGAAGTCTCTTATGGTTTGTCTCCTTCCCCATCCCATCTTGTTTCATTATTTTTCCCTCCCTACCCCCCACAACCCCCCACCCTGCCCCTCAAGTTCCTCATATCAGAGAGATCATATGATAATTGTCTTTCTCTGATTGACTTATTTCGCTCAGCATAATACCCTCCAGTTCCATCCATGTCGTTGCGAATGGCAAGATTTCGTTTCTTTTGATAGCTGCATAGTATTCCATTGTATATATATACCACATCTTCTTTATCCATTCATCTGTTGATGGACATCTAGGTTCTTTCCATAGTTTGGCTATTGTGGACATTGCTGCTATAAACATTCGGGTGCACGTGCCCCTGAGGATCACTACCTTTGTGTCTTTAGGATAAATACCCAGTAGTGCGATTGCTGGGTCGTAGGGTAGCTCCATTTTCAACTTTTTGAGGAATCTCCATACTGTTTTCCAGAGTGGCTGCACCAGTTTGCATTCCCACCAACAGTGTAGGAGGGTTCCCCTTTCTCCGCAACCTCGCCAACATCTGTCATTTCCTGACTTGTTGATTTTAGCCATTCTGACTGGTGTAAGGTGGTATCTCGCTGTGGTTTTAATTTGTATTTCTCTGATGCCGAGTGATGTTGAGCACTTTCTCATGTGTCTGTTGGCCATTTGGATGTCTTCTTTGGAGAAATGTCTGTTCATGTCTTCTGCCCATTTCTTGACTGGGTTATTTGTTTTATGGGTGTTGAGTTTGAGAAGCTCTTTATAGATTTTGGATACTAGCCCTTTATCTGATATGTCATTTGCAAATATCTTCTCCCATTCTGTCAGTTGTCTTTTGGTTTTGTTGACTGTTTCCTTTGCTGTGCAAAAGCTTTTAATCTTGATGAAGTCCCAATAGTTCATTTTTGCCCTTGCTTCCCTTGCCTTTGGTGAGGTTCCTAGGAAGAAGTTGCTGCGGTTGAGGTCGAAGAGGTTGCTGCCTGTGTTCTCCTCGAGGATTTTGATGGATTCCTTTCTCACATTGAGGTCTTTTATCCATTTTGAGTCTATTTTTGTGTGTGGTGTCAGGAAATGATCCAGTTTCATTTTTCTGCATGTGGCTGACCAGTTTTCCCAACACCATTTGTTGAAGAGACTGTCTTTTTCCCACTGGACATTCTTTCCTGCTTTGTCGAAGATTAGTTGACCATAGAGTTGAGGGTCCATTTTTGGGTTCTCTATTCTGTTCCACTGGTCTATGTGTCTGTTTTTGTGCCAGTACCATACTGTCTTGATGATGACGGCTTTGTAATAGAGCTTGAAATCTGGAATTGTGATGCCGCCAACTTTGCTTTTTTTTTTCAACATTCCTTTGGCTATTCGGGGTCTTTTCTGGTTCCATATAAATTTTAGGATTATTTGTTCCATTTCTTTGAAATAAATTGCTGGTATTTTGATGGGGATTGCATTAAATGTGTAGATTGCTCTAGGTAGCATAGACATTTTCACAATATTTATTCTACCCATCCATGAGCATGGAATGTTTTTCCACTTCTTTGTGTCTTCCTCAATTTCTTTCATGAGTACTTTATAGTTTTCTGAATACAGATTCTTTGCCTCTTTGGTTAGGTTTATTCCTAGGTATCTTATGGTTTTGGGTGCAATTGTAAATGGGATTGACTCTTTAATTTCTCTTTCTTCTGTTTTGTTGTTAGTATATAGAAATGCAACTGATTTCTGTGCATTGATTTTATATCCTGACACTTGACTGAATTCCTGTATGAGTCCTAGCAGTTTTGGAGTGGAGTCCTTTGGGTTTTCCACATAAAGTATCATATCGTCAGAGACAATTTCTATAAACTTTTTCTTTTTTTTATATGAGCCACACTTTCCTATTTCATTGTATGTGTTGTATTTTTTTTTTGCTATTGTTACTGAAAACTGGACATTTTAAATAGTATGATGTGTTAACTCTGAAAATAAGATTCTCTCTCTTCTCCAGGCTTTGTTATTATTACTGCTGCTTGCTAGTTTAGTAACTTCCTTGGACTATTTCTATAAAATCTTTATTCTTCATCATGTGTGGCTACTGAAGTTTTTATTCATTCAGCTTAGTGGTTAGCTAATGGCTGAACAAGAGATTTCCATAAAGCTATTTGGACTAATAATCTTCCAGCCTTTTTAAGGACTGTGTGTGTGTGTGTGCGTGTGTGTGTGTGTGTGTGAGAGAAGAGTTATGTTTTTGGTGCTCTGTCAGGCAGTTTACAACTCTAACTTGTACTTAACTCCTTGCTCATGAAGAGACTCAACATAACCAGAGGTGAGAGGGCAGGCAATTCTCAGGGTTTTCTGGGGCATACACATAGTCCTGAAAATGCCTGTGGGCTTCTAGATTCCCAGGAATATGCTGGAGCTTTTCAAATATGCCTATGGATAGTTCATTACCCAGCTTTTCTTTTTAATATTTTTGGTTTGCTCCATGTTAACTCCAGCTGTTAATACACCTCTGGGCAGCTGTGATATTAAACAATTGCCACTGGTTGTATTTGACAAGTACTCTGTGGGTGGGGCTTCTCCCAAAGAGCAAGTTCTGATTAGATCAAATAAAGATGTCTTTAAAAGTGAGCCTTTTTTCACGAACTGCCAGACTGATCACATGCTGACAATTTCTAGGAATGGGCCTTCCTGGAAGCTCCAACCCCATTTTGCTTTCTTCAGTAGCTGCTAAGCTGCTGTTTTTCACAGCTGCTGTTGCTGTGAGGCTGTTGGGTTTCAGTGCTACTGAAGAGCTGAGGGAAGGGTGATGGGCAGAAGTCCAGTTAAAGTGCCATAAGGCTCAGTGTCCTTTCTGAGATTCAGCCATTTTTCTTGAATAAATGCTGCTTGGATTGCTGCAAGCCACTGGTGATTTTTCAGAGTTACCTAACAGTTAATTTTGACAGTTTTCACGAGTGTTTCATTGCTATAGAGAAATGGGTTTGAGAGGTTTTCAATCAACCATTTCAGAACAATCAATGGTATATCCATTTTCTAGTTACATAACAGATTACCACAAACTTAGAGGCTAAACCCACACCCATTTATTATGTCATAGTTTTTTGTAAGTCAGAAATCCTGGCACAGAGTAACTTTTCTGTTCAGGGTCTTACAAGGCTTGGACTGAGTTCTCTTTTGGAGCCAGACTCTTCTTTCCCCCTCATTTAGGTTGTTTGTAGAATTTTAATTTTTGTTGTAGGATTGAAGTCCCTGCTTTTAGGCTGGCAGGCAGTCCATCTCATCTTCTCAAGGCCATCCCCAGGTCCTAACCGTGACCTAGAAACTTCAAAGCCAGCAGGAAAAGTCTCTCTCCGTTCTGGTAAGATAGAGACTGAAGTTACATAGTTTAATCATGGGAGGGACTAGCCTATCACATTCACAGGGTATACTCACACTCAGGGAGCAGAGATTATTATATAAGGTACATATACTGGGGGTAGGATTCTTGGCGGCTGTCTTAGAGTTTTGCCTACTATAGGCTTAATTGTAAGTTTTCATATAGCACTTTCATATAAACTAACCTAATGTAATTGAGATAGGCGAGGAAGGTGTTCCAAAACTCATTTCAGAGATGTGAACTAAAAGACTCAGAGAGGGGTGCCTGGGTGGCTCAGTGGGTTAAAGCCTCTGCTTTCGGCTCAGGTCATGATCTCAGCATCCTGGGATCAAGGCCCGCCTCAGGCTCTCTGCTCGGCAGGGAGCCTGCTTCCTCCTCTCCCTGTCTCTCTGCCTGCCTCTCTGCCTACTTGTGATCTATCTCTCTCTGTGTCAAATAAAATAAAATAAAATCTTTAAAATAAATAAATAAATAAATAAATAAATAAATAAATAAATAAATAAATAAATAAATAAAAGGCTCAGAGAGATTATATGACTTTCTCATGAGAACACAGGAAATGAGAAGCAAATTAAGTCCTCTGATTCTGGTAGCGCACCTGCCCTCTGTCCTACCGCACGCCTGCCTGCCAAGTTAAAGGTCAGTCCTTTCTGGGTTTTGTTTCTTACCTGACTGTGAAGATGTTAGTACCTCAGGTCTTTTTAAGGAATTTTGTCTCTGGGACAGTCTCCCCAGGGCTCCTGCATCTCCTGCATGTGTATCTGGGGAGAATACCCGAGCATGGAATATAGTATTAACCAGGAGTTTTGATAAAATGGAGTTTTCAGGGGTGAATTGCAATGTAAATAGCTGAAAAATTCCATTTACTTCCAGCAATGTATTCTGAATGCTCCCTCTGGCCCAGCTCAAAAGGAGCAGACAGTCGCCTTCCACAGAAAGTAATGAAATTTTTATTTTTGTCTTGCAAGTGCCTTGAAATCAGCAATCTCAAAGCTGGCAATGGGCCTTCTGCGCAGACATCATCAGAAAGAATAGCAGAAGGTTCTGAAGGTAGTCGGCCATGGACCAAACTCATTCTCACTTCAATTGAATGGTTTGGCAAATGGTAGAGGAAATTAACCATTAAAGACCAGCTTACCCACCTTCTTATACTCAATCTCCTTATCCAGGGTGTCCAATCAACTAAAAGGTAGCAGGTTTTCTTTAGTTCCAATTCAAACCTTTTAATTATTCTGTGTCTTTTTATTGTAATGCAAATGGTACCTGTGGCCCTCATCAGTCAATCCTTCAAATGTTTGGGGACAATGGAGCTGGGATGTTGGTTCCCTTTCCAGATTCCCTTTCCTTGGTCCCCACACCAATTCCCCAGCTGCTGTGAGAGGATAGTTCCCACCTTTCCACAGAGGCTGTCCCCACTGCCTCAAAGTGGCAATGACTAACAGATGTATTTCATGCTTCAGAACTCCATATGTGATCCCACTGAAACTAGATCCTGCCAAGACCACATCCTTGCTTAGCCTCCTGCCCTGCCCGTCCTGCTTCCTGCATTTCCTCTCTCTTGAGGGCCCTCCCCAGCCATTGAACCTGCCTTTACCCAAATCACTGTCTCAGAGGCTGCTTTGAGGTCACTTACCTAAGACAGATAGTAACGAAGTTCTGCTGTACCCTTACTCTAAGTTCAAAACAATACCATATCCAGGAATTAAAGGCCTTGCTATAAAGACATATTGGATAGTGCACTTGTCCTCACTAATGTGGTGGTCATTTACCTCCCAACCTCAGTTGTTTGGAATGAAGCCACAGATATAGAAAAGGCCGTTGAATAACCATTCTAGATATTGTAAAATAAAAGGTGATCTGTACCTTTGTCATTAAAAAGAAAGTGCTGTTTTGGTGCCTGATAGATACACAAGGCTGGGTAAGCCTTGACCTCTCCATTCTTTTTTTTTTTTTTTTTTAAAGATTTTATTAATTTATTTGATACACAGAGAGAGATCACAAGTAGGCAGAGAGGCAGGCAGAGAGACAGGGAGAGTAGGAAGCAGGCTCCCTGCCGAGCAGAGAGCCCGATGCAGGCCTCGATCCCAGGACGCTGAGATCATGACCTGAGCCGAAAGCAGAGGCTTTAACCCACTGAGCCACCCAGGCGCCCTTGACCTCTCCATTCTGTGCCCTGTCTGGAATGCAGGGCTCAGCCCACATACCTCTCAGTGTTGCTGGAAAGACAAATGGAACAATACATTAGATGAGTTAGTATATATCAGGGCTTCCAAAACACAGAGGTTCTATCATTAAGGTCTACGTGTGACAGGAAGCATGCTATTTTAGCCCGGGTGCAGGTCAGTTTCTGTTTCAAAGCTGAGGCTGAGAGCAGGTCCTTTTTCTGACACACAGAAACAAAACTCACCAGCTCCAAGCAAAACAGAAATGAACTTTGATGTTTCTCACCACACTGAGGTCCCATTTGGAGAGGAAGGGGATGGATTGCTAAACTGGGGGAGAAAGCGAGGTCCAGCTGTGGAGGTGGTGAGGTGGGCACAGGTGGTAAGATGGGGCAGGCATTGTCCTGGGCTCCTGCAACTCCGCTGAGCCCAAGGACCTGGGTCAGCCTCATTTAAACAGAGGAGGGGCGGCCAGTGTGGGAGGTGGCATATATCAGCATTGCTTGCATCTGGGGAGCAAGAGCTCTGTGGATATACGTCTTACTCTCTGTAATTTTACGTAAATTTGAAATATTTAAAAAATAAAATATAAAAGTAAAGGTAACAATGGGATAAATGAGACTGATTAAACACCCACTGTGAAATGAACTAAGTTTGTTATAATTTACACTACCCTTAACTCAAATTAATGCATACCCGCCATACGATTGTGTGAGTCAGTTTATATACATACATGTATTTATCTCTATGTATTTTCCACATAAAACATATAATCACACATGGTTTTAACTGGATCTTACCTGGCATCTGCCCCAGATGAGCAAATGCTTGAACCCTGTGCTTCCTTTGCAGATGCCTACTTCTCCCAGACACCGGGATAGCCCTGTGGCCTGAGTTCTCTGACAGGTGCAAGAAGAGCTGTTAACTTGTAGCTTGTCCAGCTGTTTTGGTTGTTGTTGTGATGGCAAGAGCCATGTTCTTTCCAGTTCTCTACATCTCTAAGCTGAAACCAGAAGTCTTTGCATTAAAACTGTGAATCTAAAAATGCGCCCTGGTTTAGAAAGCATTCCTCGTTTTTTAGAACCATTAATGTGGTTTAATTTCCTTTGCTCAGTTACTAGTGAAGTTGAACATCTGTTCTGCTCTTCATCAGTCATTCCTAGCCCCTCCCTGCCCCAGAGCCTGTGTGGTCCTAGATCTGCTCTCAGGGGTCCGGGGGAGGAAGGTGCTCGGGTGCTGGACAGGGAGGAAGCTGTGGTAGGGCGATTTCAAGAGGTAAGAGAATTGAGATAGATGGTCTCTAATCCCAGTTACCAGCCCTTTCTTTAGGGCTCAAATCTCACTGCAACATTCCCCTTTCTTCCTCCGCGACCTGTCCTCCCCAGGGTAATTCGTTTTCACTAGTTCTTCTTTCTCACTCATCCTACCCACAGAGACTCAAGCCAAAAGA
This sequence comes from Ailurus styani, assembly GCA_002007465.1. Taxonomy (NCBI): domain Eukaryota; kingdom Metazoa; phylum Chordata; class Mammalia; order Carnivora; family Ailuridae; genus Ailurus; species Ailurus styani. The sequence continues at coordinate 5,396 of LNAC01000112.1, read as the reverse complement.
CAAGAACTTCAACACTGGACTCCGGCCTTCTCTTGGAACAAGCAGCATCTCAGACATAGTGAAGGAGGTAGTTTTGGTCAGGTCGGGGAAGAAGACATCGCCTTCAGGTTAGTCACATTCAAGGAGAGTTAAATCAGAAGACTACTGAGGTAATTGGTGGGTATAAGGAAACCCCGAAGGAAGAAGCAGTACCAGGACTGCTAAGAACAAAGTTCCTTTATCACCCCCCAGGTCCGAGGGAAGGGGGAACAGAGGGGGATATGGGACCAGAAACAGAGAGGGCCTAACCAGTATGGAGAAAGCTGCCTGACTTAAGCAAGACCCAAGGAGGAAGGCAGACCCCCGCTCCAGATGTGACTCTGAGAATAGACACCCCACCTCACTCGCCTCTCTCCCTTTATAATTGGCCAAAGCCTATGAGAAACCAAATGGCAAGGGAGCCCATTGATGGATTCAACCAGGTCAGCCTCCTGGGGATGGAGAGTGGATCTGGGTGGGTCAATGGAACACCTCTGGCACAAACACCATGGGGACCACATCTCACTGAGTGTTCACACGGCAATCTAAGACTCCTTGAATTAAATGCCAAATGCTATACAATGACAATTATTTTGCTCTGATAATTCAGTCACTGCTTCGAGTTACCTTGTAAGGAGTTTATTAATTCCCCACAAACCAAGGCAGAGAATGATTAATTATTTCCTGCAAGTCACATAGCTAGAAAGACTGGTGAGAAAAAGTTTGTAAGACTCCAAAGTCCTTGCTTATCACACCTACGCTCTACAAATTTATTCAGCCCTCTCCTGGGATGCTCCGTCAGAGCCAGACTCTTGCCCTCAGCCCCCTGAGGAGACTTTCTGACGTGGTTCCCTGCCTTCCCTTCTTCTACCAGAATGGGCTGAGACACTAGCCATAGCATTAAGAAATTGATTGAGTCCAGGCACTGACAGTCAGGACCAGGCCAGGGAGAGGGCCTGCCGGGGATCAGGGCGTGTGGTGGACAGACAGAGCCAGGGAACGGGCAGAAAGTGACACAGAGAGAAGATGCAGACTTTCACCTGTAGCCTGGAGGTCAGCCCCAGAGGAAGAGAGATAAGGAAGACAGAGGTTGTGAGGTTAGCACAGCTCCTTAAGAAATTGGTGAAAGATGAGAGTAATGTTGCTTTAGTCCAACCAGAGCAGCCTGTATTTGCACAGTGCTTTCGTGGCTAAAGCAAATTCCCAGATATTTCAGTAGACAATAGTTGACTAGACTGTGGGCCTCCTGAGGTTGGTGTCTCCTCATGTTTGTATCCCTACAACGCACTCCAACCCAGCACATTGCCCAACACATCGTAGCCAATATCTGCAAGTCCATTTGCTAAATGAGTGATTGGAAACAGTGAATAATGGAACCCTGAGGTATCTGGGAGCCAATAACATGAGGAATATAATTCAGGTGCTGTTGATTTTTGAGTGAAGTGAGAGTCCTTGGGGAGGCCATCTAGTCTTTGGGAGTCTTAGTGTGCTCCTATATGAAACGACAACTCAAAATTCCTAAATTTGCAGGGTTTCTGGGATGTTGTACACACACACACACACACACACACACAGATGCACATGCACACGCTCACACACTCCCACATACCCTCAACACCACTCTTGCTTCTAGCAAGGTCACCATGATAATGAGGAACAGCCTCCCCTGGGGTTCCTCTATCATAATGCTACCTTCATTATTTGAACAAATTTGTTTCTAGACAGTTCCGTATAAACAACAAACAGGTCTTAAGCTTCCCACTTGAGAAAAAAGCAGAAGAGAAAGCTGTGCGGATATCAAGGTGACCTCTGTTACTAAATCCACACAACAGTACCCCGCTTATAGCTGTTACGAAGGGAGGTTTAAGAGCCACCCCTCTCATCCTCCCTGAGGTAAAAGCTCTCGCGGCAGGGGCTTGCTGAGACTTCCTAAGCTGGGGTGACACTGGGCCATGAGATGGATGCTTAAGTGGTTCATCTCTGGGTTAGTTGTGGGGTTTTATTTTCTTCTTCTTTATCTTTTTTCCACAGTCCACCTTTTTCAGTCTGTAAAAGTCAGACTCTTTTTGCCTTCATGATTCTCACGACATGAGTTCCACACCTTTATTCTTGTTTCCATACCCCCCACCTCTCATTCCACCAATGGCATTATGTTTAGTGGTAAAATCTGCTCAGATGGCATTTAACATAAAAGATGGCAGACCGACTCCCCCTGGTGCTCTGTGTCAGCTCCCTGGACCAGACAGACACCCACCTGTGGTCTGACAAGGAGGCCACAGGCAGTGGTTCTCCCTAACTTATGATCACTATATTTCTAACGTGCTCATCAGTCTCCTCTGCAGCCTGGGTGGTAGAGGAAGAGAGAAGATGCTGGAATCAGGGGCCATGAAATATAAGGCACCCAGCAGCTTCCCATCAAGAAGTTAGCTAAACATAAAAAAAATATTTTCATAAAATTCATCAGCTGAGAAAGGTATTTGGTCCATGAGCATTATGACGATCCATATAACACAAATCACAGTCATGAATCCAAGCTGGACTTCAAGCAAATTTACCCAAAATGTGCAGTATTCGCAAGCACTGCTTTCTGCTGCAAGAGAGTGCAGGAGGAGGACTCAGTTGAGGACATCCCCTACAGCACCCTTCAGTAGCATCACCCAACTGACCTTGTCCCCTCTCCTTCTCAGCTCCTTGAAAGAGGAACCACTTAGGATTCATTGATCCCCTGGTTCTTACTGAGCCTCGGAGGGTGCCTGACAAGGAGGCACTCCTTTATTTCCACGAGGACAGGGATCAGAGCCTGGAGTTCACTGATCTGCAAAGGTCTATAGAAACCATTCATGAACCTTCTGATACTTCTGCAAATGTTGTCTCTATGTCTTCTGTGGCCTTCTTTTTCTGAGAAAAAATTCCAAATCTTTCAGCAGAGTCCCATGACTGCACATGGCCTCCAAAACATTAAGAACCACTAACCTGGGGCGCCTGGGTGGCTCAGTGGGTTAAAGCCTCTGCTTTTGGCTCAGGTCATGATCTCAGGGTCCTGGGATCGAGGCCCGCATCGGGCTCCCTGCTCGGCGGGGAGCCTGCTTCCCCCTATCTCTCTGCCTGCCTCTCTGCCTCCTTGTGATCTCTCTCCCTCTGTGAAATAAATAAATAAAATCTTAAAAAAAAAAAAAAAAGAACCACTAACCTGAAGGCTTAGCTGAAACATTCCATAAACTTTACCCAGTAGATTTTAGGCAAAAATCAGAGGGGGAGAAAAAACACTCTTTCTCCTTGGCTTATAGGAGTCTCACTCCTGACCCAGAGGTCACCGAAAGACCTGCGTACAGGGGCAGTGAGCACGGCGAGGAGCAGTGGTAGTTGGAGCTGTGTAGTCACCAAGCCCCTGATACCGGCTGGCTTGCTGAGTCTGTGCAGTCTCCACAATACCAACCATGAAGTGGTTAAATAATACTCCCCCTCCATCTCTTGCTACACAGATACAGCCAGGAAGGGGACATGCTGATTACACAGACGCTTTGATGGCTTTTGGGTATTCACACAAAGGTGCTCTCACAAGCACACCCCCACTCAACATTCTCTGAGTGTGCAAAACCTGGGAGTAAATCTATTTTTTTGGGGGGGGGGAGAGTGGAGGTGGGAGGACCAGAGGGAAAGGGAGAGAGAGAATCTCAAGCAGGCTCCATGCCCAGTGCAGAGCACAACATGGGGCTCAGTATCATGACCCCGAGATCATGACCTGAGCTGAAATCACAAGTCAGACACTTAACTGACTGAGCTACCCAGGCACCCCAGGGAGTGAATCTCCTTGAAGTCTCAAGGTCTGTGTCCTACATGTGAATTTTGACAAGTTTCTTCATGCCCCTGCCTCATTTTGTCATCCATTCAATCCAGGTGAGTTTTCTCACCTAACCTACCTTTAAGGGATGTAATAGTTAAATGATGACATTGGTGAATCACTAAAGGGGGAAAAAGAAGCTTAAAAGGACATAGAAACCAAGGCATTCTAGTCTTAATGGAAAGAATATGAAACTTGTTCTGCAAGGGCAACCATGAACAAAAAGCAGGGCAGACTATTTCCAGGGAGAAGAAACTAACAGATAAGGTGGGATTTGTGGAAAGCGGGTTTGGAAACCAGAACCCAAGTATTTTGTGTGCAGCTCTAAGAATCTGAAGACTATTCTGTGAGTCTGCTATGCAAGGGAGCCGATTGGTGGTGTGGATGTGGACCAGATGTCAGTTCAGTGGTCATGGTGAAAGACCATGTGGACCTTTTGTATTTTGCTTTTAGCTTTCTGGATACCAACCTGGCCATTCAGGAGCCTGGGGTCCCCTGAAAACAGATCCCTGGACCAAAGCTCACTTGGGGCAACCACTCTTCAGCATTAACACTGCTGGAATGTGACCACTTAGTGTGTTATTAACTTGCCCATGTAACATATACATTTAAATATTTAATAATACTTCTGTTAGTCATAAGAATATAGTATGCTGGGTTATTTCAGTTATTTTTCACCAATACTCTGCAAAATAAACATAATAGCTTTGTTGGAAATAGGTTGGACCTGGTCGATACAATCAGGAAATAGCTTTACTTTTGTCCCTATCGTCTTCAAACTCATTTGCCTCTTCCTTCCCCTGATGGCATATCAGGGATGGTCTATAGCTTCTTGGTCACTTGCAAGTATTAAAATGTCCAGTCCAATTTAAATCAAAGTTTAATCTCATATCCAGTTTAGAGCTTCTTTCCCACTGCCCAGCTCAGGCATGTCCAGATTCTCAGATACCAGTAAAGGCAAGGGCCCTTTGATCTGTTCTTCAACAATCCTTGCTCCACTTCTTACCTGACTCACCTAATAGCTGATGGATTTTCCAAGGTTAGGGTAGTGAGACGGATGAGAGATTTGGTCATGGATGCTGTTCATGATATTCTCTTAGCTGTCAAAGGCCTTACAAATGGTAGGATCCAAATAGCTCATCAACATGGCATCTTTCATCAGGGACACTGGCTTCGCAATGCACTAGCCTAACCTCTTATGACTTCTTTCAGTTTCTTTTTCTTTTTCTTTTTTAATTTATTTTTATTATTATTATTTGCCCAGGGGTGCAGGTCTGTGAATCATCAGGCTTAAGCCTTTCACAGCATTCACCATAGCACAAACCCTTCCCAATGTCCATAATCCATCCACCCTATCCCTACCCTCCCACCCCCCAGTAACCCTCAGTTTGTTTTGTAAGATTAGGAGTCTCTTATGATTTGTCTGCTTCCCCATCCCATCTTGTTTCATTATTTTTCCCTCCCTACCCTCACAACCCCCCACTCTGCCCCTCAAGTTCCTCATATCAGAGAGATTATATGATAATTGTCTTTCTCT